>VXBZ01005663.1:13653-46746 GCA_013399135.1 Heliornis fulica | reverse complement strand
CCCACCCCCACCCCCTTCTTTGCAGACTTCACTTTATTCCTTATTTTCTCCTCCCCAGGATGGCATGGGGGAAAAGGGGGTGTGTGTGTGTGTGTGTGAAACAGGGAATCAAGGCTTCAGTCTTTGGTCAGTTCCTCATGAGTTGTTTTCCTTCTTTGTTGGGGACATTTCTCACACTCTTTCCCTGTGTCAGCATGGGGTCCCACCCATGGGAGACAGTCCTCCACAAGCTTCTCCAAATGAGTCCTCTCCCATGGGGCCTTGGCTCTTCACCAACTGCCTCAGCGTGGGTCACTGTGCTATAATAAAATGTCTCTCAGTCTCTAAGTCCCAGATTGCTGGCCCCAACCTGAGCCCCCACAGAGTCACAAGCCCCACGCAGCAAACCTGCTCCAGTGCAGGCCTCCATCTCTCTCTATCTCAGCCCTTTATCTCTCTCCCCAGGCTGCAGGTTCTGTCAGGGTCTTGCTTAAAAAAAGGGTCACAGATTCTTCCATATCACTCCACCTGCTCCTGCTTGGCCCAGATGCTTCTTCATGGGCTACAAGTGGGCTCTCTTTGTCCTCCATGGTCTGTGGAGAGGACACCCACCCCACCATAGTATTCTCCATGGGCTGCAGAGAATCTTCCCCCAGCACCTCTTCCTCCCTCCTTCACTGACCTTGGTGTCTGCAAAGTTTCTTACGTCTTCTCACTCCCTTCTCTGGTGGCAAAATGTGGCTGTTTGCATTTTTCTCTCTCTAAAATGTGATTCCCAGAGGTGCTGTGACCGGCGCTGATTGGTCCGGCCGGCCTTGTCTGTAACAGGGTTTAGGAGTTTGGCTTTGGAAGCATAAAAGGTATTTACTATTGTAGACCCTCAAGAAACTTATAGCCGTTTCTTAATGAACCATGTTGCAAACCCAGCAGAGGAGTGTAGAGGTAGGAACTGATTATATTTTCAGCAGAACTACCAATTTCCAGGTAAATCAATTCTGCAAGCATTAACTCAGACTGAATCTGTGAAATGTATGTCGGTAATAAACTTTTTGATCCAGTTCCATTGTAGGGTTAAATTTCACAGAATCACAGAATTGTAGGGGTTGGAAGGGACCTTGAGAGATCGAGTCCAATCCCCCCTGCCAAAGCAGGTTCCTTAGAGCAGGTCGCACAGGTAGGCATCCAGATGGGTCTGGAATATCTCCAGAGAAGGAGACTCCACAACCCCTCTGGGCAGCCTGTTCCAGTGCTCCATCATCCTCAAAATGAAGAAGTTCTTTTTCATATCGGTGCGGAACCCCCTGTGGTCCAACTTGTGACCATTACCCCTTGTCCTGTCCCCACAGGCCTCTGAGAAGAGGTTGTCCATCTCCCTTTGTCTCCCACACTTCAGATATTTATAAACATTGATCAGATCCCCTCTCAGTCTTCTCCAGACTGAACAGCCCCTGCTCACTCAGCCTTTCCTCACAGGGGAGATGCTCCAGGCTCTTCATCAACTTTGTGGCCTCCGCTGGACTCTCTCCAGGAGATCCCTGTCTTTTTTATACTGGAACTGGACAGAACTGGACACAGGACTCCAGGTGAGGCCTGACGAGGGCAGAGTAGAGGGGGAGGATCACCTCCTTCCGCCTGCTGGCTACAGTCCTCTTATTGTACCCCAGGATCCCATTGGCCCCAGGATCCCATGAGGCAGCAGTGTGGCCACCAGGGCACACTGCTGCCTCATGGCCAACCTGTCATCCACTGGGACCCCCAGGTCCTTCTCTGCAGAGCTCCACTCCGGCCGGTCATCCCCCTGCCTGTACTGATACCTGCAGTTGTTCCTTCCCAGGTGCCAGACCCTACACTTGCTTTTACTGAACCTCCTCTGGTTCCTCACTGCCCAGCTCTCCAGCCTGTCCAGGTCTCGCTGAATGGCAGTGTCCCTGCATGTCCCCCACTCCTCCCAGCTTTGTACCATCAGCTACTTGCTGAGGGTGGACACTATTTCCTCAGTCGTTGATGAAGATGTTAAACAAGACTGGATCCAACATCAACCCCTGGGGAACACCGCTTGTCACAGAAATTTACTCTTGTAAAGCTTTACATATTGGGAAGTCAGGCAAGGGAAGCCAGGCAGGTAAGAAGTCTAATATTTGGAACTATTCTATAGTCAATCCCACACAGAAAAGAGAAAAAGATCATTCTTTAATTAGCATCATGGGCAAGAGATACACAGACACAGACAGTCTCTTTCTCTCTCTCTCATACCCTGCCCCCTGCCTCCCTGCCTCCCTACCTCCCACCTCCATCTGCTTGCCACGCACCCGGCGGGGTTTGAACTCCACCACTACTTTCAGCACCAAGCACAGCCCCATACCAGCTACTGTGAAGAAAATTAACTGCCTTGCAGCCAGAATCAGCACAGCAAACTTTTGTCAGTGATTGCGGATATCTGTTCAAGTGCAAATATGTGACTTGTTCTGTACAAATTTTAATTTGTTTTTCCACTGCTCTTTATTCCCCCCTCCCAAAAAATAAAATAAAATAAATCACACTGAGTGTCAGCAGCATGTCTTTTTCTTGATCATTAGATTAGTATGGAGACATCTTTCTCTGTGAAAAGATGAGAAGGTGATTTCACAGTTAAAGGAATATGAGTTTTTGATGATAAAAAGAGCTGAATTTACTAATTACAGGGAAATATTACAAATCATAATGATAGTGCTATTTAGATCCTTCTTTTCAGATAAATATAAGCACAAAATTAAAACAACATTATCTGATATATGAAACCAATTGAAGAATTACCACAGACATCTATCTGCTTTCTTCATTCTATCATTTTTATTCAATATATTAAACCTAAAAATATGGTTATTATTTCTTATGTTTACAATGGTGGTGAATATTTAATACATATACCCATTAATTTACTCAAAATCCCTGAGTTATGCTGGCAAAAGCAGAATAGAATGTGCAGGAGGAACCTTGATATGAGTATGCTGCAGGGCTGAGAATTCTAAAAGTTTTTGCTTATTCAACCTAATTTCATTACTTTCTCTTTCTACTACAGAAAACAAAAAAAAAAAAATCAAATGCTCTTATGACATAGCTGAGAAATCGCTTCTTAGTAACATAGGATCAAAAAGGTAAGAGCTTATTCAGGTTGGGATTAATTTCAAACCTAGGTTTAGAGATCCTCACAATCTGAGCACGGATCATTTTGTAATCAGTGTAAAGAAACTAAACATCTCCAGAAGAAATTTCAATTTGTTGTAAGACCGACATCTACCATTAATTAGATGTGGAGATATTTATTCTTCTCCCTTGGTTATAATGAGAGCTTAGGATAGCATAGATGGGAGATGATAGAGATCTAAATTTAGATTAAATTGCTGTGTGCCTTATTACATGACATTGTTTAGAAGGTACTTTTCCATGAAATTCAATAACCTTTAAATCCCATTTCAAGGAACAAAATGCATCTATGCTCTTGTACTTAATCATACCTGTCAGGACTAATAAATTGAACACATCCAGGACCATTTCCTGACACAGAAACCAGCTGCCCCAGAAAGGTTTGTGCCTATACTGTTGAACTCTTGCTCTCCAAACAAGCGTACACACAACCACCCAATGGGGACTATGCCTGGGATTGTTCCCATGCATTAGCTAAACGGTCAGACCCAGAGCCTAGGTACACTCTGGGGCACTGACTTAGTTTATGAAATGATTAACACCGCCTTGTCTGTCCATCTACTTTACTGAGGGTGTATAAAATGCAGAATTACTGCTGCATTAACAGATTACATTGCTGATGGGCATTATTGTGGTTTTTACCCATGAAACAGCTTCATTCAGCTTAAGTGAAATGAATTTGTGTTAGCAAGAATAACAACAAGTAAGTGGCTTCTCAGTACACACTTCAATGGTTTTCAGACACTTAAAACGATCACTGAAGCGCTGTGCAGGTATAGGCATAGGGTCAGAGTATAGTTTGGGTTGGAATAGTCATTCAGTACTTCAGAGTTCTTCAAAACGTAAGCAACATATGTTATTTTTATCCTCTAGCCTGGGATTTTAGATCATGAAACTAAAATTTCAAAATGGATCTTTTACTTTTTCATACACTCCATAGAAATTGTATATGTTAGAGTGACCTTAAATTAGCACTGGTTTAGTGTCATGCAGAGCTAATTTTAGGGCCAGAAAACAGGAAAATGCTGGTATCTGGCCAAGGAAAAGGGCCTCTTGGGTAATTTAAAGAACGGTGAAAACAAGAAATTAAAGTGGTCATTAGGCTCTGCTTGAAGTTGCTGCGAATCAATAGTTGTGCCTGCTACTTGAAAGCAACAGCTTGGTGCTAGGATATACAAGAAATCTATAATTTCTCAACTTTGTCTATGAATGTTATTACATCACAATAATAACTGAAAGAGATTAAATCAACATCTAAACATTCAACCAGTAAGTACAATTTAGGAATTTGTTTTTGTATCAAAAGAGTGGTGTGCTCAAATTAATATAATATATATATTTTTTTCCTTTTAATTTGAACTAAAGTCACATTTCTCACTGGTGTGCTCTTGGGATTTTTCAGTGGAGAATTTCATTTGAGAAGCTTTGCTTTTACAAATTATAATGTCTTAGGGAAGAGTCCCAGCTTTCTTAGTGAGGAAAAACCAGAAAGAGCAACTGTAGAAGCCACCACCGAGGTTTGTGTTAGAACCACTCAGTGTGGCAACAGCTTGGGCTGGCAGTGGGAATAGCAGCTAATAGTAGCTAATTCTTCAAATGCAACTGTCAAAAGATTTTCTTCTGAAATGCAATTACAAACATCATAATTGGCTCTTTAGTGTTTTCATACTTAAAGGGTAATGGTTTAAATGTCAAATATCTTCAGTAAACACTCTTTTTCAGTAACTCTTTGCTCTAGACATCAGTAATTAGATGTAAAGCCAAATTATTGTCAAAGTGCCAGAAGTTGATGGTGGTACAGAATGTAGGTCAAAGCTAATTCATAGAACGCACACATTTTGTGGAAGAGAAATAATGTGCTACCAGCTACTTTATATTCTTATATGACTGTACAAGATCTGTGTACAAAGTGTTTACACAATTATTGAATGAAAGACACATCTTTACGGTTTTATCTATCCCATTTTCATTTCACTGTTATCCTTTGTTACCATGCTTGATTTTTATTTCTTTGGGTTTTAGTTTTTTTTTAGGTTGGTGGGTTTTTGGTGGGTTTTTTTGTTTGTTTGCTTTTTTTTTTTTCCTATGTAACCACAAGTACCCTTAGTCTCATATAATTTAATGACATATTCAGCAGTAGGACTATTTGGGTTTGGATGCTCTACTGCATTTCTATTACATCTTCTCTTCCTTATGTCCTGGTTCTGTACAGGACAGTTGACTTTCCCAAGCAGCCACATTATTTAACTATCTAATCTATCTTATCTATTTATTATTAGATCTATATATAATATTTTTCTGAATAAGCACACATGTATATACATACCGTATTTTTAGAACTTGGAGAACTGTTAGATTTATAAAAGTAAAAAAAAAAAACAAAACCAAAATCCAAAATATCTTTCAACATCCTGCTCTTTTCTGAAATAATGAAGTTAATAATAGCTGAAACACATAATAGATTTATGTATAGAAGAATAGATACCACTGTAGGTACATTTAAGTTGCAAAAAAGTTACAAAAAAGTAGGGAAATTTAAGAAATGTCACTTTCTTACAGTTCGTTTCTTAATTCCAGGGTAGTGCTAATATAGACACAGATCAACATGCTGGACAGAAAAATCATTGTTAACTTACAATTTAATAAAATTGCAGAAAGCAAAGTTTTTAAAAGCTTATTTAAAATTCCAGCAAAGCCGATACCCAATTAACAGAAAAACCTGCATGAACTATGGCAACAAGGAGATTCTATTTAGTGAACAAGAATCAATTATTAAAAGAAAAATCTATATAAGAAATATTATAAAAGCTTCTCCCTGTACTCTTTTCATCAGACTTCAAAGGGATTTTTCTCAAACACATTAAGAATATACTATAATTCAAAGGTTGCATTTATGTTATCAGCTGCGAGAAGCAAGAGAACTGAGATATGCCCAGTGTAAAAGGAATAGCTTTTGTTTCTTCTGAAGAGAAGTGATAATTTCAGCAACAAAAGTTTTCCATAGGCTTTTAAAATTCAAAAGAAAAAGAACCATATCCTATATTTTCTGGAACTATCTGAAATAAGACAAAGAAATCAATATAATCTGAATCAAATGAGAGTGACTAAGCCAATATGATTTTGGTAAAGATTAAAGATTGGATAAAGAGAATACTACTGAGCAATAAGAAGGACCTGTCTGCACCATGCCTGGGTCGATACAGTTTTAGTATCTGGAGTCCAAGGAGAAAGTGTAATCTATAGAAAACTCAAAGAAGACTAGAGGGTCTATTCTTAACTTTAAAAGCATTCTGAATAGTTTGAAACATCACATCTTCAATCATTTTAGTTGAACAAAAAATGTCAAGCATAATTTGATCACCATATATAGAGGATGAACAAGTGGCAACAGAATAAAGGAGTAGAAAAGAGAAAAATTGCAGCTACTAGATGATCAATCAATAACAGAAATAATCAGGAGGAGTTTCTATTTCTGACATACTTGGACAAGCTTGGATATTTTTCTAAGAAACATAGTTTAATTACAAATGAGCAAAGATAAGCCTTACATAGATGGTGCACGCCCCATCCTTGGAGATATTCAAGGTCAGGCTTGATGGGGCTCTGAGCAAGCTGATCTGGTGAAGATGTCTCTCCTTATTGCAGGGGAGTAGGACTAGATGACCTTTAAGCTACCTTCCAACCTAACACAGTGTATGATTTTATGAAAGTATTTATTTTGTTGTGTTTTCATATAAGACTATAATATACTGGCAGATCTTAACAAGCCAGTAGTCATCAGAAAATCAGAATGTCTTTGTAAAACCCTGATTCTATTTTGTCTTTTTTTTTTTTTTCCTCTGAGGGATGTATGTGAAAACTCAATGACTTATAAAATGTTATTTGTCTTTAAAAGAACTGAGGTGAAATAGTACAATAAATATTTGTGGGATAGTCTTTCTTGGGAAAGTAGTCTGTGATATGATGTTTTACTGATTCTAGAAATTCTTTTACACATATGAATAACCCATCCCAAACAAAGTTGATAATGAATTGGCATTATTTATTTTTTTTTCAAATTTTTCTAAGCATCTTCACCATGTTAAGTTTGGAATGATTAATAAGTACTCAATTATAATGAATATTTCTTAATCCTTACTCCTCTGTTGGTGTAAATCCTTGCTCCTTTCATATACATTTTTTGATAATTTGAAAAAAATAATTTAAGGAATTTGTACAGAATTTGAAAAGAATAATTTATATGTGATGAAAATATGTATTACTATAGATATAAAGTATAAATATTTGTTATTTAAATTATGGAAAAATACAGAAATTAAGTTATTTTCATTTTATTTCATTTATTATAGCATCTCTCATCCTGTATTTTTACATTCAGTTCTAGAGCTATAATTAATGAAGAGTTCTCTCTGTAGTCAGTGAATGTTATCCATGTATTAACTGTTATTTCATTCTGAACTAGATAGAAACATTTAAATAAATTCTTTAAAATGTGTAAACAATTGTTGATTTGTTTTCAATGTTTTTTTAGTTAACCACCCTTGATAACTCACTAATACATATACTCCAGTATTTACTCCTAATGACTTAGGCCTTTTCTGCTGTTCTCATTTTGATAACATCCACATGCTTACAACAGGTTACTTACTCCTAAGGCATAGTACAGTGCTGTGTCTTTGGGGGTTAATTTTTAGACTAAAACAGAGATCAATGAACTGCAGCTGGAATGTAAGTAAAATTTATCTTTTTCACGGTTATATTCTAATCTTAAAATTCATGGGAAAAGCAATACACGAAGTAATTTTCATTTTTCTGTGCAATTCAACCAACTACTTGGGTTTTTTTCAAAGAAACATCTAAAAATTTTGTCCTTGTGGAAAAACTCCTTTTTTTTTCAATGCCATCTACTCCTTAATCAACATTGCCTATCTGGAAAAAAAATAATTTTTTTTAAATTAATGAAAAAATGACACTGTACAGAATAAAAACTGTCAATGTTCATTTGGAAGCTAAGTAAAGCATCCAAGAAGCTGGCTTAGAAACAGACTTGTATGATGGAGGGCTAGAAAAGAGGACTGAACTGACCGTAGAGTAGTAATGAAGAATGAGGCTTTGAGGAGAACAGGACTGCTCCTTTTGGTGATACTAAACCATCTGGTGGTCTTGGTGGCACTAGGAAACTGTAATATCAGCATCTGACCAGGTAAAAGAGCACTACGGGATGAAGTCAGGCACTGGATGCAGACTTTCCATACTGCTTAATTGTTTCAAGCCATTTCACTTGATTATTTCCAAAATGATGGCTAACCAAAGCCTGGGGTATAGTATTCTTTAGTCCTGAAATGCAAAAGCATGCCCCTGCAAGATCATTGATCTCTTCCATTTCCACACAGTCCTCTAACATTAATGCCAGAATGCTTTTTACTTTCCTGCACTATCACAGGCTCTGAAGCCATACCTTAACACACACAACATATAGCCTCTTCTTTAGCAGCACCACTAAATGCGTACAATCATATTCTAACATTAGAGACATTTTGGCCTGAAGCACTTTAAACATAACAGTTATGACCGGGTACCTGTGGTCTGAACAGTAATGGAGTCTGAGAACATGTAATAAAATAAAAAAATAAAAAAGTTTTATTGTGTTAGTAAGAAAGTATGGTCAACAACAAGTCCATGCAAAAACTCACCTGATCACTGATAGCAAACATAGGATCATAAGTGGTGCCATAGTTCTGGCATAGTGCCAAGAACACTCCTATCCTGGTAGTCTGGCAGCAATAGCCAAACATAGAGAACCCTTTTGAATGCAGGTAAGAGCTGCACTGTCCTTTAACTCCACCACTGAGTTTTGAGACCATCACACCTTACATGGATAATATGGCAGCATCCTGCCCATACTGCTGTCAGTAAAGGGTGAGGGCATCAGGAGGTAGGGTGTTGGCAATCTGTCTATGACACTAATGTTCAGGGGGCAAGGTGTTAAGAGTGCTGCTAGAACTGAGATGAAACTTGGACTAACATCCATATATTGCCTATAAAAGGGTAGGGGTTTACCTAACCTCAGAGTTTGCCTGTTCCATTTATGTACGGGTCCAAGGACAAGTCTGTTTTTTTTTCCTTTCAATTTAGCAATATAAAATACAAGGATAGCAGATCATAGCCATAAATTCCAGTTCAAACTTTTTCTCAATAATCAAAGTAGAAACTTTAACCTGAGTTCACATAATTCAGGTATTGCCAAACTCATTAGGCTACAGGTGTAGGCTACAGACCACATCTGTCTTAATTTCTTCTTCTAGAGATTTTCCATTTTATATTAATAATTAAAAAGTAATTGCCTGTAAGTAAAAAATGCTTCATATGCCAAAGAAAAGAATTGTAACTGTCAAAGGTAGAATTCTGAGTAATGACTTTTTTTTTTGTGGGCATGACAACCATCCCTTGTTGTCTCCTTTCACAGGACTGTTTCGTTTAATGTAAGTGGGAATTAAACTCTAAATCATATAGGTAGCTTATGAAAAAGTGTTACATCAAACAAGCTGCCTGATCCCAATACAATGATTAACCTTGTGGTAGCTACTTGTATACTTGAAAGTTGTATTGAACATAGCATCAGAAAAAAGAAATGACAAACAGCTCCATTACAAGCCAAAGAGTATCTTTTATTCTTATTTGAACATTGCTGACAGCATGAGCTATAAAGAAAATAAGAACAGTGTTGCAGAAAGCATTTTTTATTCTATTTTCATTTTTCATTGAATAGTTTAAGGTTCCATCTCACATAGTTTGGCCAAAAAAAGAAAAAAAAATCATTTGGATTTGAGAATTGCTTCATTGTTGTTAAGCTAAGTAAGTTAGATCAGATCTTATGCAAATCCATCACCATGTATCAGTTATACTATCTGCACAAACATAGCTATTATCAAAATATTTGTCTTGCAGGAAGAATGAAAGACAGCTAGGAATGATGGAACTGAATGAATTAATTAAGAGTCTGCAGATTATGATAGAAGTCTGGGTTGGGAAAAGTAGATCATACTTGCACAGGCCCATCTATTGACAATGTAGTAGAAGTAGCAGAAATCACTCCAACTGCTTCTTAGTGGCTTCTCACAGTGTATAATTAAGGTGCGGATCTCCTGTCACAAGGCATTGTGGTTGTTAAAAATTTAAGGAGGGAAATAATTCCCTTGATGGCCATTAAAAAATAAAAATATAACTTCAGGCTCAGAAATTTGCAGATTGCTGGAGGCTGGCAGAATAGTCTGGAAAAATATCACTGCATGTGGGTCCTATTACTATGCTGCTGCGCAGTAATTTCCTTTTAGCTGCTGTTGAAGACAGAGTGCTGGACTGATGGGCCTCTGGGCTGACATGCTGCATAGCTTG
The DNA here is from genome assembly GCA_013399135.1 of Heliornis fulica. Lineage (NCBI taxonomy): Eukaryota > Metazoa > Chordata > Aves > Gruiformes > Heliornithidae > Heliornis > Heliornis fulica. The sequence goes on along the minus strand of VXBZ01005663.1, from coordinate 36,189 downwards.
GTCATTTATCTGTTCCTTTGCCATCGCTGAGGTTTTTTCAGTAGCTGAGCTGTCCACAGAGAGAAGAAATTTTGTGACAATGTATGCCTATGATTTCTGAACACATCAAGGTAGGATGAAGCAATACTCTATTTTCAATTAGAGGATAACAGTCCTTCCTCTTGAAGATTTTTCAAGTCGTCATTCTAGCCTTCTGCTTGGGAAACCTCTTTTGTGTTACATTAATTGCCTGCATTATCTTATGAAGTTTTAGTTAGTTTTAAACTCAGAAAGGCAGATATATTTTGGCTGAAATCAGTGACACCACAGCAACAGCATCAGTGTAACAGCAGGCAGAGGGTGGCCTTTATTTTAGATGAGAAGCCATCAACGCCTGAGTGTACCAACTGCTGGTGTACATGTTCCTCCCCGAGTTCATTAACACAATGTGAATGTCTACCTGACGTAGCCAGATCAACATGGAGGAAGCAGATATGAATAGCTCAGTCCAATGTAGACTACAGAAACACAACTAGCAAAAGGATTCTGTCGAGAGCAATGGGTTTGAGCTTGTTTCAATGCACCCATTCCTTCCCAGTTACTGGGGATGCACAGCATCATGACAGCGAGCATATTACGGATGCCAGTAATGGGCATCCCACTGGTATTATTGAATAGTGTATTGCAGTACTGTATTTTGCTAAATCTAACATATATTTGTGTTGCACAGTATATTCTGTATCAATCTGCTAAAGCAGAAATCCCATATAACATCAACTATCTTCTAAATAAAGAAAGCTGATGTTAAGCAATACTCTCTCCACATGTGAGTATCTAAAAGACCTGGCTAGAGAGAAGTGGACTGACATTGATGCTGAGGTCGGCTATCATATTTTGCAACAAACACCATTCTCTAGAAAGTTACTTTTCTAGAGTATGGTAATCAGTAATTAGAAAAAAAGCCCCAACAACACAAAATGAAAGCAAAACCCAAAATCCCAACAACAACCACCAGAAACTTTATATGTGTATCTGTATGTACATATAAACATACATGATCATACACATATATATCTGTACACAATTTTGATGCAGTACAGAGAAGTTGAACGAATTTGTACAGGTCTGTAAGAAGACAGTTTTTCTGACTGCCTCAGAGTCTCTAAAAAAAAAAAATAATTAAAAAAAATCTCTGCCTGGTCTCGTTTACTGTCATTTCTGCTCATAACATTTCTCTTTCTAATCATGGTGTGGTAAAGAAATGTCAATGAGTGATTGTGAGATAACGAGACAGTGCAGGAACATCATACAAGTAATGGCATTAATACTACTTTTAAACTGGCATATTGGCATTGAGACACTAGAACACTAGAAGTTTACTTTGCAAAATTGGCTGAAGGTTTACATGGTAAAATTACTGTTCCCCTGTTAGTAAAAGTCAGTGATTGTAAACACAGTGTATTTCCAACACTTTCTCACTTACAGGATATTTCTTGGGTTTTTCGTGTTTTTTGTTTTGTTTTTGGGTTTTGTTTTTTTTTTCAGAATAGCAATATAAACCTTTTTCAAATCGCTGTGTTCAATGACAGTTTTATCTAACAAAAATTGACCAGCATTAGTGATGTGTTGTCAAACTAATTATTTATATTTCTTTGAACTGATGTGCATTTACCCTCTGTTGTCCCAATCACATAAACAGTCTAAAAACTGTTCCAGTTCAGTGGTTATTACTGCTTGCTGTGGATTCAGATTTAATGTTAATTTCAACACTGGTTTTGCTACCATTTTCCAAGCTTTCCATGGAACATCACTTGTAAAGGGACATCCTCTGTTAATTTTTTTTGTGTCATCACAGGGTTGCAAAGCAACCTTGACTCTGAAGCAAAGATTTTGAAGGATATAGGGTCATAGTTGTTTTGTTGGGTTTTTTATTTAGAAGGTACAACTGGACATCCACTAGTTCAACCCCTGCTCAGATGAGGATCAGCTAGAACAGGTTGCTTAGAGCTGTATGGGGTTGAGTTTTGAGTTTCACAAAGGATGAACTCTGATCAACCTTTAATGAGTTATGGCTGTATCATATTAAAAATGTTTTTTCTCTTATCTGTATTTTAAATATACATACCCCCAAATATTTATCTTATAACCAGCCTTGATATAAACTTCAGTTGACTTCCTGATGTTTGTCAGGTTTTGCCAAAATGGTCCCTGTTAGTGATAAAAACAACTTAGAAGAGAAGAACAGGACAAATAAAGGAGTAAAATATCAAAAGAAAAATTAAATGAAGGCTATGTAGTGTACAGCAGTTTTTAGCCCTGGGACTGATAGATAAATTGGATCATAGGAAAGGTCACTGGATTTGAAATATTGTTTTGTTAAAAGAGTAACTCTTCCTAAACATAGGCTCTATAATTTTTTTTTTTGAAACATGTAAGTGCAGAATTTTGTCTCTCTGCATCAGTATTCTGCCTTTTGTAGGAATCTGTCAAGAGGTGAACAAAAAGGATGAAATACCTTACAGTGCAAAGGACGTTTTGAATGATGCATTAGTGAATATTCCTGTGATTTGCTTTTACTCAAACAGGTATTAAATACTTTTGTTTACTCTTCCAATACATGGAAATGGTCAATATGATGTTCTTATTCTCTGAACTGATTATGCCATTTCTTATCTATATGCACAATATTCAAGTTGCAATGAAAACTGAAATACTCTAGGGAATAAGGTCTTTCTTTTCAGAGGTACTGTTTAAGACCTATACTTATTAATTTCTGTATTTAAAAATAATTTAAGAATTTCCTGAATGGAGAAAAGTATGACTATTCACAGCATGAATTCAGAGATGGACTCAGTATTTCTACAGAGAAAGACATTCTCTACAAACAAGCTCGGCAAAACCAATTTTTAATCAGTTTTGCAAATCAGCTTCCATAGTAAATTCAGAGTTCCTTTTACCTATTAACATCTTGATTGCTTTAGCTGATTGAAAAAAAAAATAAATGGAATTATATATAATTAGTTCTTTGTTAGTTTGATTCCTTTGCTGTTGTTTGTTTTATATACACACAGTTATATGTAGAAAGTGCCTCTGCATTTTAATCCCTTTAGTGACTCATATATAATTTTTCTGTTTGCACCTATATTTTCATCTGTTTCCAACGTACACAAACACCTTTATGGTAAATATTTAGATAATTCTGTGTACACTACAAATGCTTTTGAAGTTAATATGATTATGTTTGAGATGTGACTATAATCTTCAAGTCTATCTCTATCTTACTGGGAAGGAAAAACTGAAGAACAGAATTCCGATTTTATATTATGTAGGAAAGACACATGGATTCTTCGTCACCAACATTCTGTCACTGAAACATCTTAAAAGGGATTTTTTTATTGAGTGTGCTGTCTAAATCTGCTTTCCCATCAATTTTGCAGCCATTTGTAGTTAAAAGTAATGAGTGTCTCAGCTCATGGGTTTCAAAGTAATATATTAGAAAATCAAAGTAAGAGTGCACTGAATGGAAACTGGATTGAACTTCAGAAAGCAATATTGATACTTTTTTTCCTGCTGAGGCAATTATGGTGAACAGCAAAACCTGGTTTTGATGATATTAGCTGTTGACAATTTAATTATTCTAAGGATTTTCTTAAGAAGTTCCTTCAAAGTATTAATGTGTTGCACAACACAAAGTTGCACTGTTTTTTTTTTTCTTTTTTAACAAGGAATTATGAATAGCTACTAGATTGCATTTAAAATGTAGTATGCATGAAAACTTTAAAACTAGAATTATGTTTTCTGTGATAGGAACTGAATAATTAATGCAAATGCAGTAGGTCAATATTTTAATACATATATTCAGAAAACAAAGATTCTATCTTATTTCATATCCATTCCCCTGCCTTGATGAGTCAATATAGATAAAAGCAACATTTTATTTCCTCAACATAAGATGTAAGCAATGGACCCTTTAAATTCCTAATTCCAGTTATATTCACCTTGAAAAAGGAGTGAGAAATTAAAATATATATGGAGAAAAACAGAAAATACAAAAGAAGAAAAGATGGTAAGGAGAAAATAAGAAATATTTCATCCCTGAAAGGAGTAGAACCAGAAGGGCTAAGGTAACATAGAGAAATTACAGGAAGCAACTGACCTGTCATTACAAACTACTTGGACTCTATTTTGGAAATATGTTCCTTATCCTCAGAACAATTGGTATGTTACACAGTTTCAGCTAACATAGAGTTATTTTTTTCTTTACAGTAGCTGGTATAGTGCTGAGTTTTGGATTTAAGCTGATGATAATATTTATATAAGACACTGATGGGTTTAGCTGTTGCTATGTAATTGTTGGCTCTACAAGTCCAGAAACATTCCAGCTTCCTATACCCTGAACAAGAAGGTTTAAAGCTGGGAAAAGTGATATTCCATACCATATAAAATCATGTTCTCAAGCATACACTCAAGAAGCCAACTAGGAGGCAGTTTTGCTGCTCAGACACAGACTTGGCACTGAGTTGTCTTGGTTTTGCATGTTGTGAGCAATTGCACTGGTTCATCACTTGAATTGTTGTTATTGTTAGCATCATTTTCTCTTCCTTTGTTATCCTATTAAGCTGCCTTTATCTCAACCCATGAGGGTTTTGGTTTTCCATTCTTCCCATCTCTTGAGGAATTCAGTGAGCAAGTAGCTGCATGGTGCTCAGTTACCAGCTGTGGTTAAACCTTAACAATACTCTTGATCTAGTTTATTAATAACAGTAAGAGAAGCAGCAGAAGCACCGCATTTTCAAATTTATGTAGGAAAAATAAATAAAAAAATGTAAACATTCTCATTCCCAGGAATAGGGAAAAGCATTTCTTTCAATATCTGTAAGCTCACCCAAATTACATTAAAAAACCCACAAACAAAAAAGCAAAAAGAGTCTTATGCAAATCTGTACTGTACTTTTTTCAGAACACTCACTTTTTCACTTTTTACATCTTCATCCAGAAGATCTTGCTGCCATGCCTAACCATATGTGGTCAGAATTCCTGTCTTCCAGACATGTATGACTTCAGTGATGATTAACTAAACAAACTAGTATGAAAAAGGTCACACTTCATTGTGTAAACATACAATGGCAAAGATTCCTTGTGAAATTAATAGTGTTTTTTGTCATGGTAAAACAGGAATTCAGTGTTACCGCTGTTGAAATGGAGTCAGAAATACTGCAACATTATTGGAAAACAGGCTTGGCATGGATAAAGAGCTTCATGAAACATACAAGTGAAGTAATGGAACATAAATAGTACAGTGATAAAAGGATTCTGCTAGGGGCTTCCCTAATTGAAAATCTGTTGCCCCTGTGTATCAGCTATTGTAGAAAAAGAGATCTGAGACTTTGAGTCAGCTCTTGTCTAAGAAAGACACAAATTCAAAGGCATTGTCTGTATATGCAGTTTATGACTGGATTACAAGCCTTAGAAAAGATATTTCCCGTTTTCTGAGAGCATTACAGAAAGCCTCATAGGTATCCAGGAGCTAAATATTGTAATCCTTTAGTTGCTAAGAAAAACACTTAAAAATCTATTTTCTTATCTGTTATTCTTTTATTTATTCAACACTTATTTAAGAGAACGATTTGCTTTGATAACTATTGTTTTCCAATTAATTTAATGTTTTAATATAATTTAATCTTAATAAATTAATAATGTAGTTTATTGTTTTCAGTTTAATGTTTTCCTTTAATATAGAAAATGTGTATGTATATGTTATAGTAAGTTTAAAATCTAAGTTCCTTTAACAAGGGAGGTTCATAATAGGTGAATTTTCCTTTAAATTAGAAACATCACTGACATAAATATAGGTTTTTATTGAAGGTGAAGAAAATGCGCCAATTAACCTTTCCTTAGAATAAAATCTAGATTTATGAAGGCATTAGGGTTACTATGTTAAGCAGATCTACCAGTGAGAGATAGAACTAAAAAATTAAAAACTGCAATGGAACTCAGCATTAATTTCAGATCCCACCTGCAGCTGTGAAAACAGTTTGAAAGAACTTTTAAACCACACTGGTCATCTGCTTTACAATTCAGGATTTTTTTGTGCATTAAGTATTTTTTAAAGTCAGCTAAATTAATCATCCTTCTCTGGACTCAACAGTCCCAGCTCTCTCACCCTTTCCTTGTAGGAGACATGCTCCAGTCCTTTCATCATCTTTCAGGCCTGTTATTGGTGTCCCTCCAGTATGCCCATGTCTCTCTTGTACTAGGAAGCTCAGAACTGGACACAATAGTCTAGGAGTGGTTTCACTAGAACTGAATAAAGAAAATGAATCATCTCCCTCAGCCTGCTTTGTCAATGTAGCCCAGGATACCATCAGCCTTCTTTACAACAGGGGCACATTGGCATCTCATTTCCAACTTGGTGACCTCCAAGAAATCTATGTCATTTTCTGCCAAGCAGTTTTGCATCTAGGAAGCACTCAGCATGCATTGCTGTATGGTGTTGGTACACTTCTTGTTCTGTTTGACATCCCTGTACATATTCAATTACTGCTTGGACAGTGTCTCTGTATTCATCCCTGATTACATGCCCTTGTTTCCCCTTCTGTATAATTCCTTTTCATGTTTAATTTTTTCCACTCTCTCCTTGTTCATCATGTAAGCCTCCTAGCTTTTTTTTCCCAACCTCCTGCTCTTTGGGAAGGACAGTTTGTTAGTTTGGAGGAGGTGATCCATGAGTATCAACAGTCTTTTCTCTTCCACGGCCTTATCCCGTAGCACTCTTTCCAGGAGAAACCTGAAGACTGAGTGTGGTTGTTTGACCCAGGCTGAAGGCCACACTCCCACCAAAGTCACTCTATCACTCCCCTCTTAGCTGGACAGGGGAGAAAATACATGTTGAGAGGCTTTGTAGTCGAGATAAAAACAGGGAGAGATCATTCTGCAGTTAGCATCATGGGCAAAACAGACTCAACACAGAAAAAGGCAAAAAACCTCTCTAATTTATGACACTACACTACACACACACAGAAACCAGAGCCAGATAATGAGAAGTTCAAAACAGCTCTTAAAACACCCCTCACACACACACTCCCTTCTTTGCAGACTTTATTCATGATTACTCCTCCCCAGGATGGCATGGGGGAAAGGGAGGGTGTGGGGAATAGAGAAAGGAGGCTTTACATTTCAGTCAGCTCCTCAGAAGTTGTTTTCCTTCTTGGAAGGGGCACTCAGCTCTTCACCAACTGCCCCAGCATGGGTCACTGCTATAAACTCATAGAATGTCTCTCAGTTTTAGACTGCTGGCCCCAGCCTGGTCCCCCACAGTCACAAGCCCAAACCCCACCCCAGCAAACCTGCTCCAGTGTGGGCCTAAATCTCTCTCTCTCTCTCTATCTCTCCCAGCGGGCTGCAGGTGCTGTCAGGGGCTTGCTTAAACATACGTCACAGCATCTACCATCTTCTTCCACCTGCTCCACAGTATATCTCCATAGCCTTCAACTGAGGTCTGTTCATCCTCGATGGGCTGCAGGGTGACACCCACCCCACCATGTTATTCATAGGCTGCATGGAATAGGCTACTGTGGTGGCAAAATACAGCTGTTTACATTTTTTTTTCTCTAAAATGTGATTCACAGAGGTGCTGTGACTAGTGCTGATTGGCCCGGCCTTGCCAGAAACAGAGTTCAGCCTTGAAAGCTGGTATTTACTCTGTGGGACCTTGGAGAAGCTTCTAGCTGTTTATTGCAGAAGCCACCCTGCAAAACCACAACGAGGAGTCTGCTCTTTTGAAGTCCACCATTATGATCTTGCAGTTTACCCTACTTTGCCCTCAGAGGTTCAAGAATTCATAGTTGGAAAGACAAATTTGACCTTCACATCACAAACAAACTCATATTGTTTACAATATGAGGTACAAAGGCACGTAAGTGTAAGGTTTGCAGCAAAAGATAAACTGGATGTTAAACATGCACTTTTCCTGCATGTTCATCTATTGATTCCTTTAAAATTTATTGTGATTACCTTAGAGAAACAAAGGAAGTAGTGCTGAAGTATCCTGTCTACATGTTTTCCTAATTATCAATGCAAATTATGTAGCATGTATTGACTTTCCCTTTCTGGCAAATCTGCATAAGATTAGAACTAGGAAAAAAACTTTTAAATGTTCCATTATATATTTATCTAAAGCATATCACAGTTAACTGCTGCAGCTTTCAAGAACAAACTCCAAAAAGCATGGTTTTCCAAGATATCGGTGACTACATCAACTCTGTATCTTGTTATTTCAGTACTTTGCAGTTTTGCTGGGGGACATAGTTGCATATGGACCGGTAAAATATAAAAATTGGGACTTTGGCTATCATCTGAATATTTTTCATTGAAGAAAATAGCAGTGGAATGCAATATGCTGGTGAAAACATTGCTTAGTAATGTCTACGTATTATCTCAAATAAATAGGTTGGATGTCTCATTGCCTTGTTCTCTACTGGCAGTACTTAAATCGATCTAAGAAGAACTAAAATGGCTTCTGTGGGTATTGCAGCACAAGAAAATAAAGGAATTCTAAGAGCCACAGGTTGGATTTGAAATGGAAACCCTTTGATTTCAAAGTTTTGTAAAATTAATATCAATTGAATCCTAATCAGCTGTGTTGATTGACTTAGCAGTTATACTAAAATTCTAAAGAGATTAGTTTTACTAATGAGTTGTGGTATAACTGATTATTTGAAAGCAGGCTAGACTTAGATTATGATTCTTACATAATTCTTACATCTGAAATATCTTTGAAGTCAACAATTTCTGAAAAAGGAAAATCTTAGGCCTTGGAATCATGAAGATTAAGCTTCTTTTGAAACTTTTTTTTTTTTACTCTGTTGCAAACAATGTGCATTCATAATGTAGCAGTTTTGAAAAAGATGTGAAATAGGAGTGTATAAATTTTGCTTTGCCTCTTAGGGCTTTTTTTTCTACTTGATAATAGCTAGTGAGGTTTTTTGTCTTCTAGTTGAATATTTTCTTCTGAAGTTTTCCAGTCTTTAGTAAAGCAACCAGATTATTCACACTAGAGAACTCTTCAGTTTATTCAATAATCCTCATATTATTCAATAATCCTCAGATTATTCAAAGTAGAAAATTCTCAGTTGAAGTAAGCTTTTGGAATTGACTGGATATGTTGTGCAGCGTACTGGATATGCTGTGTAGAGGGCAAAATCTCTCACTCATTCAAAATCTTGTGTGGACTTCTGTAGAAAGGTTAAACCAAGCCAAGTCTTCACCCTAATAGCTGTGTAAGTATACATAACATTTGGAGTTTGACAGTCATTGGGACAAACCAATGTTTTGTTTCCATTCTCTGAGCTTCCTAGCATATTCTTAATAGCAAATTCAGCTATTAAAAAGACACTCTACAGAAGTTGCTCGCTTCATACAGTAGTTTTCTTTAAACTACTGCTACTTAAGTGAAACCATGGTGAGTATGGATTATTTATTTATTTTACACCAGGGATAACAGGCATATATGCAAGTCTGTTTATTTAAAACCTACCTGTCAAAAGTGCTTCATTGTGAAGGATGCCTCTTATTTTAGACTCAAACCTGATGCTATGCTAAATTTATTATTTTAAATTACTTATTTAAGAAATGATGAATAAGTACATTGAAGTGATTCAAAATGTTACACTGAGTCTGCTTTCACAGTAAGGACCGTGACGGTGGACCTCACTACTGGGATCACATTAACTGCCAATACTCTTCTTTATTTAGCTGACAACACAGGAACATTTTTGTTGAAGACACATGCAGGGAAAAAATTTTTTTCTCGGTGCCAAGTAAGAAGAATAGTGGGAATAATTCATTAATATTGTGATTGATACTTGAATGGACACTGCGTTCCACTGATCCTCATCTGCCTTTTGCATGTGGGAAAAAAAAAATTAAATTTGAAGAAATTATAAATTGTCCTCCTATAAAAGCTTGAAAATGATTGTGTTATTGTTTCCTTATTTGAGATATAACATCAAGGCTGACCAGATGATCATACCACCAACATAAGTATTAAAAAAATCACATGCTATATTTTTAGTGTTACAAGTTTCCTTTTAAAATAATTTAAATGCTAGTTATTTTAAAGATGCCCAAATCATTCCCATTACATTTATGTAAATAGATTTTTTTATAGTGTAGATTGCTTTGTACAAAATCTTTGTCCTTTTCAGTTATAATATGCCTACGGTGTTTTTCAATGCTCAGAAACTGAAAAGACAGTAATAGTGAACATGCTTTATATTGGCCCCAAAACATATAGAGCATAGTATTCTGAGGATGTATTATACTTTTTTGTGGTGGTGGATTTTGCTTTGCTTAAGATGCAGCTGTAGTATCACTGCAGTATCTGATACCTGTAGCAGCCTGACCATTTTTTATAGCAGTAGTAAGATTAATGTGGTTGTTTAAAGCCTAATTAGGAATAAATTTGGTTTCTAAGGTGTCTGAAAAGTCCTTGAGATTTCTGAAGAAGAAAGATTAGAAAGAGCATTACTCTTCCTGGAACAGAAACTGAAAAATAGTTATTTCACAAAGAAGCTTTTTTTTTTTTACTTCTAAAAAAGAATAAAAAGTACAAACAAAATGTCTCAACGGAAAAAAACATTTTTGCATTTTCCTTTCTGCAGACTATTTAAGATGTCCCTGTGAGTCATAAAATATTTGTCTCTGGAAACATTTCCATCCTACTTGAAAGAAGTTAGCAACAGAATATACAAGGGTTAATTTTTTTTTTAATATGCAATTATCAATATATGCTTCCAGGTTTTGTTTGGGTTTTGCTTGTTTGTTTTTCTGGATAAACTGTCATTCTCTGTGATGGAGTATGATTTATTGTTCAGAAATCTCAGAGGTATCACTAAGTTTTGTCAAAACAAGTAACAAATCCTGTCCTGAAGTGTAAGGATTGGTAAGAAAAGATTCTCCAGAGGAATTGCTAGTGGAACACATACGTTGTCCCGTAATAACATAGCCACAAATTTTTCAGAGCATGAACTGATATTTGTTGGGATTTGCTTACCAAAGAGAAACTTGAAAGAATTCTTTGTGGGGAATAGTGTATTTTATGGTCACACTTTGGTTTAGGGTTTTTTTTCTGTTGTGGTGGATTTTGGTTTGGTTTTCATTTAAGCTTTCTTATAAACCCAGGGTGCATATATTTTGATTTTACCTTATGATGGGTTTGCATATTTTCAGCACTGAAGAAAATAATTTTTTTTCTCCCTTTCAGCTTCTTTCTAAGCACACCTCAGACAGCTCTTCACTCCTGTGTTAAGTCCTGCTTAGTAACCACAAAAGCAGTTTTTAGAACTGTCCATCATCCATCCCTTATACTCTGCAATGTGCCTGCATGTTTTTATCCTGTTTTTCTCTTCCCTCCTTTCAGGAAGTTTTTTCATAGTCAGTCCATAGATCTTTTGTGCCCTTTCTGTACTGAGAAGTAGAAACTACAGAAATTTTCTGTCTGCTTCACCTTTTCCTCATTTCTGCAGGAATTTCTTCGCTCTGCACTGATTTTGTACCGTTCTAATTTTTCCTTCGTGTTTCTTATCATTGCTACACCTCAGAAAACAGGAAGCTGTGTCCTCACTCTAGTACAGTTTTCACCATTTTATACTTGTTAGGGCTCTTTTTCTTATTGCTTGCCAGTTCCATTTCCCCTGTGACATTGTTTCCATTAGTTTCCTGTCCATTATGTGTGGCTTCTTATCTCAGAGACTTCTGAATAAGGTTCCTTGTCTGCTTGTGTCTTTGTACCATACCACTGCTCTTGAGCTTTGTACCCAGAGTTTGAACACATTCTTCTGTGCAGCTGTACTTCCAGTGCAAACTTAGCACACTTCCTTAAACTTCTTTTCACCTCTCATGGATGCAACTCAGTAGAGATGAACTAGCACAAATAAAAAGCACTTGGTACTCAGTTGCCCACTACTGCCATTTGAAATGCTCAGAACTGTTTAAAACTGACCACAGACGCGAACACTTAGAATTATCTTTCAGCTGCATGGAAGATTTTCATGGCTTTCCTGCAAGAATTCATTCTATTAATCTTAGGAGTATGCTTCAGATCAGCAACAGAATCAAAAATTTTCTGTGCTACCTGTAATGTGAGATTATCTCTGGTCACACACACATCATTTACAAAAGTACTAATCTTCATTCTTTGAAATTACACCCTATTAGATTTCTGTATGCTCACAGAATAAAATGAAGAGAAGAATGTGCTCTTGTTCTAGCTTAAGGACCCATCTCCCCTAAAAAAGTCCAAAGATCAAACTTGCCTATTAAAAACTGTTTACAGAAATGATTAGAAATAGGAGACATGGACACAATTAAAATGTCCATGTACATTAACAACAGATACTTCATATGCCTGTTTTTCTTCAATCCTTTTCTAAATTTATGACAACTGTCTTCTCAAACTCTGCAGCAACATCTTGTCAACAAGCCAGCCATTTACTGTTATGAACATGTACGACTTGATATCCTTTTGGCCAAAGCATGTCTTGTCTTGGTATAACAAGCCCCATAATCTTCCTTTAAATCTAAGAATACCAAGTGGACAATGGCTTGACTTGAGATTATTCAAATTGATTTTTCTAAAGAAGATACTGTGTAGAATAAAGTGCAGAATTTCTGTTTTCATAATAAAACAAGGTGCTTGCAGTTTTGTAGGCTGCCAGTTTAACCATCAGAGAAATCGTCAGAAAGTGTTCTGATGGCATCTAGATCAATAGAAAGTATCCATGAAAATCTTTTCATTTCTACATGCACTACTATATTCCCTGGTTTTTTAACCACACTGTAGAAGCTGCATCTGAATATTGTAAAAGGTTTCCAAAACTTTAGATCAACTTTGAGCAGTATGTCATACTGCCGTAAAAAAAAAAAAGTTTTATAACATAACAAAAATAGTAAAAAGTTAAAGTTCATAGGGAAAAAGTACATGTTTTCAACCAAATGATAAAAATATGAATTCTTCATTTTGTCATGAAAATTGTCTTTTGTAGATTACCATCAAAACCTGAAAAATCTGACCACTACAGTCTGAATCTTTTATGTTAAGAAAACCACACTATTCTCATAATTTCATGTCTTAACTACTTGTTAAATATCATCTAAAAGGTCTGAAATGTACATACAGTGTTCATATGAGCAATTAATAACCAAAAAAATGGTGTAAGATAGCCTTGACATGCTTATTCAGGGGAATACTATAATCATGATACTTTATATTTTATACAACATACATATATAATCAGCCACCTCACTTAGCATCCATGTCGTTACATTTTGTTATTAACCAGGGGATTTTACTGCTGCTGTATAACGGCAAATTTGCTATACCTGATGAATGTGTGTAGTGAAAAGCCCTCATGACACACAGCAGATGTAACTCCACTTACTCTGGTATGGACTATATCTTAAAATATAGAATGATAGAATCATAGAATAGCTAGAGTTGGAAGAGACTCCCAGAGGTCATCTAGTCCAACCCCCCTGCAAGAAGCAGGGACACCCCCAACTAGATCAGGTTGCTCAGGGCCTCATCCAACCTGGCCTTGAACGTTTCCAGGGATGGGGCATCCACCACCATAATATAACCACGAAATAAAATGTAATATAACCACCAAATTTAACTCTATCATATCAAATACCCATTAATAGTGAACGTGGGTCAAAGCAGGATCGGTAAAGATACTGACTATGGACCAAATCTTTCAAAACACTGAGCTAGATTTGTCTTAGTTTTAACCCTCACAGTATGCTAGGTGAAGAGACAAAGTTTGCATCTTCCCTTTGAATACCTTTCTCAGGGGATATGAAATAGGTCCTTTACAAGTTTGGAGTTGCCAGGTAAGGTCAGGTTTTCACATTCGTTCTTCCAAATAATTGAGCAAAGCTCAGATTTATTTGTTTGCCTGTTTGTTTGTTGGGTGTTTTTTTTTAATAAACCAGTTGTGAATCTGCCTGCATTTTCAGCAACTGCTGGTATGTTAAAGAAAAATTACTTAAGAGGAATGAGATAGAGGACCAGTTCCTTTGTGTGCATGGGGAGATTAAAAACCATATTTCAATTTTCCACTTAAATGCCCTAACCATTGTGTAAGATACTAAATCTATTAGGATGGTTCCACTTTGCAGAACATAATTCAAGAATCATTGGGTCAAACAAAAAAAAAAAAAAAAACCACCACAAAACCCACCACATAAAAAGGAGCACAGTTTTGTAGTTTTAGTAGTTACAGACCTTAAAATACCAAGGAGAAGCCTAAATCCAGTGCCAACATATGGGACAGCTTCTGTGTTTTAACCAGAGGCTTTTACCTGTAAAGCCCATGATTTTTCCTACAAATTCATATTAACTATCTAGTCCCCACATTTCCTTTTGCTTGTTCCTTTCTTTATTAATTCTTGCGTAGTGGTTGCAGTAGAAGATAGTTACCTTAAATATCGTTTTTTTTCCTGTATTTTTGTGGTAACTGAAAAAAACTCAGAAGCCATTATTTCCACAATTTTGCTGAATATTCTAACTTGTGATTTATTTAGTTAAAATAGCAAAACTCCTCTTTATATTTGCATTCACACATATAAAAATAGAAATGTAATTAAAAAAATTCACTCACACATATTACAAGTTTTGTAGTCCTCAAAGCTTACTCACAGAACTGCTGAGCTTTTACTGCTAGAAGCACATCTTGAAGTAACTAAGGAAATTTCTAGTCAAAGTGTCACTCAAGTCACCATTTTTTTATGCTTCACAGTCAGGTAGCTGTTGAGAGACACTATCATTTTTGCACTTTTCAATGTGTGTGCCTGTGTTTCACAATAAAATGAATTCAGACCTAAAATCCCGGCTGCATCTGAATCCCCCCACTTTGTAAACACTTTTATGTCTATCAAAGTTTATTAACAGTCTTGCTATGTATATGAAATATATATATATAATTATCAGTTTATTAAGTCAATCATTCATGTATAGGCTGCAACATTACAATATAAAACATTTCAGAATGTTCCAAATACATTGAGAAAATAGATTTCATTAACTTATTTTGTTGGGGTGAAATTAAATGAATCAAAGGAGGCTTGCATCAAAAGACTTGTATCGATACAGTCTACCTTTCATACAAAATAGCTAATAGCTGCTTTTAAAAGTGAAAAGAAACCTCAAAATTGAATTCTATTGCACAGTTACTCTAATCATTCTATTATTCTATGATTCTATGATTTCAATATATTAGTACCATTATGCCAACTAAATAATTTAGTTTCTGTACATAAAACACTTGCTTATACAGTCATCTCATGTTTTTTCTGTGAACTGTTTATGTAAAGGAGCAGAGGGCTGCATGTGTAGCTTGTGACTAGAAAAGATCATCAAGGATTTATGAAAGTGTGTTTGGGTTTTGTTGGAAGGAATTAAAGACTGCGGAGTATCATGTTGAAAAATCATGCCCAACTCAATGATCGATACTATGTGGCGATTTATATAAGGTTGGGTCATGTTAATCAGATATGAAATCCATGTTTTAGGAGAAGTGTTTTAGCAGAATCTCCTGGCTATATTTGTATAATAAAATTTTGAAATCCAGAAATTAATTTATGCCTACTTCATTGCAGCTACATATGCAAATATTTAACAGAACTGGGCCCTGCATACATACATTCCATAACAGCATAGAGAGTCAAGGAGGTAGTGTGAGCTCCTTATCACTGAATTTGATATAACTTTTATTGCTACATAACTCTGTCTAATTTCCCCACTCTGCAAGGTGATTAATACTTTTAGGCAAGTGTCGCAATGTCTCATATGCTGTGTTGAAGGGGAAATGTCAAATAACCGATACTTCCCAGAGAACTATGATTTTTGAGATTTCAGATATAAATAAGTTGAAGCTGGATATTATAAAAAATATTATGTCTAGAAAGTTTACTGAAGCAAAATTACACATGGAAATTACAAGATCTGGGTCTAGAATTAGATTCTTAAAAGCTTGTTTTCAGTGCTGCTGAATCATGGGGTTTAACTGTGCAATCAATCAGCTTTCAAAGTTTTGAACACATTTAAAAATGTGGTTTTACACAGCAGAAAATATTTATGCCTATACTTATCACAGGGCACAAAACCTACATCTTTTTCTGTTAGGTTATGTTTGTGTTCCACAAAAGAGGCCAGGACTAATTCTCTATCCCCACAGATGTGTGAATGGTGATTCATATCTGCATTTCTAGATTTTCTTCCATCTCAGAGCAGGGTGGCCTTGACCAGGCTGTTTACAGTGAATTTCTTACCCTCCCCCAACTATGTCTGAACTACTTCTGGTAGTATGCTAACTGATATGGGACGAAAGGTGCAGAGATGCTTGCAGGCTGTCAAACAGCAGCAAGAAGCGTGTGACAGCATTCAAGCCCACGATTTACCTTTTAGTTTACTGGCATAGATGTAGCTTGAGAGGCACAATCCTGTGAATCTTATATTTGTAGAGAATAATTTGTACAACTCTTCAGAATGCTAGTGTCTGTAAAAGGAAGTTGTCTGACTCATTAAGAGGAAATAATTAAGAGGAAAATATTTTAAGATGCAAGCTTTGAGGAGGAACTGTTGTACTTTTCTACTCTCTATCCAGCATTTTACAGATGTATATTTCTTGAGATAACTCATCCTCATATTTCTTTCTTTTGGGTGTGAGTAGTTTAGGTCTGTCACCTAAAGGTGATAATATTCATCCAAAAAGTCACAACACAAAGCCTAAGTTTTCTACCATCTGTTTTTGTAAGTTTTACATGCATGTGTTGTAGCAGGGACTGGGATGCATTCTTCTTGGATCAGTGGACCACTTTGATGGAGAGTAACTTTCTTTCTTTATAGGCTCATGTTGCTGGTTTGTTCATTTTGTTTGTTTGTTACCCTTTCATGCTAAGAATTCTGTGGGATTAGACACTTTTTGAGTAGTTTTATTTTTACATAAAAAGACAAATACTAAAGTATTTGTCTTTAAAGATAAAAAGGAATTATTTAATCACACAACTTCTTATAATATTATTTATTACTTTGAAAATAGAGTAAATTTGGCATTAAATATTTTTTACTTTTATGAGTAACAAATCTGAAGCATAATAAAAATATAAGTAAGTGAAATTATTAAAATACCTTTATAATGGAGCAGTTTGACCACCTGTAATATTTTGACTTGATAATGCAAACATTGTTGATGAAATTGCCCATTCAGATTAGGATCTATGTTTCTGACTATTATAGTAAGGGTAAACTCACAAAAAAATAAAGACATTTTTCTTATGAGTTATAAAGCTTATGGGAAATATGCTAGTTGTTTTCTTAAAATTCAAACTCACAAGGTGATAGACAAATCTGTAAGAGGCAGTTTATCCTTCAGAAAAGTGACAAGTTCTTGGAATAGTGTCTTCCCTGATCTTTCACCAGACATTTCTTGAGAACATCAGGAATTTATAAGACCTCATTAGCATCACAAGTAGATCCTTTCTTTTTTGACCTATATTGTAGTGCACAGATACACTTAAGTGAATTATCTTTTTCCCCCCCTTCATTCATCAAAGATAGAATTCATCTTGCTTCTCTTCATCTTCCTATAAGTTAAACACCTATCAAGTGATCTGTGCCCTGTGATCTATTAGAAGAGAACACCCAAAAAACCTTCTTTCATCTATCTTTTGGTCATATGTCTTCAGTCTCTTTTCACTGACTCATAAATGAAATTAATCACCATAGTTTGTCTTAGACTATATGCCAAATTTAAAGACAGTTAATATTTGCCAAGATAAATCTCATTCTGAGCCACTGATAAATGGAAAGTCTTAGCCATCATATTTTTAGTGAAAACCGTGAACACTGATTTTGTATGTTCCTATAGTCTGTGTTATATAAGTTTTGTTCAGAAATACAATTTTTGTTTGAAATAAATTCTATCCTTTAACAGGGTGAAAAGGGGAAAGAATTGATACAGTTGAAATGTTTCCCTCCATATTACAAATTAGAATTTTAACACTGTGTTGAATCTCAAACACAATTGCCTATATTTTCCCTAAAATAATTATGAGAACATTAGATGGAGATAAAATCTTAATAAGGTCTGATTAAGAACAAAAAGTTCAAACATAAGGGAATTTACAAAATCACAGTATTTTCCAAGACATGAAAAGATTTTCAGCAGAAAAAAAGAATAAATTTGTTTTATATGCACTTTAGATATGTACAGCTACATCTGTAGTGTATCTTTTTCAAATAAAGTAGCTGAAATGCATAATTATCTTTATCAAAGATGATATTTCAGCAGAATTATTCAGACTTAAGAATGCAGATAATATGTAGGCTGTCTTATCCTTTTATTTGTTTTTAAAATTCTTTACACTGATGTCATAAAATTTTTAATTGTTTTGATTTTTCGATACAGACTGAAGAACAGGTCATGGGTTTAATTATTCAAAATGCAAAAGATACTATAAGTTTTTAGAAATGTTAGCTAAATTTCCAAGTTGAAAAAAAAATAATTTGTAGTTGGTTTCATTAAAGATACGGTGTTCTGCAACCCCAATTTCTGCCTTACGTTCACTGGGGAGCAATTATATATCCCTGTAAGTGTTGCAAAAGTTCACATTCTTGAAATCAGTATAGCACCATTAGGCCAATTAAATATTTTAAATTTACATGAACGCAAATGTTTAGAGAGGCCCTTTAGTTTTGCAAGAAATATATGGGGGAAAAAGTGATTTTCTGATTGATTCAGGTAATATAAATAAATTATTAGTCCTTACAGTAGCAGGGAAAATTAATCTTTTGAGCAAAATGAAATTAAAAGGTTTTGGCTTGCTTGATCTGAACAAAGTAAGATGAATTTTTAATACAGCAAATTAATTAGGCACGTAATGAGGAATAGAATGCATAATAGCTCTAATTCTGATAAATTGCAAAATAGTTCAGATCCTCAAGGAAATAAATATCATCCATCACAAACACACCTTAAATTCTGTTTACTGGGAAATATTAATGGCAAGAGAGCTAGCATATAGGAGCTAGATAAATTCTATTTGCTGATTTTGTTCAGCGCAATTACATTATGTGCTGACCCTCATCTGTAACTTTTTGTGGAATTGATTTTAAGACATTATTCATTTCTGAAGGTGTTAATGTACCATAAAGGATTTGTATTATCGTTAAACATACTGTCTATGCCAGGTGTTACAAGTTATTTGCTTCTACCCTGAAGATCATTTAACAGCTTATAAATCTTTATGGCCCCATGATGTTTTGCTACAATAATTTGCATCTTTAAATAGCTTCTGAGTGATGCATACTAAAAATAAGTAACAAGCAACATTCTTGTTATTACAGTGTATGTATGTTCTGGTTTACAATAGTGCTAGTTACAAAACTCAAACAGTACCAGTATGGGAAGCAATAAAGTTAATTAGAAATTTTGTATCTAACTTTTTACAACACAACAGTATTTCAGTGAAGATTAAGTAGTTAATTAGTTTATAAGGTCTTCTTACATCAGATCTCTCTATGAGCTTTGAAAAATTATATAAATGTATAACTCTACCTCACTAAACAGTCATTGCTCATTGTTAATAAGAAAGTCCTAAGAAAACAAATATTATGAACATTTGGTGTTACAATCACAGGAAGAAGAAAAAAACAAACACAACCACCACTACTGGAAGTCTTATAATTAGTCAGTGTTTAATCCTTTTATCCATAGTAATGCACACAACTGAAAAATAGCATTAAGCCATCAGAAAAGTTCCCTTCTCTAAGTCCTATTAATTCTCTGATAATAACTCATGGAATTGTTATATGCCTTTGAAACAACAGCAGGGTATGCTATCTTTCATATGGTCTATCCTTTTATATTCTAATCTCAGACAAGGATAAATCTAGCATGTAAAGACACAGAATATCTTTGGTCTGTGTCCTCTTTTCTGAGCTACAGCCTAATTGCTGTATTTGATTTGAGACACATTTATGCAGCTGAATCATACATTCTTTATTACTTTAAATAAAAAAGAGCATTGAATATAGCAATAAGAATATTAATAACATGATGGAAAAATGAAAATGTTCAAATATAAAGGACATGAAAATATTTTTAACTATTTTGTCTTTTTATTTTTTTATTAAATCTGTATAAACACAAGAGGTTTTAAATTTTTTTCATTTCCTTTTACATTTCTTTTTTGTTAAAAAAAACAACCTAGAGATTTCTTAGTATATCTGTATTGTCATGGGATATATAAAAAATCCAGCCTTGATAAATGTATCTTCTTTTTATTATTCTCAAAACTAAAACCTGTACCACGAAAGAAAAGCACTTGTTTTACTTGCTCAGGTATAGCTTCTCCGAGGCTGTGTTCTTACTACTCTTGAATTCGTAAAAAACTCTGATTGCAAGATATTCTTAAAGGCATCTGATGTACTTCTTGCCATATCTGATAGAACATAGGACAGAGATGCTATCCATTAACAGTTATCTATGAAATATTGTGAATGTACTTTCTATTTAGTGGGTGGATATATAAACTTTTTATTTTTTAAAAATATTCTGCTTCTTCTGTCTTGAACTAGTTTCATTTTAGCTGGGTCAAAACCAGATAGGCTCTTAGCTCCTGTATATGTTTTTTTTCTTTTTTTCCCTTTCCTTCCCTTATCTCTCTGTTCAGTCTTTTATATGCATTCCTTCTTTGTTTTCTAACTACTTCTCTCTGACATTTCTTTCTACTGATCACCTTCCTTGTCTATCTCCAGAAATCTGAGTTTGGACAGGATTTATCTCCGACTTATTGTCTAGAAATTAGACACAGACTTAAGTACATAATCGTGACTGGATAGTTAAGGAAAAAAGTTAAAGTCACTGAAACAAAGGACAGAGGTGCCAATACTGAAGTGAATGTCTGAAAATCTGAGGCATTTATATTCCTCTCCTTTACTGTATACGAATATATGTAAACTCTTATCAGGGAAGTAGAAATTCCTGTGATGGAGGATTTAGAAGACTGAAAAATTTGTTCTGTTTTAAAATGTAAATGTAAAGTTTATTAAATACACTAAATAGCAAAATATTTCTTGCAAATTGTCAGTTCTTAGAAATTATTAGTGAGCATTACAATATATACAAAACTCTTAGTTTTTAACAATTTTGTGAGCATATTTTGTAAGCATGCATCACTGTACAACTGAAGCTGCATGGATTGTATTGACAGCTGTATTTCTTGTTGAATCTTAGGCTCCCGATCAACATGATATGGCTTGAGAACTCATCAAAAAGAAAGTCATAACCAAAATGCAAATTTATTTTTCAGCTTTCTTCTATTGTCCTCGCATAATGCTTTTATGTTGTTGTACTCCCTCCCAAAAAGGGGAATTATCTTCTGCTGCATATAGAGCTTATACCCGTCCCTTTTCCTTTTTTCTCTTCACTGCCCCCCCACCCCTTCCATCTTCCCAACCCTTCCCTTTTATTCCTACTCCATTCCATTACGACTCTATTGCACACCACACCATTCTAAGCTAATACACATGAATTTGGGTGTTTACAGTCTGGACTTTTAGGAGTTTCACAGGGCAAGAGTCTGGTGTAAAGGGGGAGTTGCAGGGGTAGCTTCTGCAAGAAGCAGCTAGAAGCTTCTCCAAGGTCCCACAAAATAAATCCCAGCTGGGCTCCCAAAGCTGGGCTCCCAAAGCTGGGCTCCCAAAGCCGAACTCCCAAACCCTGTTGCTGACAAGGGCAGCTGGGCCAATTAGAACCAGTCGCAGCACCTCTGTGAATCACAATTTAGAGATAGGAAAGTGCAAACAGCTGCATTTTGCCACCGGAGAATGGAGTGAGAAGATGGAAAAAACTTTGCAGACACCAAGGTCAGTGGAAAAGGTGGGGTGAGGTGCTGAGAGAAGATTCCCTGCAGCCTATGGAGAATGCCATGATAGGGTGAGTGTCCCCCCTGCAGCCCATGGAGGATGAAGAGACCCCGCTTGTAACCCATGGAGGGGCACCTGGGCCAGGCAGGAGCCCACCATGGAGCAGGTGGAGGAATATGGAAGAATCTGTGACCTATATTGGAGCAAGCCCCTGGCAGCACCCGCAGCCTGCGGAGACATAAGAGATTGAGAGAGAGACAGAGACGGAGACTCACACTGCAGCAGGTTTGCTCACAGGGGAGGGCAGGGCACTTGTGATTCTGTGGGGGACCAGGCTGGGGCCAGCAGTCTGGGACTGAGAAATGGAGACATTCTATGAGTTTATAGCACAGTGACCCACGCTGGGTCAGTTGGGGAAGAGTTGAGGGCCCGTGGGAGAGGACTCCTCCACGACCTCCTCCACGGAGGTGGAGGAGGTCGTGGAGGACTGTCTCCTGTGTGTGGGACCCCACACTGGTGTAGGGAAAGAGTGTAAGAAATGCTCCCCCCCAGAACGAAAACAACTCATGAGGAAATGACCGAAGACTGAAGCCTCCATTCCCTATTTCTCCTTTACTTTCCCCCGTGCC
>VXBZ01005663.1:0-12990 GCA_013399135.1 Heliornis fulica | reverse complement strand
GTCTGTTTTGCCCGTGACACTAATTGAAGAATGATCTCTCCCTGTCCTTATCTTGACTCCAA
Organism: Heliornis fulica; assembly: GCA_013399135.1. Taxonomy (NCBI): domain Eukaryota; kingdom Metazoa; phylum Chordata; class Aves; order Gruiformes; family Heliornithidae; genus Heliornis; species Heliornis fulica. The sequence continues at coordinate 12,928 of VXBZ01005663.1, read as the reverse complement.
CGCCTCTCAACATGTATTTTCTCCCTTGTCCAGCTAAAGGGGGTGTGATAGAGTGGCTTTGGTGGCAGTCTGGCCTCCAGCCTGGGTCAAACCACCACAAAAAACAATTGCCATCAAACTATAAAATAAATATAAAACTATATCCAGAAACATTTGAAATGCTTATAATATGATAAAACCCATATTCATATTGGGATTGTTTTTTATATCCATGTGAAAAAAAAAAAGTGGAATTTTTCATTAAGTCTGTAATTCAAAGGATTTTTTTTTTATATGATATTTCTCTATCTAAAGTTAGGTTTCTAGTTAAACTAATCAGCTGAGCTTCCTCTGTAACCACAGTGAAAGGAATTACTAGGGGTAAACTTCTTAAATTCTCTAATTTAGGATGGCATTCATATTCCTCTTTAAATACTCATCTCTACCCTAATAACAGAGGGAGTTTAGATGACAGATTTACACATAATGTACTTCCTAACTGCTGAACAAAAGCAGGTTGAGGAGTGCACTGCAAAACTGACCATGTATTTTCTACATTGTTTAACTTGTAGACCATTTTCTGAGTCTGTATTTGCTTGCTGCAGTTAACTGTCTTTATGAAAACCTGACACAGAGAATACTTTTTTCAAGCATCGTGGATGCCTAATATTTGGCATTTGATCTCAAGTCTAGGAGTTAGCTGTTCCTAAATAAATGTCTACAACCCTTTATGTGTATACATATGAGTGTATGTGTTCAGGTGACCTGAGTGGGGAGGGAAGATATTAAAAGGTAATGTTAGAAAATACATATGAATTTAAAATTTCAGAGACAGAAAATTAATTTTATAAATGGAATGGGAAAAAAAAAAGATTCCTCTTGTTTGGGCATATCCAGAGAATTGGTAAGACTTGGAAAAGAACTAAAATATATGTAAGTGTGTGAGTATATTAGTATAAATACAATTCTGAACAAAAGAAATTATTTAGACCAGAAGTATTTGGAATTGTATCCTCTATATTGAAATGTTGTAATCACTGCTATTAGTGAGGGTCTGGAATTAACATAGGATAAAAGGTATGATTCCTGCAATCAAAAGACTGCTAGACACCTGACATTAGAGGAAATGATGTAAAGAAATCAACAGTAATTGAAGCAACTTGAACCTAAATATTTCAAATACCTGACAAATCAGTGACTACAATAATGAAACAGGGAAAAACAGAGCTGTATGAATTACTTACTGTAAAGATAAAATATAGGTCACACCCTCAGATTGTATGGCTCTGCACTTGGAATCAGAGGATTGCTTCGATTTACATCAGTGGAAATTTGGACCAGACAAAATCATTTCTTTCAAGATAGATTTCATTGTCATCTAGCGGTAGCTAAGACATGTATGCCTTAAAGGGCATAAAAACAGATACATTACTATACATCTGGAATATTTTCACTAAAGGATTTGAACTGAAATGTCTGGATCATTGGTTAAAAATTGCACTGTGCTCTTTGAACAAAGAAAACTTGAAGGACCCTGCGTGTTCTTTGGATTTGGAAGAAACATTAAGTTCAGTGACTCTTGCATGCAATTCAGGAAATGTCTATTACTAAATAATAGTTAAACAATACAAAGAACTTCAAAAATATAATGGGTAGATAAACCTATTCATATGTGAATAGTACATTATCATCAACTGAATAACAGAACAGAATATCATTTATCATTGTCAGTCACTGGCAACTCATGCAGTGCGTAAAAGACCGTTGATTACTGAATAACTGAATAACTTTCAAATAAAACTTTACAAGCTTACTTCACACTCCCATTGTAGTAATAGCAACAGTGTAATACCTTGTTTTCTTAAAACCTTTGCATATATTTTATCTTTTCTTCATTATTTTTAATTGGCAAAGCAAAATAGCAATGAAAAATGTGGAGAATTTTCTTTTAATTCTGATTTCTGTTTAGCATTATCTGTCTTCTGTGAGGTAAAATATTCCTTCAACTTCACTGGAAGCAAATTTATTTTCATTATATTTATCACATTTCTGATAATGCTTCAGCAAAACATTGTTCCTAATATAAGAATATATATTTTTATTGTACCTGGGAAATGTTGTTCTTTAATACTTTTGTTCTTAACATCAGAATAATTTAAAATGATGTGTTATAATAGTAATTGGTTATATTATCCAGGTTATGCTTGAATTGTAATTACATACTGGTTTTTAAAACTTACACTGAGTCCACTTTGTGAAGATCTACTAGAGAGGTGTTCATCAGTGGAGAATAGCTGTAACTTACTTCAGAACTTTTAAGGTAGAAAAGCAAGACAGACGCAAAGGCAGATGTAGGAAACAATAATAAGAATCTTTGTATCCTATTCCATTATTTAGTGGGTGCTATCTCTGTGTTTCAGGAGTTCACTAAATTTCAGGAGAATATGGCAACTAAGTCCTAAATAATTTATTGAAATACTCAAGAAAAATAAGCAAGGTAGGTATCGTGGGTCTCTATCTCAGTCTTGGTTTTGGTCTCAGTCTCTGTGTGTCTCTCTCTCCACAGCCTGCAAGTGCTGCCAGAGGCTTGCAATGTAGGGCTGTGGGGGGACACCTGCTTCACCATGGTATTATCCACAGGCCACAGGGAATCTTCTCTTAGTGCCTCCTCCCACCCTTCTTCACTGACCTTGGTGCCTGCAAAGTTTCTTACATCTTCTCCCTCCCTTCTCTGGTGGCAAAATGCGACTGTTTGCATTTTTCTCTCTCTCAAATGTGATTCCCAGAAGCCTGTGACCAGCGCTGATTGGCCCGGCCGGCCTTGTCAGCAACAGTTTGGCCTTGGGAGCACAGCTGGGATTTACTTTGTTGGACCCTTAAGAAGATTCTAGCTGCTTCTTAAATAAGCCACTCTGCAAAAACACCACAGTTTTCTTTAAAGCACACAAAGAAAATGTGGTCTCTCCCCAGTGGGATTTGTTTGGGATTTTTTTCATCATGATTCTTTCTTTTTTCCCCATAAAGGTCTAGAAAGTCCATGAATAACTTTTATTTCTTTTTAATCATAGGCAGGGTTGGGGTGTTTTTTTGTTTTTGTTTTTTTATTTTTTGTGAACAGAAAAGTGTCCTTTACAATTAGTTTTAAAAATAGTCTTTATATTTTTAACATTATGTTTTCTTCTGCTCTATTAATTTTGAAGCCACAGACGCTGAAGTTTCTTTTTCTATAAGCAATACATTAAGCAGTGAGTTCATTTTATTCTTTGTATGTACAAAAGTGGTGGGTCTTGATAATATTTTTGTTCTTTATCTAATTTCATCTTTTTTGATCTGTCAGTTTTGTTAAACATGAGCAACAGAAATGACCCAGTCCTATTCCTCCTCAGGCCTAACCACTAGTAAAGTTTGCTTATATGAACTACACATTCACCACTTGCTATGTTGCATGTTCAGCCTCACTTGCTGGTCGTTCTAACACTGGTCTTAGGATTATACAGTACTTATGTTCAGAGCTCAGACTTTTCATCCAGTTTTCAGCTTAGAGGATATGTCTTTCCAGATGCTGGTCTGTATCTCCCTTCATCAGTCTTGCCTGAATTCTGGTAGTGAACTACTTAGTTTCCCCTAACACCAACAGAATAGAAAGTAAGGTCAGAAAAAAATTAATTAGGAATAGCTTAATAAGAAGATGAATGGTGACAATCAGGTACATTATAATCTTAATTAAAATAATCTTCAGTGAAATACTCTGGTAAATGTGTTAACTGTCGGGTTACTCTGTGCCTATGCTGTGGTAACCAGTGTTCATCTGCAATCCCTTATTTTACTTAGTGACTGTACACATTTTAAGTTAGCCACTGACTTAACATTTGGCATAGCAATGAAGTCCTGAACTGTCTTTAATTAAGATTTATTTCTGAATCATACACACACAAAAAAAACATTCTAAGAATAACCTTTTATTTGTTACCTGTAAGTGGCTGCACCGAAAATGGTCTTAGGTAGCTGATTTTCTCCTACTGATTAAATTATGTTGATTATAAATACAATGAAACGCTCATCTGAAACTCAGTGACTTTTAAATATTACTCTTATTATGGAGGAACTGTGGCCTTCTTGCAAGACTGGATGATGTAATATGTGGTTTTGCAACATATACATTCAAATTCTGTCGCTAGTTAACATATCAAATAAAAAAAGCATAGAAGACAGATGGTCCTAGCTGTCAGTTCTGTCAGTGAATTGCAAGTAATGTTATCAAAGTGGCTTTCAGGACTATGTGCCAAATTTCCCTAAATGCTTATTTTAATAACCAGGAATTGGAAAGCATAGTTACTTATAAGTCTAAGGCAAGCCACATGATACGAAAGATAATACCTGCTTTAAATGTGAATATAACAGTCTTCTGATACATTGCATAGAAATAGAATCACAGGAAAACTTAGGATAGAAGTGACATCAGGAAATGATGGTCCACTCCTGTGTTCTGAATAGTTTCAATGTTTAGATTATTTCAAGAATTTTGATACTGTAGTCCAGCAACCATTTTTCCAAACCACCACTTCTGCAAAATTTGAAAAAGTGAGTTTATTGTATCAGGCACATAAACATAATACAGCCTTTCTGACACATATGTTTAATTCTATTGTATTGTAACTACATACTTGTAGACTGGAATTTTTTAGTTGTTTTTGTTAATTGTTTTAACTTTTACCATGAGGAAATTTTTAAGATAACATTTTATTTTAAATTTTTTTTTAATTCTTATTTTCTCATATTAGACATTGATTTACTGCATCTGAAAACTGAGACATCTAAAATGGAAAAAGGTCAAGTGTGTCAGTGGAGGCTTTTCTTCACAGGTTTGCCAATATCTTCTGACCTTAAAACAATGCTAAAATATATATATAAATTATCTTTAGTTTTCCAGATAGGGAATGGAGCATGACAGACTCTTGAAACAGTTCAGGTTTCCCGAGATTTTAATTACTTGTGAAGAACAAGAGAAGATAACTTGTAGTTAGCACTACATTACATTAATTGAATCTGAAAACATTTCTCTTTGCAGAAGAGACAATGGGTCTCTCTTTGAACCATTGTTGTTTTGTTTGGGGTTTGGGTTTGGTTTTTGTCATCTGATGTCCTGAAACACTTTAATGGTGCCTGATTACAGAAAAAGTGCCATAAAGATGTCTGACATGTATGCATATAAGAGCTCTGATCCCTGTTACCCTAGTTTACCTGCTCTAGGGAACCTGCTTTGGCAGGGGATTGGATTCAATGATCTCTCGAGGTCCCTTCCAACCCTTACAATTCTGTGATTCTGTGGTATGTTGGTACAATATGTTATATCGATGAAAGCCAGAGAGAACAGAAGGTAGAAGAAGGAAATTTTTTAACACTTTTAAAAAGTATTGTAGCTCTTAGTTAATTCATAGCCAAAGACGAGCCTTATGTTTTTATGTATGCATAAATATATTCTAAAAAGCTAAAATTTATCATTCGGAAAAGATGATGAGAGTGGTGCATTAACAATAAGAGACATCCTATTATCCAGGAGAAATTCACATCTTTTATTGCTTTTCTGCTTTTGCGATACAGCTCGATCTGCATCCTATTTGCTATTGGTAGTTGCTATGTTTTCAGAATGACTTTAAGTTCACTATAGGTTCAGTCTGAACACTTTTCCTTCACCAAACAATCCTTCACCTCTCCCGGCATGAAATCATGCAAAGCTATCATTCTTAAATAGAGTATCAGCCTTCATTCCCTTCCTACTCTCTATTCATCTATGGTATCATAACAAGCCAACTTGGCTTCAATATATGTAAACCTTTTCATTCAAGAATATGGTGGCAGTGGATGACAAAAAGGCTACAAAGAATGAAAGAACAGTTTCTTCACTTCAACATAAATAGCAACAACTAAAGTGAAAATACTGTGTTAAATGATAAGGAGAAATAAAAATTGACTCATCCTCATAGTCTCTGGATAGCTGTGCTTTACGATTTTTTTCTCATCTTAGTTAATCATATTTTGGTGTGAAAAAAACCCAGAAACATACTGGTTTGCTGTAACAGCATCTCATTAACTCCTCCTTTTTTCTCTGTCACACACAGGGTCTTTAATGAATTCACTTATGCTACTCAGACAAGTTTCTCTTGAAACACCTTTCCTAATTCAGAAATACAAAGGTTTTGTAGGTTCCTATGTTTAGTCCTGAGAAAAATGAATCCTGTTTTCCAGATGAAACCAGGCAGGTTATATTCCTGTTGACAGCTTTTCCATAGTCCTATCAAGGACTTTTAATAAGACATCCTTTCTTACCTTTGTTATTGTTTCATTTCTTGTTAATTTTGGTCTAACAGACTCTATTTAGTTTAATTCTATCCAGTCATAATAATATCAGTCTTTGAAACAAAGATACTATTTAAAATAAATTTTATTTTGAAAAATGCTTCATGCATATTTCAGAGCCCCACCCCACTCCCCCCGCGCCCCAGTGACTGGCTTCCTTGGGAGATCATGTAAAACACAGGAGTCATGGATTTTCACTCACTGCTTTAAATTACTTTTTTTTTCCTTTTTCATTCACTTTTAGAAGTATATTTTCCAACAGAAAATTATTTCCATTTTTTTTTTCCTTTTTTTTAACCTACATACTTATTTCATTCCTTTGCAGGTCAAAGACAGACTGGCCTGCCCACAATTAAAAAGATACAGTATATTGCGAGCTTTTGTCTCTCCACATCTACTGAATTTACCATCTAGATTTAGCAAATATCTGCAATAATTTAATTGCTTTTTATGCCTCACATCCCCAAAGTCTGTTAATTATTTGATATTAATGTGCTGTAGTCACATAATTACACTTGTAATTGTATAAATGAGACTTGTAATGGTATCAAAAATTAAATTTTGGCAGGAAAACCCATAAGTTGGGTTTTGGTTTTTTTTTTTCAGAGATTAAATAAATTTTCCATCCTAGTAATTGGTGTTTCTATTTTTTTTAATAAACATTTGCAATAACCTTATAATTAAATTTTATCTTTCATTAGGTAATTTTATTTAAAAGGGGAAATAAATTTTTATTTCTGATTTGGTTTATAAGAAACGAAGATACAGTCCTTACACTTTCACCTGACAGAGTGAAACTTTTAATGCCCAGGTCAAACTATAGTAAATTGAAAATATATTATTGGCCTTGAAGAAACAGATTATTAAAATTCAAGTAACCTTACAAAGTGCATGGGTATTATCACTAATCTCTATAATAAAACATTTTTGATTAATAGGGTAAAGTAAGATGAAATGAGAAGTTCAGAGGTGTAATCATATAATCAGACTTTCCAGATGAGGTTTTGAAAGATTGTTTTACATATTTAGGTAGCCTGTATGTTTGCACAGTGCCTTACAATGCTGCAGTTCATTCTCCATATTAAACATCTTTAGCAGGTCATTTCAGAAAGCACAAATCAAATTTTATCCCTTGTTCACTGCTTTTTCAGAGCACCACATTCAGACATGCAATTGGTGATACGACACTGTGCTACTGACACACTTTATAATAGTATTGATTGTAAACTCACACTGCATAACTTCAGACATCAATGGTGTGGTTGACTATGTTGAAACTGATCATCTAGATACATTGAGAATACTTGATCACAGGATCAAGTAGCTACAACGATGCATGTATCGACTCACCAGTTGTGGAGGAAGGGCTGGCATGCAGCCTTTTTCAAGAGCTAAACCCACATAAATCTACAGGGCTGGAAAGAATCGACTCCAGGTTATTAAAAGAAGTGGCTGGCATTGACATCCAAAGAGGATAAAGGTTCTCTTCTCAAGGAGCCATATAAAGAAGCTAAGGGCTGTGGGTATAAGTTGCACTGTTTTCATCTGGATAAAAGACATAATTATTTACAATGATAATAATAATAATTCACTTGAACAACCTCTACAGGGATGTGATAAAGTCCCCATCACTGAAGGATTTCAAGATGTGATTGGGCAGTGTGCTGGGCAATGTCAGCTAGGCTCCTACTCCCATGAAAGGTTGGCCCATGGACCTTTCGAAGTCCCTTCCAACCTGGGCTGTTCTCTGCTTCTCTGAAATAGAAATGAAAGAAAACTAGATATTTCTAGAAGAATTATTCCATTCAGAGTAACAACATTGATTGATTGCTTTACCTAAGGTTTGGTTTGTGTTTTTTTTCTGACAGTTAATTCCTTTGAAGAGACCTAGAAACACTTCTCAGTTTTAGATTTTTATTTTTATTTTTTTCCCAATTTTAGGACACTTCTACTCTTGCATTATTAAACCTCTTCACACATTTTATTTCCTTAGTAAATGTGAGAATCCTTAAGGAACTTCTTAAGCTGACCACATGTTTATTTTTGAAGCACCTGTCTCTCCAAGTCTGTTCGATATTTTGTCTGGAAACTGACATCAAGTCATTCAATGTCTTTAAAAAGCCTGAGATGCTCCTTGAATACTGCTCCAACATTGCATGTTCCACATCTCTGCAGCAGTTTTGTGCATGTGTCTGATGCCTTAAGTTTTCCTTGGTGGACTTGTCTGCAGACAGACACCATAGGCATCTATACTTTATTGATTCTCAGGCTGAATAAAGCTCCATATGACTGTATGCCTCATTTATAAAGCTTTGAGGGAAATGTCAGTGAAGATTTCTATTATACATTCAACTTATGTTTGGGTATTTAGATTATCTATCTATCTATCTATCTATTTATTTTTCTGTCTAGCCTTCTTCCAAACCTTAGCCCAGCAAAATTCCAGTCTTATTTGATCAATACATGAATAAAAATCTGCAGCACTATGCATATTTAATGTACAATACATATTGTAAAAGGAGTACTGAGAAATAATGATTTCTAAATAATATTTTGTTAATGAATTCATTTCATATATTTAGGATTGAAAACCAAACAGTTTGTTAAGCTGATAGTAGAGGTTGATATATCCACTTGAAGAAGGACAGAAAATCTCAAACAGTATAATTATGAATAGAACTAGGAAGACAATCAATTTTCTTTAAAAAACAGATTTCAGAGATGTGTTTTTGTGAGTTTCCCACCCTTGATTTTCCTGATGAAACGAAAAAAATTGAGATAGTGTATTGAGCAGATGCTGTGAGAAATTAAATCAGAGGATATAATGTTATTTAATAAATATGAAATGGTATTACTTTGAGATTTGCCAGATGGTCCTGATGCATTTAGTTTAATAAATTTTATTATGCTGATTGCCTATGATATTAAGTTTCAGAGAATCGGAGTATTTGCTGTAGTTCAATTCCTTAGGGGAATGTTTAAAAGAGAATCAAAGGGGAAAAGAAAATATTATATCAAATATACCATACAGAAAGAATAATAAAACCCCCAAATAGTAGTAATATATTAATAAGATGGAGGAATGAAGCAGAACATGGCAATAAGTGAACAAAAGTTATAAGAATTTCTTTGGTGACAACACTAAAGATACATTGCTTAAAAACTAGTGCACAGGAACTTTACATGTGTGCATCTATGCGTATGCACATGCTTGCTAGGGCACGAGTAATATAGATCTCATTTACATCTTGTTTATTACTTTGCAAGCAATTTAGACATTACTGGAACCATAAATACATTATTATTCTAAAAACTATCTTTTATGTTAGTGCTGTAGTGCCAATATCTGAATGTTAATTTGTCTGAAATTAAAATATACATTTTATTGAATAAAACTTGTAACATTCTACTGTTATTTCTTATAAATTTGGTAAATATGTTTAAAGTCCTGTGTCAATGTGATTGAAGAAATATTTTTTTTTTTTAAGCACTTATTCAGTGATTGCTGGGAACTGTCATAATTCTAATAGTAGATATGGATAATAATGACTTTCACAAAAGATTTTAAACCAATCAATTTTTAATGATTTTCAATGCTAGCAACAGCATCACCATTTCCAAAGTTGCCAGCCGGCTACAACTGCTTTATGCCAAATCTCGCTATGCTGTCACTACCAAGAGCCTAGCGCTCATTAAAAAGTGTCCTGTTGCTGCAGTTTTACTCTTGTCTGGTACACTGCACAGTAAAAGGCATGTGTTTGTATATTGGAATTTCTTTTAAGTATGTAGGTAGAGAAAAGGATTACACTGCATTGCAAGTCATTTGTTCCAGGTTGGAGCAAACTGAGAGCAACCAGTGAAAAAATTCCACACATCATGAACATGCAAGAACATAGATGGGTGAACACATCACTACTGAAATGCTGTCCCTTTGTGCCAATCTTACTATATTAGAGAGACTGTGCATATGTAGCTGCATTGTGTAAATCAAGCTGTGAGTTTTTCCCTGTTTGACCTGATATGTGTGCTGCAATGATGATGCAGCCATGGAATTTTAACTGTATTATGATATCACTCCTTGGCTTTACACTGCCTGGAATAAGTTTGCTTTGAGGCTGATGAAAAACAAATACAACAACAACAGTGTGGCAGTTTGATACAAGCTGGAGACCAGATGCCTATAAAAGTCACTCTGTCATTCCCCTTTATATCTGGTCAGGGGAGAAAATATATATAGAGAGATGCATCTCACTTGTGGTGCTTTGGAGAGTGATCTCCCTGGCCCACCAAAGCTACCAAAGCTTTTTTATTTCTTCTCCACGGCAAAACACTCCCAAATGGTAGTGACCTGCATGGGGTTGGGACCTCTGGGCAACCAGAATTATGCCTGGGCAGTAGGTTGGGCTTTGTAATAACCAAACACAGCAGTGACTCATGTCTGGTTTCTCTTAAAGACAAACCAAATCCATTTGGCAGTACCAGCCTTTGAAGCAGACCTGGTATCAAACAAAATGGGAGGGGATTCTTGACAAAATGACCGAGAGGGCAAGTCACTAAAAGATCTCCCTGCTCATTTCCTTATAGCCTCCTAAAGTGTTGTCACTGGCCAATCCTCAGCTCCTTTCCTTGGGATGGCCCAAGAAGTTTTCTGACTTGAAGAGTCCCTTCCTGAGGGCCCTTGGAATAAATGATCCCGAAGACACGAGGGTGGCAATAACAAATTCAGTTTTGGAAGAGCCTTATCTACTGGCATCCATGTTTTTTTCTAGCCTGGGGAAGCCCTCCTCTGCCCTCTCCCATCTGTGTCCAAACATTTGCACTGCAACTACAGTGTTGCAATATGGAGATGGCTTGTTGATAGGCACTGATACCTGTGAAGGGGACCTGGAAGTCACAATCCCCTTGCTTAATCCTCTCAATTTAGCAGGGTACTGAGTCTCCAAGAAGTAAGCTCACCCAAACCGACACTGAAAAGCAGTGGATAGCCTAAGATATAGGCTAGTTAATGATAGGAGTGCTGGAACAGGCTCCCCGGGGAAGCTCACAAGACTGCTATTGAAACTGTGTAGAATCATAAGTGTTGTGGATCTGAGCAGGACAAGTCCTGTGGATCTGAGCAAGGCATGGCCTCAGGTGCTGAGTAGGACAAGTCCTGTGGATATGAGCAGAACAGGGCCTCAGAGGCAGAGCATGACACAGCCTCAGGCACTGTGCAGGGCACGGCCTAAGGCGCTGAGCAGGGCAAGTCCTGTGGAGATGAGCAGGACAAGTCCTGTGGATCTGAGCAGGGATTGGCCTCAGTCAATGAGTAGGACAAGTCTTGGGGATCTGAGCAGGACAAGGCCTCAGGCGCTGAGTAGTACAAGTCCTCAGGTGCTGAGCACGCCACAGCCTCAGGCGAAGAGCAGGGCACAACCTGGGGATCTGAGCAGGACATGGCCTCAGGCGCTGAGGAGGGCACAGCCTCAGGCGCTGAGCAGGACAAGTCCTGGGGATCCTGAGGAAGTTGAAAGATGTTTAGGTCATTCCCTCACAGGACAACCTGCCATTAACCCAAGTTATGGGCATGATCACCTAGTAGGTAGTCAGTCCCAGTAGAGAACAATAAATTTCTAGATCAGCCTTCTAGATGACCTGGATGTTTCAAGTGCTGCAAAGCTATGCAGTCAGCAAGAGTAAAACCTGATGGGACTGTTATGGCTACAGAAAACTAGAATCAGTTTGGAAGTGAAAGATCCATCTAGGTCTAAATGAGTCCCTACAAGGAGACTTTTCCCATCATGGAGGCTGGCTGGAACATCCATAAATCCAGGTGTCCTAATGGGATGGAACTGCAGGTTCTGAGGGAGCTGTTGGAAGTCATTGCTAGGCCAACCGTCATTACCTTTGGAAGTAGTGGGATACAGAGAGATACAGTCCCGAGGACTGGAGGAAAGCATGTATCGCTCCAGTCTTCAAAAAGGGCAAGGTGGAGCCACGGAACTAGACCGGTCAGCTTCACCTCCACCAGGAAATGTGGTGGAACAACCACAACTGATCTTCAGTGCAGTCCCTAGGCATGTCAAGAATAAGAAGGTTGTTAGGGGCAGTCAACGTTGTTTTACTGAGGAGAAGTCATGTTTGACCAATCTAATAGCCTTTTATGAGGACAAAACAAGTTGGATAGATGATCATAAGGCAGTTGATGTGGTTTACCTTGACCTTATTAAAGCATTTGACACTGTCTCCCACAGCATCCTCATGGCTAAACTGTGGAAGTGTGGTCTGTTGGATTGGGTAGTGAGGTGGATTGAGAACTGTTTGACAGAAAGGAGACAGAGAGTGGTGGTTAATATGACAGAGTCTGTCTGGAGGCCTGTATCTAGTGGAGTCTCTCAGGGTTCTGTACTGGGACGAGTACTGTTCAATACATTCATCAGCAATGGATCCCATCCACTGGCTGCTGCAGTTTCGGTGCAGACTGCACTTGGAACCAAGTATCTAGCTCCCTCTCAGCCTCCCTGATGTCCCTCAGCCTCCTTACTGNGTCTGCACGGAGGCATCGACTGCCGCGGGGAGAGCCGGTGCGTACCTCCTGGCTGGAGCTGCAGCC
>VXBZ01005662.1:1543370-1610265 GCA_013399135.1 Heliornis fulica | reverse complement strand
TCTCTTCCAGCTCCTGGTGTTCTTTGATCTCTCTCATCTCTCCCTATCCCTCTAAAGAGGGAGAGGGGAGAGATGAGAGAGATGCAGGAAACGAAAATGCACGTCTCATCTTATTCTCTGGAGAGACGAGAGACATGCCAGGAAAGAAATCACACTTCTCTCTGAAAAAGTACCGAAAAGAAATCTCGAGAGAGAGAGAGTGAGAAACAAGAGAGATGCGGCAAACGAAATCAGACATCTCTCTCATCTCTCCCTCTCCCTCTTTAGAGATTTCTTTGGGGTTTTTTTGAGAGAGAAGTGTGATTTTTTTTTTCCAGCATCTGAAATATAATATATGCTATCTTATTCTGAGGTAACAAGCAGGGAAAAAAAAACATATGTAAAACCATTATTCCATAGGAAATAGAGTTACTTATGCACAAGTAACAAAACTGATTTCCTCACCACCAGAATTTATCCTGGACCACAGAATTACAGAACTTTCCTTGAATCTGGTTGGGGCAAAGACAGGAAACTGCATCTTCTAAACTTTAGAAATAGATCTTAAACATGTAAACATAAGATATTATGCTTCTGTCTTTTAAGTAACATTTATATTATCTAAAATAAACAGTCTTTTCTGAAGTTAGTCTGTAATTGACATCTGACACAGTCCACATTGCAACAGATATGGTAAGTGCAGTAAACAGCAGAAATTATGCTTTTCTGTGCTTTGAGAAACACTCATATTTCCTTACAGAGATAAACTTTATTTTGTTGCCACGCAACCCTCACACAACACGCTACACTCTGCAGTAAATAGGAGTACAGATCTTACAACTGAAGGGAAAGCATGTGGCTTTTTGGGTTCCTTCCCCACTTTCAGTTCCAGCCCCAGCTTTAGCTCTCACTGTAATATTCCACCACTTTATTACAAAGCTGCTTCTAAAGCCCAGTAAGGGATATTTCAAACATAGCAAAAAGGGAGACTCTGAATGCATGTGTCCTCCTGACACTGATGGGAAACAAATGGTGGAGCCAGTGACGTCAGCAACAGCAGAACAGCAAAATCAAGGCGCATTTTGTTTTGGGGTTTTATTTCTGGGATGTTTTCTTTTTTTTTAATCATCCTTAAAAATGAAAATTTAATTTCCAGAACAAAATTTTCAAAACTTTTCTCTGCTGATATTGTTATACCTGCAACAGAAGTGCAGCACCTAAGAGCCACCCTTAATTTTACCTGAGATTTGTAGAGTCTTACCTCCTCTGCCTGCTCACTTCGGGAGTGCAAAATTGCCAAATTTCTCCTGCTTGAAGGTAGGGATGCTCGTCAAAGGGACTTGAACAGGTATAGCAGTATCACAATGGGCTGAGACTAACAGGATGAGGTTCAATAAGTCAAGTGCAGAGTCCTGCACCTGGGACTAACAACCCCATGCAGTGCTACAGGCTTGGGGAAGAGTGGCTGGACAGCTGTCAGGTGGAGAAGGACCTGGGAGTGTTGGTTGACTGCTGACTGAATATGAGCCAGTAGTCTGCCCAGGCGGCCAAAAAGGCCAACAGCATCCTGGCTTGTGTCAGAAACAGTGTGGCCATCACCAGGTCTAGGGAGGTGATTGTGCCCCTGTACTCAGCATTGGTGAGGCCGCACCTCATGTTCTGTGTTCAATTCTGAGCCCTTCGCTCCAAGAAGTACATTGGTGTCCTGGAGCAGATCCAGATGAGGACAACCAGGCTGGTGAAGGGTCTAGTGAATAAACCTTATGAGGAGCAGCTGAGAGAGTTGGGGTTGTTTAGTCTGGAGAAGAGGAGGCTGAGGGGAGACCTTATCATTACCTGCATTTACCTGAAAGGATGTTGTAGAGACATGGGTGATGGCCTCTTCTGCCAAGTGACAGGTGATAGAATGCGGGGGAGCAGCCTTAACATGTGCCAGGGCAGGTTTAGATTAGGAAAAAGTTCTTCACTGAAAGAGTTGTTGGGATCTCGAACAGGCTGTCCAGAGAGGTGGATGAGTCACCACCCCTGCATGTATTTAAAAGACAGGCAGATGAGGGGATAAACCACAGGGATATGGTTTAGGAGAGGACAAGTATGGTTGGACTTGAACTTAATGGTCTTTTCCAAGTTTGTGATTCTGAAGACAGGAACAGAACCTGTACACGTTGCTATCCTCATCATAAGCAAAGTGAATGACACTGAGGTTTATCTGTCTGGAAGATGTCATGGAAACTGAGTAGAACCACTAGGATCTTGCTAACTCATGGGTTAATACCTCAATTATTCAAGTTTCTCTTTCACCCGCGGCTGCGGGTGAAAGAGAAACTTGAAATCCTACAGACACTCCCAGTTAGCATCAGTCTTCACTTGCCACTGCCAGCAGATGACTCCAGGTGAACAATGTGACTCGTAGCTCCAGCTGCACCCAGTCAGCACAGTCTGGTGAAGGCAACAGGGCTGCACGGATAGGACCTGTACCTGACGCACAGATATAATGGCTGGCTGATCGCAAAGACATTTGTGCCACTTAAACACCAGAACTCCCACAGTTGTTCTTTGCTGTTTCAGTTCTTTACAGCTGAGAGATCTTTGAGCCCCTGGAGCCTACATGCTGCAAACCTATGTGCTTATAGAGGAAGAGCACTTAGTCGCTAGGGAAATGACACTGCTCATAAGAAAGCGAGATTTAATTTCTGTGATCTACAATACAGCTTCTCTAAACAGAGAGCAAGAAGTATCTTGTCAATTTTAGATTTATGCATTTTTATAGCTGTTTGTTATCGAAACATTTCTGTTTATAGCTTCATTTTAACAGTTCAGTTACTTCCAGGCATCTAAGTTAATATTACCATTTGTTGCAAAGCAAACAAATGAAGTTGCTGTGTTGGCTTTGTGTAAAGGCCTGTCTCTAACCACAGCTCCCAGTACAGCAGCTTTACTTAATGGTCTTGGAGAATACAGAAACACCTGTAAAATTTGCTTCAAGGACTTTCTTCACCAAGTGGTCTCCTACAGACCACCCTCCTCTCAGTCCGGGTGGTAGGACAAGGCCCAAGAGCGAATGCAGTTACTTTTTGCCTGGCAGCACACTCTCTGTACATCAGGCAGCACATGAGGCAATAGTCTTCAGGCCTAAAACTTGGAAAGTACTACTTGCTGTCTTCGTATCAGTGTCCTGCCAATTTCTTCTACACTCTTGCATCCTGGAAGAGAAGTTACATACCAGTTGAAAGACCTGCTTTTCTATCCCACTACAGCCTTTTCTGTTTCTAACCCACAGAAATCTACATTCTGTCAGATTAAATTCTCCCCCTCTCTCAGGGGCCAAGGATTTGTCACTTCTATTCTCCTTGTGAAAAAATACTTTTACTTTTTTTTACTTGATCTACTCAGTTCCCCATCAATAAGAGAGGGAGAACAAGAAGTCCTTTCCCATCTACCCACAGACTGATATCTGTTTATATTGCAAATGTTTCCATGCAGGTTACTGCAGCATCTTGCCCCAGGAAAACCAAAAGCTATGAGGGAACACAAGACAGAGGGGGGTTCTACTGAGAGGAAACCTGTCAAGGCCATTGCCAGGTGAAACTCATCCTTCAGCATCTGGAGAACTTCTTTCGCCCCTTCTTCACCCTAGGAGATGGAGGGACAATATTTACCATTATGTGTGGACATAACTCATGTAATATATATGAGCCAGCCAAATTCAGTGTGTAACTCTAACTCCTGAGTATTTGTCATGGGAAATTTTGGATTAGATGGTCTGGACACACACAGACACCATCACACACTCACCTCTACGTGCACACGTACGTGCATACACTAAGCCTAACAGCGAGCCTAAGTATCTAAAACCAGAATTTTGAGGAGGATTCTAACTTACTTGATAAACCAAGCCCCAGATGAGAGGTCTTCCAATGAACACAGCTTTGGCACCAAGGGCTAATGCTTTGAGAATGTCTGTGCCTTTTCTTATACCACCGTCTAGGAACACCTCCACCTTCCCCTCCACAGCCTCAACAATTTCAGGTAAGACATCGATCTGAAAGAGTTAAACCAGGAACACAGGTTATCCGCTTCTGTAACCTTAGGGTTTTTTTTTTTAAATTAGTTCTTACTTCTAGGATCCAAGTTTTAAAGAAGCGAGATGAGCAATGAATTGCATACCTAACTGTATGCACAAGTAACAGAGCTTTATGTTGAAAACCAGCAGTGGCATGTAGCATGTTAGCAGATACATACACAGGTCAAACTTCTTTGGAGACTCACACAGACAATCAGCAGGGTGACACAAAACGGACATCTGATCCCATTACACGTGTCAAACACAGGCCAGTATCAGGTATTTCTGAAGAATATGAGGAATAGTAAGTGCAGAGGAGGCCTTCCCTTGATCTTAGCCCAGAAAGTTCCAGTTTTCACTAGTTTGGAAAATGGAAGTGTCACTTTTTAAACAATCATCTTCACTTTCTTATTTAAATTTATTGTTCATTCATACAAAGGGCCACTTAGCATCCAGGGGCCCAGAGGCAGGCATTGTCCCTAAAGATGTGGAGCAAGAGAAAGACATGCCCCGAGGAGCAGAGTGTTGGCTGAAAAATGTTAATGAATATGGTTTTCCTTTGTAAATTCCTCAATTACAAGAACAATTCTAGAGGAAATTAGAAAGGAAAATTAACTTTCCTCTGTGTTTCCAGTAAGGTGGGAAATGTTTTCTTTTAATGCATGTGTATGCTACTTTCACCAAGCTCCCCTTATTCCCTACACCAGTGATAGAGGTAAGGGGGAAAAGGATTTTTACTGTTCCCAAATTACAAGTAGGTAACAAGGGAGTTAAGTAATGTACCCACATCACACATGAGGTCCAAGGAAGAGATAAGCCTCCTGGACTCCAGCCTTGAGCACTAATTACAGGGTAACTGTTCCTATAATGCCTAAGTAGTTCCTCTTCACAGAAATCAGGAAAGACACAAAACTGGAAGCCAAGTACTAAGAAGACTGAAAACAGTGTGTGGTAGTAAGACAAAAGGCACACAAATTCATGTCTTAAATACGGATGTAATTAATTTCCTTTCTAATGGATAATAAATGATGAGAGGATGGGGAAAAAAAAACTTGAAAGTGCAGTTTGTTTTTAGATTTGGATAAAATTTTTCTTGAAGTTTGGCACTTGCTGTGATATTTTCCCCCTCCCTTTGGGTTTGCTCTCTTGCCAAACATATTTCAGATCTTTTTCCATATACAGAGACCTCTTTCTACATCCTGACAAACTGTACCAACTCTAAAGTGCTATAATAACTAAAGTATGATGCAAACCATAATTAAAACATACATTTCCTCGGTGTGTAACTAGACACTAGACACATTAACCAGCTTGGGTTCAGCTCACGTTCTGAAAACCCATGAAATTAAAGCCAATTATTATGGTTCTTAAACAGAAACATTTAGTATGATCCGACACATATTTACATTATGAAAACAGCATTGTGAAATATAGTTCCTTGTACGATGCAATCCAGCAAACACATCAGCTTTCATAGTGCCTTCTCCTCTGTGCTGTGGTATTGCAAAGGAGTAACTCATAGCAAGTAATTTGCAAGTTTAATTTCTGTTCTACTGCACTTGGCAAAAAAATTAATTCATTATTTCTTGAGCTTCCTCATTTCTCAAGATGTTGGTTTTAATATCCTCATATTCTTCCTGTTGGATTACCTCACACACAGACTTGCCCAAGATTTTCAAATACTCTTAGTGAAGCAAGGGAATACATTCTCAAAAGTCAAGAAAGTAGATAGTCAAAAAGTTCTCAAAATTAGATAAAGACAGCAAAAGTCAAAGAAGAAAAGTTAGTTTCAGAAGTATTAGGCACCCACACTCTGGTGTGGTTCCCCTTGAGGTGGTTAAAACTGAATAGTTGCAAACCCTCCAACAGCATTTCACATTTGAAACAGAAGAATTATCAGTCTCTCTCAGACTGGAGAACTCCTGACATGAGGGTATCTTTTTCTTACCAGTCCCCAAGAGACTGGCAGGCAAGAGCCTTGCAGAGGGTAATGCCTCAACGCAGGGGACGATGCCTCAATTTCACTAACCCTTTAGAGAACCTTTTGTACTGGCATTTGGCTTGGCTGGTGAAGAACCAATCAACACAACCAGGAGATGTATGGGTCCACATGAAGACCTCAAAGTCGCTGGGTCAAGGAAATCAGCTCTAGAAATTCTCAGCTGCCCCCAAGCAGAAAAGCAGGGAGCAAAAGTGCTTCAGGGGAGGGTGAGGGGGACACACCACCTGAGCTTTCAGGTACAGAGCTGAGATTTCAAGTACAAAACATTCTGCAGTCAAAGAGGGCTTACCTCTGCCTCTCTCCCTTCAGAAAATAGTCATGGAAAAAAGGAGGGGTTTCATCAAGGACACTTAGGAGTCAGGAGTATTGAAACAGTCACAACTGGGCTTGATTCTCCTCCTTTATTTTCTCTTTTCACTTGTGCAGCTTTCCCACACCAAATGAAGAAGGATGAGTGATGACTGGAATTTTGGGGGATTTTTCTCCAGCTTGAACACAAACTTTTTCATTTTTCTTCACTTTTTTTTTTTTTTTGCCAGTTGAGAACTTCTGAAATCCTTTTTCACCATTGGAAAAGGCAGGGTGTAGCACGACAAGGAAAAGGAAAAGGATAAAAACTGTAATTGAACCACTCTCTACCTTTTCCAAAGGTGAAAATACTTAGAAGGAGAAAAAGGGAGAGTTTCATTTTACGTTTAGTTGTTCTGTAACAGCAATTTTTCAGAAGTCTCTGAAGAATGTTAAAAGGGAAAACACAGCCCTACTACAACCTTCAGACAACTGCAAATGGCATTGGGGAGGGGGTGGGGTGGTTTCAAAAAAGTGAGAGAAAAAAAATAAATCTTTAAGACTTCACAATTTCTAAACTTCTAACTGACAATACTACCCTATCAGAGATTGCTGTTCTGGGTTTCCATGCAGGGTGCTGTAGCCCAGGACAGGGTGCCCAGGTAGCTCAAATAAACTCCCACACATTAAACCTTCCTGTATTTTTTCTTTAATCTGACCAAGGGGAGGCTGTGTCTAACTCTGAGTATAATATGACAGACATAGTTGACGTTACTGCTCATAGGTTAAGGCATACAGAACATATTTACGGGTTTTTCCTCCAGCTACCACATGTTCAGAGAAAGCAAACAAGAAGCCAAAACGTAGAGAAAACCAGAGACTACTGGTTCATACTGGCACCAGCACTTACAGTTGCAGGGACCCCATCAAGCTGTCGTGCTCCATGATTTGACACCAGGATGCCATTTAACCCAATCTTTACAGCTTCCTTTGCATCATCAGCTAGGAAAAAAACCAAAACAAATAAACAAAACAAGCAGAAGATATAACCTTCCTTATTGGGAGCTTATTGCCACTGTGATGAGGGGGAAATTTTAGCAGAACGTTTTACCGCTGTGGATTAGCGGTCACTCTGGTTGCTAGCCTCTATTTTATCTGCTATGTCCCACAACTCATCACTAAGAAGTCATTTTGCTAAATGGTTTTCCCCAAGCCAGAATGATCAGTGTGATTACAGCAACCATCCATACTCACTGGAAACCACTTCACTGTGCTCTTTTGACAGAGCAGCATTCCAGCTTTCCTTGAAGTTGAACGTGACTCTGATCAGAGCTTCAGGCACAACGAACAAAGCAAGTTTACTCTTCCTGGCTGCACCTGATGTCTGACACAACCGATGCCAGGCCAGACAACCAGCTCAGTACTTTGGTGGGTGACCCTTCCTACTGAAGGCACCCAGCAGCACAGGTGCACAAACCATCTGACAGCTCCAGGTGTTATTTAAACAGCTCCTTCCCCGGGTGCCTCTGATGCTGGGTTTCTAACCATGCACAAGGAAGAGATTTTTTATTTTGTTTCCATTTGATTATTTTGGCTCTGTTTTGACAAATCTTCCCAGTTAACACAGAAACAGGGACAAGCATCACACCACATTACTTCATATCAGCCCAGTGGATGCTTGCTGTTAAAAAGTAATGCCATTCCATGTAATTTTATAGAGATTTTCCCAGCACAAGCAGTTTTCCTTCCCCAGTGCCTCTGCAAGAAGGGATGTCTCCCATCCCCAGTGGGAAGCAGCAGAGTTACTCACCCCTGAAGATTCCTTTCGCAACGATGGGCAGTGAGGTCAGCCCTCGAAGCCATTTGACATCCTCCCAATTGACGCTTGCATCAATCGCCTCAGCTACGTACACAGCCAGTCCACTATTTTCCCCGAAGTCTTTCCCTGAGGAGAATGCCAGGTTGCTGCTTGAAAAGTTTTTTAATCTAAAACCAACAAAAGACATAAAAAATCAGTCTGAGAAGATTCATCGTAGCCACAAATCATTCTCTAGTGCCAGCATTCAGTATGGACACATTAAACACTTGCTGTACTGCAGGGCAGGAGCAGAAAGCCTATCCCAGCACACCAGATCACAGCCCTTAGCAAGCCAGAACCTTTGGCTGGCAACGCATTTGGTAACGTCGGTGCAAATTTGTTTGGGCCAAGGCAGCAGCCCTAACGCTTTCAAAATAAATAGGATAACATCCAAAACCTAAAGGTTCAGCATCAAATCAACAGTCAGAAGGAAAACCCAGCAGTGAGGACATTAATTTGGGCTCGAGCATGTGTCCTGCCACAGACCTCCCGTGTGACTTTGGGCATGATATGTGGCCACTCCATTTGCCTCAGTTTCACAACATTGGAACAACAGTATCTGCCAGGAGCACCATGAGGAAAAATGCACCAGAGGCTGCAGGACATTCAGAACCTGGAGTGGTACAGATCTGATGTGAGAAGAGAACATCCATCTTGCTTAATATAACCCAGGACCCACTGAAGTCAAGAGCTACACCTCTACTTGCCAGCTCACCAGCTTACTTCAGCTACAGAGGGAAGAGGGAATTGAGTAGGTGGGAGGGGAGAAGGAGGAAGGGAAACTGCATCAAACACCATGAGTTAGGTGGATCTGTGTCAAGACTTGTAAAGAATTCAGTTTTCATCTGTCCAACAAGACCAACATCCACTCAATTAACCTTGGGTCCTTTTTGTATGTTTCCTTGTAAAATGTAAGGGAAGGGAAAAATGAGGTTTGCGTGAAAACATAAGCTATTATTTGCTCCTTAGCACCAAATCATAGGATGTTTTAGGGCAGAAGGGCCCTTCAAAGTCACCTGGCTCATCCCACCAGTTCTGAATGCTAAATGACAGCCCCAGTGCCAAAGAGTTCACAGCTTTACTAGACAAAGCAGGAGAAGGGAAAAAGAGGACAAAGAGAAATTCAGACTGGGCTGGTATTCCAGAGCTGAAGCAGCCTCAAGTCCTCACCACCATCAGCGACACCAGTACCACCAAGGACACCGATGTCCCACATGAGGCTGATTACTCTTCAGACACCATGTCTTGTTCCCCATTGAGCTATTTCATACTCCTATTCCACACTATGGGAAATGCACAGGGGTTTTTTCTTCCACGGGAACTGGCCTGTTTCACGGCTGATTTCATGCCTGCAACAAGCAGCATTTCTCACACGGCTTTTCTGTTCAGCTCCAGGCCCAGAAGAAAATGAGAAAGGAATGGGCTTCTCAGCAAGATCCAGCTTTTCAGCTGTTGGTTTGCAGAGGGTGGGGTACCCAGAGAAAAACAGAACCGTGGATAAGATTATATAAATAACTGTTGTTTTTCTTGGCCTGTGACATGCAGATCAACACTTGAATGAATGTTGCCTTACATACGTTTCTGAGCACAATGGCACCTTGTTGTTGCTTTGAAACTTTGTTGAAAACCTGAAGCCAAGAAAAAGTTATCACATAACTGAGCAGAGCCCCATGCTAGGAGAGTTTCCCCTCCGACTCTGCAACAAAACACTGTCCGAGTGTCACTCTGAAATCCGAAGTGATTAATTTGAGACTTTTAAAGATTACCCTAGCTTCATATTATTTCATATGGTTCATTCAACCAAAACCTCGTTACAGCTCAGTCAGGTGAGGTCAAAGCGTTTCAGAACTGCTCTGTTGCTTTCCTCAAGTATTTTTGGGTTATCTGATTTTCAGTCAAACCCTTTAACCTCAGGCCTTAAAATGACACTGGCCCCCAAAAAGCTATTGAAAGAATTATTTAATTTTTTGGTAGGTGAAATGGCAGTGCGTACCAATAATGTTTTGTCAGTCACAGATCTACTATGTGGGACATGTTTTCATGTTAGATTTGTCAGGGATGTTTTGTTTTCTGGTGCTTTCCTCAATAAGATTACAGTTTAATACAGAATTCATAGGCAGACTTAAGGTTGCGCCGTCATCCCTCATCACATCATTTATTAGCTTCAAGTACAGGTGTATGGGATGCATCCAACACCCCAAGCTCTGGAGAGGCTTTTTGTCTGCAAGTTGACAATGGGATTCACTGCACACCAAATTGAATATTATGAATAAGGTGGCAGAATCCAAGATGGGTTACTCATTTCTTCCTGTGTACATGTTACATATGGTATATACACAGCATAACGTCACAGCCTTCGGAGACACGGGAAGAACAAACACATCCACTGATAAAATTCAGAACTAGCTTTTACCCAGAACTCAAGTCAAAGTCAATCCACATCAAAACACATTTAGCTATCTTTTTTTTTTTCTTTTAATTTTTGTGTTCACTTACAGGGTCTGAAGAAGAGCAAACAGTAATCTTAATATACTGCGAGGCAAACGGTGGCCACTTCCAAGACCTACCTGCAAGTTATGTCACTCTTTTTCAGATCCGAGTCCTGAATATCCCATCCACTAAACACTCTTCAAGCTAGTCCTTGGCTGCTAACATTGTGCCAGCACCTCAGCATATGCTTATCAGAATCACAGGACATTAGGGGTTGGAAGGGACCTTGAAAGATCTTTACAGTCTATCAATCTGTATTTGCAAAAGGCTAATGAAACCAGTGCCTGGAGGACACTGCGGGACATAACTCAGTGTGGCACGGGCCCTGCAGTAGACAGGAACTAGAATTAGCACTGAAGTCAAGATACAGAAAATGTCCCAAAACAAACGAGTGGTTAGGAATCATCCTCACAGAGAACTTAGAAAGACTGATAACCCTGTGTTTCTGTATTTGAGTAAAAGAAGAACTAAAGTTGCTTGAAAAGGGGCTCTATGGTCGGTAGCAAGATGGCCCCAGACCCATTGCAGTGGTGTAGGATAAAATTGGTTAGAAGGGACCATAACTTTGGTTGTGAGGGACCTTCAGCCAAGGTCCCCATTCATAGCACAGCCAACTGCAGCTGGAGACAAGTTCACTGTCAGAACAGGTCATGCAGGGCTAGGTCCAGCTGAGTTTTGAGGACACACAAGAAAGAACTGACAAGACAGATGTACAAATAAACACCATATCTATCTATCTATCTATCTATCTATCTATCTATCTATCTATCTACCTACCTACCTACCTACCTAGCTTTGTCACTGCAGTCTCACGCTGCCTGGCACACAGTGTCATTTCTAGCCTTCAAATCACTGAGAAAGCTTCATTTGGACCCAAAGCAGATCATAACCCAAAGCAGCAGGAGAGATGTGCTCAGTTCCCCCAGCGCAGCATATGGCACCCGCAGGAAATTCCCCCCACCGCAACTCACGGTGGCTGTGATGTTGCCACCCACCTGCCCCACATCCCCCCAGCGAGCACCTACCTGAGGTGGGGAGGAAGCTGGAACTTGTTGCGCATGTCATCGATGCGCCTGCCGAGGAATGGCGTGTCCACCGTCAGGAAGATGCCTTTGTAGCCTGCTCTCTCTGCACGCTTCACGAGGGATTTGGTAACCTCCCGGTCGTTGTACACGTAAAGCTGCAGCCAGCGAAGTCCAGCTGGAGCCGCTTCAGCCACTTCTTCAATGGAAGAGGTGGCCCAGGAGCTCAGCATCATCCCTGTCCCCATCGCATGACAGGCTGGAGAAACACAAAGTTACATTCAAAACTATCCAAAAAACGCCTCTAAGCAAGAGCACACAAGAGCGTGTTGGCCCACGTAGTTCCACACTGGCCCCCTCAGCGTCACCGCATTGCCGGCTGTGCGGGGAACACTACAGCGGCTGCTCACAGCGGCAGGCTGCCCTGGGAGCATGTTTCTGGTTCTGTCTGCACACCGCTTGGGATGATCCCTGCACCCACGCTGGAAACGGAAGGTATTGTAGCCAAGCTAAGACTAACTCTTACTAACAATTCTTTATCCTACAGGGAGCCTGCGTCTGGCTGTAGACCCAGCATCTGGCTACTGCTTCTCAGAAATCCTGGCACACACTTTTAAGGGCTCACACAGAGTTTTAAATGATCTAAAAAAAAAAAAAATTAAAAAAAAAAACCAACCGAAAACCAAATGCATTTAAGGCTTCCAACTTTTTGAACACTGCCACATCGCTGCAGATCGACATTTTGGGTCTGGCATTCCCAACGCTGCTCTTCAGGCCTCCTCACCACCACCACACACACTCCTCAAGCTTTTTGATTATCACATTTTGGCTGCTTTCTTTGACCCCTGAAATGTTCACTAGCATTAAGCCTATGTTTTTTAATGTACTCTTCTAGCAAATTCTAGTTGTCATCCCTACAGGGTATTTTGAGGCACAATAATACAGAAAAACAAAGTCCAGCAGACAACATTATTTAAGACGGGGGGTGAAAGAGTGGGGTATGCGTGTCCACTGTTGCCTTCACCATCTTCACCACCCGTCTCTTGACCTGAAGGAGAGGGACCCCACATCCATTGTGTGATCCCACACACAAACCTTCACACTTCCAATGATAAAAACCAGAAGTTCTGATCTCACCAAGAGTGGGAGAAACTTCTCAGGTGGCTTTGCCCTCCCAGGAGACTCCAGAAGTAAATACAAAGATGGGCCAAGTACAGCATGGTGGTCTCCAAAGCTTCCACTGAAACCAAAGGGATGGGTGCTCATGCCACGCGCTTCATTCTTCCTCTTTTACCTTCCAAAGCTTGGAGTGAAATCACTCCCTTGGTGTGGGCAGCCCCAAGGTTAAATGTCATCAAGTGGTCCCCAATGGGGTCAAGCAGCTGGCAGCTATGTGCCCACTGCCTCCCCTGGGGCTGATTTCCTACCTGGGCTGCACTACAAACCAGCTAACCTCATACAATTATAGTTTTATCAATCTATCACTTTTTCTTCTTGGAGTAATCTGTCACTTAAGGTAAAATAAAGAAAAACACACTGTAAAACTTAAAAATATTATATAAAGCCTTATGTTTCTTGGTCTACCGCAGTACGCATATTTTTAATGTAAATGGACCTCTGTTTCAAAACATCATCTCCAGTCCATGGAGGAATTAAAAAGTGGTCTTTATGACAACATTTTATTAAATAAGGATTACAAGTCTCTCAGAGTGGAAACTTATGAACAGCTTATTCAAACAAATTGGTTACACCCTCCCACAGCCACCAGGCAGCTTTCAATCAGTGGAAATACAGTAGCAATGAAGCAAAACACTCGTCATTTTAGTAATTTTATTTGTCCCCTCAAAATTACTGAACAGAGTTCCCTCTCTACAATTAAGTACCTAGAAATAAGTTTCTTCTGCAGAAGAAGTGACTTGCCAAATCAAGTCCACTAAGTGATGCGAGAAGCAAGAGATCCACATTCCTCTTGGTCTGTCAAATCCGAGTTTGCAAGGAGAGGGAGAGTTGCTAACCCAGCAATTGCAAAGCCCTCGGAGCAGATAAGGGAAAAATATGAATGTTTCAAGTTCAATCTGCCTTTAGGTGTTTGTTTACTTCTACTCTTTGATTCTCAGCTCTACCTCCACAGTTGCAAAAGTAAAGATGCAAATGCAAACTGCCCAATTAAACACATTCAGGGAATGGAAGATTTAAAGCACAAATTAATAGAACATCATTTCAACTGTCTTGCGTACACAGCAAGAGAGGGTGCTGCTTTCATCTTACTTAAGATTAGATTTAAGCAGTTTTATTCAATCAGAGTTCAATTCTGCCAAACTGAGTTTTGGTCTTGTCACAGGGGACACACACAAAACTCCTCTCGTTTGTCGTGGGAAGTTAACAGCTTCTCTGCTAAAGCACCAGTTCAACACACGTACCTTGGATCTGCCCAGTGACATTCAAAGTTCACACACACAAGTGTGTTCAGTATGAGAGATTCCAAGTTCCAGTTTTAGTCAATCTGTGCTTTGTCTAGGTAATTTTAAAGCTTATTTTGATAATTTTAAACACTTTCAAAACCATGTGATACTTACTCCAGAAGTGTTGCCAGCTTTGAGGTTTGGGGTTTCTTTGCCCTATCTCAAATCAGGCTAAAAATATCCTCCCGCTTCTTGCGCATTTAGCTGCAGCTAAAGAAAACAGAAACTATTTCCTCCAACAACTTTGTTTTACACTTCAATTTTGAGGGTGCTGCAAATATTTTTCTTACAAATCAGCACTGGATCCATATTCCCATGGGATGCTCTTGCAGCAACATGTGACATTTACCAGAGTTTAAACATCAGATTTTTGTAAACCAGCCTTTCCTCATGCCATTTCAGATTTCTTTTAGGTTTCTTTCTTTGCTTTTTTCCCCCCAGGTCTTCTTTTAATCCTGAGCATTGCCCAAGGCATACATTGGCCTTTGCCACACACTGCAGGCTCCCAGCGAGGTCAAAGCCAGCACAGAGAGCACAGCCAGCATTAACCACATACAGGAGGCTGGGGAAGCTCTCGATAGCAGGACGCTAAAGCTTTGAGTTATTTCCCTTTGTTTCAGGGCCAAATGTAACTACAATTGGGATACGGTGGGGTGCTTGGGGAAGGGGGACTTCACAGCCTTCAGGCCACAGCTGCCTTGAGTAAGCACAAGTTTGTCAGCCCCACTGCTACCTACTTATACTTAGCCCAAGGAAGCCCACACAAGGACATACTTTCTCATCAGGGAACTTAGATATCAATAAGATGGGGCTTTCCTCCTTCTTGGGGAATTCAACTGAAGTATTTCACAGAGCAAGAAGTCAAGGCTGACCATGGGACAGAATGGACTTGGGAAGTCCACAGGAGAGCAGAGCAAAACTTTTTATTTTAGCCATTTTTCATCCTGAAACCTCAGGGTCTCTTTCCTGTTTCTGATGGGACACTGCTCCATGAACTGGCATGGGAAGGGCATGGAGTTTGTCCCTCTGGGCAACATACTTCAGGGGAGGATACTGGAGAAGAGCCCAGTTTAAGCTTGAGTATTTTGTCAGGGTTACCAGTATGGGAACAGGAACTCTTTTTGCTTTTCCATGGCAGTGCAAACTCCCCCTGCTTCTCTTCAAGGGGCACCTCCAAACTGCCCCACTGTGGTCATTCTTCCCTGAATTCACTGTCCCCAAGTTCGGGGCCAGAGAATATTACTCGAGATCAACGTGACGCCCTTTTGGCATGGTGGTATTTCTCAAGAGAAGTAGCTATGTTCTTGGAGCTGCATCTCCTAAGAAACAGAGTTGTTTAAAGTACTTAATAACACTCTCTTGACGAAACACACTTGGCTGAGAAATCCCCTGCCCAGCCTTACCTCACATACCCCTTACAAAACGCTGCGTGCAAGTTGTGCCTACGACCGTTTTGTTGACACAACGCGTTTTGTCAGCTGTGCAGGAAGGCTGAAAGCAGCAGGGAAAAAAGTATGAGCAGCCAAACTGGATCTGGCTGGTCTAGGAGGGCTGTCATGCCAGACCGCCCCAGTACGCTTGCAAGAGAATGTCCCTTGGCCATGCCAGTCTCAGGGGAGTCAGAGCCAGGCCAGGCCAGACCACATCATCCCACGTGAACATTGCCCCCTCCATGACTCTAAGGATTAGCCACAGTCCAAAATTAACAACTTCTTTTGGAGCAGCACACCAGTAACAGGTGAAAGGTGGGTGCAAAGTCCTGCTCTTTTCACCATGGCTGAGCAGAAAGAACAACAGATCACAAATTCTCTGCTTCACAAGTCATGAACACAAGGAATCTGAATTCAGAAGGTCAAAGCCAACACAAAGCATGGTAGAAGTCTGCTAAGAGCCAAAGGAACAAAGGTGTCACTCCCTCTCTAGTGGCAAGGATAGAGCTGCCAGTAACTAAAGTAAATCAGAGGGGAAAAAAGCTCTTCAGTCAATACCCCTATACTCTTTATGGCAAAGCAGACGGTCCAGACACATCACAGGTGTTGGTGAAACCCTTCTTGTATCAGCAAGAACTCAGAAAGGTGTTTGAGAGCAACTGCAGAAAATAAACATAAAAACACCAGATCACAACAACTAGCGTTCAAAGTCTTCAAAAGATCTGGCCAAGAAAAGTTGGGCTGTTCAGCCTGATTTTCAGCAAGCCAGGAAGAAGTTGGGAATTGCAGTACCGCCTCTGGGCTAGAACAGGAGCCCAGGAGGTGGCTGGTCAGAGGGAGAGCATTACCTAGACCCAGTTGAAGCGTCACAGAAGTCTCAAAGTGGTGCTACATAACTGTTTATAAGCAATTCAGGTTTCACTCACTGCTTCTTGCAAAGCAGCTGGATGGCACATGGCATTTTGTTTTGGTGTGCTGGCTGGTGGGTCCTGTTTACAGGGTTCCAAGCGGTACTGCACTTCCAGGGAGACAGTGTGAGGATCACGTTGGTTTGGGAGCACAGCGTGCAGTCAGCACATGAACGTCTCTGCATGGAGGGAAAGTGAATCTCCTGATGGACAAGCAGAAAAAACCCAACACGAAGAATCAGCAAAGTTCTGTTGGGAAGTGTTTGGAGAACAGCCCTTTGCTCTTTAACGACGGCTAAGATTATTCATCCAATCTGGCAAATATTATTAAAGAGGTTGAAATAGGAGTGGGAAGGAGAAGAAAAATTCACCTAAGTCAAAATGTCATGTGTTGATATTTTCAAAATGGAAATGTTTTCTTCTCAGCTAACACTTTTGTTTCAAAACAGAACTATGGCTAAAAGCTTTAGCTAGTAGGAAAATGAAATAAAACATTGTGTTTTGGATCAAATGAAACACTTCAGTTAATCCAAAACAATTTTCCTCCTCCCGATTTTTTGGTTTCTACTGAACAGAAAATCCATTATTTGGAAATTTGCCACATGTACTGATGAACTACAACGAAAATGCTAAGGAATACTTGAAGAAAGACCTGGAAACACTGCGACAACTGCCAAGGTCCCTGAAATTGTTTCAAGGACAAGAGTGTATTCTCTAGAAGGAAGAACTCCAGGTCCATTTAGACTTGTCAAAGAAATCTGAGGAGCAAATTCATTACAGCCTATATGGACAACATCATGGAGTCTTTTCCTCTCTCCTTTTATTTTCTCATTTAAAGCCTAGCTGAAAGAACTGAAGCAAAATCTGATGTCTGGATTTGAAGCTGTACAATTTTGACCATGACCAGTTTATACTGGGTGGAATTAGTTCACCTTAGGAATAGCTGGGGTTGGACTGCCTGTCACCAGGACCTTTAATTTAACAATTTAAATTTTAATTTAACAATTGAATGTTTTCCCCCCAAAAGATCCCTAACTACCAAAGCAATTGACAGTGAAGGTGTCCTTAAGGCAAGCTGCCAGACTGTCCAATGTGGGTAAGACATATGCTTCTCTTTACCAGCTTGGTCACTGTAGGAGAACATCCCTGGAGGGGCAGCAGCTCCCAAACCCCTGGCCAGCCTCAGAGAGAAGGGTTGAGCGAGGGGCAGGGAGGTTTACCTACCAGACACACCATAGCATGCCCTTGACACTGGAGAGGGTGTCAATGCTGCAACCTGCAGGCAAACCTGCTGGAAGAACAGAGGGATTCAAAGCAAAACACTGTTGATAAGGGAACTCCTTCAGAGGATCAGGCATTGTTCTCAAAATACAAAGAGGTGGGAGAAGGACTTATTGCTACCTGCACCACGCTGCTCTGCAGTTAAGGATGGTTCTAACCCAAGATCATCTCTTGGAGTTTAACCTCAACTACATGGTGCGTTGTTTTGTGGTACCAAGGTGCTTGTGTCTCTGGCTGCGCTTTCCAAGGGCCATCACAACAGCAGAGACACCACCACATACGATGCTTCCTGTACACCTGAGCCAAAGGTCAGGTATACACAGCATGCCAGGCTTTGCAAAAGCCACTGGACTGCAGAGCAGACTTTCTTGGCTTGCATCAAGGGTCACAGCTGAAGCAAAAGCTTATTTAAAGCAGCCAGTCTGCCCTACTGCAGCACTATCACAGAGTTTAAAAGCATCTGGATATAGCAAATCCCCCAGTGCCGAGTGTCCCAAGTTTGACGGAATCTTTAAGCCAAACGTGTTCTTTACAGCTAATCCCTGTCATCTCACAAGGCTGCAGGAAACGCTTGGCACAGAACGCCCTGCTCCACCTCTAACAGAGCACAAAACTGAAGCCACAATATATTTTTTCCTACAAGAAACACTAATGCAATACAGGGGGAGTTATTTTAATTGTGCTCTCCTTTGAAAGCGATGAAAAATTTACCAACTCCCCTGGTTATGTTTATTTGACCACACACTCAAACCACTGCCAGTACACCCAGCTCCCCTAGCTTGACAACCTAAGGATGTTAAACACAATAATCGTATGTTAAAGCTTGAAAACTCAAGTGCACGAATGTCAGGAAATTCCCAAATTAAGTTATCTACCACAACCATAACTCAGCCCTGGTATTCAGCCTTATTGTACCGTTTGACTCCACGTGCCGTTAGATTTATACCTTAAAGCGTGCCAGGTCACAGTACTGGCGGGAAGTTTTGTTGAGGGAACATCCTGAATCCCATGCGTTTCAATCCCGCTCTTAACATTGCGCTAATATGTTTGCACTCAACAGGCTGGCGCTTCAGAGTTACCTCCCAGAGCATCCTGGGTCAGAAATAATGGGCAAGAGCTGCCAAAGGACGGGATAGCACCCAGGCATCCGACCGGTTGCCACTTCTCAAACCAATTCAAGGTATTCGAGCTCCATCGTGTGGAATGCGCCTGCACGTACAATAGGCAGAAAATCTTTGGCTTCCTAATGAACCTCTTGGGAAGGAGAGAGAAAAAAAAAAAAGAAAAAAAAGACAAAAATATCCTCAAAGATACTACAGAATCGGAGAAAACTGCCATTAAGAAGATTGCTGCTGGGGTTGTGCTGCAGCCCATCACAGCACGCATCCCGGCGACACAGCTTTCTAATGAGAATTGAGAGCAGCCCCCACTGCAGGGCAGGTAATTAGATTCACTTCTCACTTGCTGCACCGGCCATGGAGACACTGATAGATGAACAGCACTGTCATGCACAGGATTATTATTTTTCTTTTAAATATCGGCTATTTATGGTGTTTTATCCTTTTTCACTGAGCACTAGAGCATCAAAACACACAGCCCTGTGCTCTTTGCGTGCAACAGGCACACAGCATGACCTCTTTTTCAGATTTTGTGTCATCCTGCAGCTTGGGTGAAGGAGTAAGAAGCCATTTCACATCTGAATTCCAGTTAGTATCCCATTTCTCACAGCCTTTTTGGCTGCAGCTTCTATGCTGGCAACATCTTTGCACAGCATCTAGCCCAGAGGGGCCCTTATCTCACTGGCTCCCTCGGATGCTCTCAGAGCTCTTCTTTCCAAGCACGTACTCTTCCCAGACAAACAAAGGCTTCTGAATTTCTAGAAGCAACTCAGTAACTGGAAGACTGTTGCCGTGACAATATATATAGTTCTATTTATAGAAAGATATATAGATAGATGTAGGTTTCAATTCTGTAGCTGTTAAAAATGATTCCCTGCTACCATGCTGCATTTCTCATCCCTGTTCCACAGCAGGGGAGAACCTCCACCCAAAGAAGTCGAAGGAAAACAGCAAAAACACAAACCCAAAAATAAACCAGTTTCCTCTGAGCAATGACACAAACCCATCCGTGCTGCAGCACCAGGAGTGAGAAACCAAGCTGGGCTTCACAGCACTACTAAGTCCCTGCGGGGGCAAGGTCATAGGGTTTACCTCTAGCAGTGGCCACCTCGCCATGGGCATGAGCCAGGCACTGCATGGCAGTCGCTCCAACGCAGACTGGCATGCTGATGTTCTGCCCCAAGACTGAGGTTGACAGGTCCATTACCGACACGTCCCTGAGCACCCGGGGGTACAGCTTCCATCTGCCACGGAGACAAATAAAGAGAATAAGAAGCCTGCAGCGAGGGGGTTATTTACAGTGCCTAATGGGACAGAGCAGGAGTTCCTGCTGACAGGAGAACATCAATGAAAGCTCTGTGGGGCTGGAGCAGAACCTGGCTGTGTGACCTGGAGCTGCGGCAGGAACCATGAGATGCACAGAGCCAGGAGGGAGAGGGGCAAAGAGCCTCTGAACATTGTTGGCTGATATCGTTTGAAAGAAAAGACAGGAGCTGAAAGGCTCATGGTGGGTGTCAGCCTCCGCAAAAGCCTCAGGGCAGAACTGGATGGCAGAGTGTATGTGGTAACAGAATAAGTCATCAGCCCCCCTCAGTTATTCTTTCTCTGCACAAGGGAGCTGAAAGATCCAAAATTTTTGGATAAAACTGGCCTGGTGCTTATCCCTCCCCCTCCCTGTGCTGCAGGTCTTTGCAGTAAGCCTACATAGAAATGAGCTGCTGTGTTCCTTCACCTGGAAAGTGGGTGGGCAGGGTGGGTGCCTGGCTTGCCTCAGCTCGGGGAGTGGTAGTGAAAATCCCCTGCACTGTATCTCTGCTGGCACAGATAATTGCTTTGCTCAGAGGGGTCTAGCTGTGGCAGTTGCTGGCTGTGGTGCAACAAGTTCCTCCTGGGACTACAGCTGCAGCCCCAGGGACAGTCCGTGGGGTCACAGGGACTCCCGACTTCCAGGAAAAGACCAAATGCAGCCACTGTAATTTGGTGCAGGAAAAGTCCAAGTAGCACAACTGCTTTCCCAATAGGGCAAATTATAATCTAGTCCTTGAGTGATGTGGCCCAGCATCTGCTCAACCATTCCTGACCTTGCTTTGCCTTCAATGTGTCTGCCAGAAACCACATTGGCCCAGAGCTGGGCTTTATTCCCCACTGGTGTCATCAGTCTGGGTACAAACAGACACCGAGTCCAAAACAGAGCAAACTAAAACACACTTAATCCAAAATTACACTTTATTGTGGTCAGGCTGGACACCACATGCCTGAAATCACAGCGTATCCCTCTTATGGGGTCAGGCAGATGACACTGCAACACCCAAACCTTCACTGCTAGGTCTGGGTTTCTGGGGATACCTGTGAAGCTCTGTGCTCACCACAGGTGGGATGCTGCAGCCCAGCCAGCGTTACCCATGCCAGTGGAGGGTGTGCATTAGTGGGGGCTGGCTCCCACCAAACGGGTGCACCCAGTCACACCAAAGGCTCCCCGCAAGCTGTGGTGGGATACACATCCATCTTCTCACTAAGGCATCAGGACTCTGATGGCTACTGAACTTTAATTACAGAATTTAATTAAAAGATTAAACTCTAGTGCTGCTGAACTTGACTACCCAATTACCTCTAGAAAGCCTGAGTTATATTATTAATGTTATTATTAAGGAGATAGCAAAGCAGAGCTACCCTCAGGCTGTGCTCCAACAGCAAGCGGTGGTCAGCTTGAGCTTGCATACTAAGCTGACAGGTTGAGGGGGGCAGGAAACACAATCTCTTTGCTTTATAGAAAGATCAAGAGACATTTCCGTAAGAAGCCTGGGACAGAGCCAGAATGAGACCTAAATTACTGCAGCCCTTGAGCGCTGGGTCACGCCAACTCTCCAGGAACCGCTCCCCAGGGAGGAGGAAGACAGTTATGATGCTTGGAAGTAGACATGCAGTTGTGGGAGTCAGCTGTATCGTTCAGTGCCAAGACACACACTGCAAGTATGTCTCCTCAGACTTGTTTTCATGCTATTGTATTGGTTTGTTATTTTTCAGGGGAGGGTGGGCTGAGGGTGGGACAAAGAAAACATGACTTCGCTCTCCCCCTTTCTTCCTAATTCTCATTCCAAAGGCTTTCTCCCAGCTCTGAGACATTTTTTTTTTCCTCAGCAAATATAAAGGAAACAAAAATACTTTAATCACCTTGCTCATATTCACAGTTAAACTCTAAAGCATAAGAATGTGAAGTACCTCACTCCTCCCCAGCCTCCTAGTTCTCTGCTATCCCAGACCAGCCAGATTTTACCTGGTACAAACCTTTGCCACCTCAAAGCCTGAGGGTCTGTCACAAAGTACCGACATTTCTGTAGTGCTTTTAGCTTGGGCAAAGAAACAGAAAGAGCAAAAACCCTCCCAACACTGTATGCAAGAAAACTGATGCTATTTCAAGCAGCAATAGAGCCTCCTCCCCGTGCACCTCTACGTACCATCAAATTACTCTGTCCCCAAGCTTTTTGGGGTCCTCAGGCTCATTAGCCTCAGGGTCTAAACATAAACATCTCCTCCTATGCCTTCTACAGCTCTTATTTCCTGCACACCTAATCAGGTCACATACTCTGGACCAACATCAAATCAATAATCAGAAATGAGCATTTACTGGGGCCCACAAAAAGCCACCAAAAGGGTCTGCTACCTTCACATTATACTCCTTCAATAAAGCCCAATGTGGCTTTGCAGACATGGATGTTTGCAGCTCTGAATTTGCCAGACACTTGAATTCCGGCATTTTCTGGACAAGCCATGGGGAAATGCCCTTAACAGCAGCTAACAGAACCCAAGAGCAGTTATATATGGAGTATTGTGTCCAGGTCTGGAGTCCTCAACATAGAAAGGACATGGAGCTGTTGGAATTGGTCCAGGAGGGACACAAAGATGATACAAGCGCTGGAGCATCTCCCCTATGAAGACAGGCTTAGAGAGTTGAGGTTGTTCAGCCTGGAGAAGTCTGCGGGGAGATCTTATAGCAGCCTTCCAGTACCTAAAGGGGCCTACAAGAACTCTGGGGCAGGACTTTAGAAGGGCATGTAGTGATAGGATGAGAGGGAATGGTTTAAATTGGAAGGGGGTAGATTTAGATTGGATATTAGGAAGAGATTCTTCACACTGAGGGTGGTGAGGCACTGGAACAGGTTACCCAGGGAAGTGGTGGCTGCCCCCTCCCTGGAGGTGTTCAAGGCCAGGTTGGATGGGACCTTGAGCAGCCTGGTCTAATTAGAGGGGTCCCTGCCCATGGCAAGGGGTTGGAACTGGATGATCTTTAAGGTCTCTTCCAGCCCAAACCATTCTATGACTCTAAGATTCTATATCCCAGTAACCAGAGCACTGGACTGCCACCACCACCCGCTTCCCCCAAGGCTTTGAGGGAAACATTTCCTGGATATCTGGTAAAAACCTTGTGTATATCTATTTGATTCATCTCCTCACCACCCACATTTTTTCCAGCAAAGTCCTCACTCACATGCTGCAATCGGCAGTTTCAAGTGAGTGCATCTTGCTCCCCAGCTGGAAGTGCCGCAGCAGGGAAGGCAGCAAGCACAAGCTTGACACAAGCCTGGGGCTTTTTGCCTTTTTTTTTTTTTCTTCCCCTTCTCTATGTTCAATAAATTCAGCACTTAAATTGTCTTAGATTTGGGTAAGAGGAAAGCACATGCTTTTCAAACTGCAACAGACTGTGAAGCAGCTCTTCTCCTTTCCCTTCCAAGTCCAAGTGTGTGCTGCATGGTCCCTTTGTGCTGCATCGGAAGCAGTGCACCTGGGCAAGGACACGCTGGTCAGGTAGTCTCCATCCCAATTCCAACCCACTCTGCTACCTTAGTCTCTGCTATGTCTCACTTCCCAGAGGAAGGGGTAGGCACTAGCATGGTGCACTGCTAAGCAATGGCTGCTTCTGCTCGAGGAAAATCTGTTTTCTCTCCCAGGGAGCCTTGCCATCCACACAGCAACTCTTTTCTCAGAGCTCTGCAAATCCAAAGCAAAAGACATTGCAGAAATGTAAGCAGCTTATTATTGCAAGCATTCCTTTCCTGTCCTCACCCCTACAACTTCATACACTTGTTTGACCCCAATCACACTCTCAGCCTTGCTTTTTTAACCAGTATTTATATTATTTACACGCCCAGTCACTTTAAGCACCTTTAGTACCTAGCTACAAGACCATCCACAGATGGTCTTGTAGCTAGGTACTAAAGGTGCTTAAAGATACATCCACAGCAAAAAGAATGCATTGATGCTGTCACTGATAAACAAGTGACTGCTGCTCCTCGTACATGACAACAAAATGCATCTCCTCCACAGGCCACAGGGGAGTCAGTGGCAGAACGTGTCACAGCAGATTAGCAGAAACGTGCTCCTACGCACAGAGATGTCCCTCTTCGTTAAAGTGCCGAAAGGGGAGATTTCAGATTGATTACTCGAATGCCATCAAGCTAAAGACGTCCTGACCTTGTCATAAAAATCTATTCCCCATTCAGGCCCCTCGGGTCCTTGACAACTTGAGAGTGAATTTAATCACCAGATGGCACAGCACGGCGCTGGAAGGACACACTGTGTTTTGGGACTCAGAGCAATTGGAAGATGAATTCAGTCAAACGTCATGGGGAGCGTGTGCTCTGACATCTCAAATCATCTTCCCTGGCCCTAACGCCTCACTGACACCCCAGTACCACCTCCATCTTGTTTGGAAGCCATGAATAAAAAATAATTATTTGGCCTTAGCATGAACACACTGAGGCTGAAACATGAGCTCTGATTCTTGGCTCCAGCCTCAGTCCCAGAACTGGAAGGTAGAGGAGAGTCACTGTGCCTGGGGTTAACCTCATCTTACACCCTGACCTTTTGGAGACATTTCATGCTCTGGTATGTGACTACAGGTCCAAAATGCTTCAAGCTCCTGTGCTGTCAAAGGGCCAGGACATTAGTTTTATAATCTAATGAATATGGATAGGACTGCTCCAAAACCTGCATCGGTCATTCCAAAGGTATTCCAGCATCTCCTAAAGCAACCGTTCATTTGCTAGATTAGTCTGTAACAATAATAATCTATTTATTTCTCCAGAACTGCAACCATTTGCTTGCCAAAAAAAGAAAGATCTCAGAAACCCAACACTGATTTTCTCCAATTAACATTCTGTCCTAGCAGTCTTGCTCACCCAGATAGTCTCGCACTACAAAGGTATGGCCCAGAAATTCAAGCTTCTGATTTGGTCTCATGCTTTCTTCTCTTCCATTTAAACCTAGATATCTATATGTATATCTATAAAGATTTAAATAAACCCTAAATGTTTTTAATCAGGCTGAACACCGCAACTAAGCTTCTGAGAGGGGAAATCAAGAGTCCTCCGGCCATGGGAAATGAAGCTGAACACTCATTTCTTTCAGAAAGACATCTGACTTTGTGATCTTTGTGGCTCAGGGGTGTAAAGTCCATCTTACTTTATATTTACCCACAAGCTGTGCTCAGGAACAGGCAGAAAACCCAATATTGTGCTCAGAGGCACACAAGGGCTATGTGACAATCCAAGGGAGCAGCAGCCCTGCAGCCTTCACGATTAGGCCGTGCTTCTCCCAACAGCATCAAAAGAAAAAAAATAAATCAGTTGTTTGTGCCAAGCAAGTCTTACACACAGAAGTTCTGTGAAGTCTCTATACCAGGTTTCTGTTTTTTTCTAGATGTGCTGCCAGGAAGCCACTACAAACACAGGCTAACAAACTGAACCGTTACACCCCAGGCATCCACCTCAGCAGCAACATGCGGGCACCACCGTAGCGATCCAGCTCACAGCACACGGCAGCTTTAAGAAACTAACCAGAAAAGCCACAGAGGAAGGAAGTGCTTCTCCTTGCAAGTCTGTGCAGAAGGCACTAGAAATGTGGAGAATGGTTTACCTAGTGTTGGGCAGTGCTTCATAAGGGCCAAATTTACCATCGTCTCCCTCGTGTTATAGACAGATAAAAGAGCATGTTTGTCCACGAAGCTGTAAATCCCTATAACCACACTCAGCCCTGCCTCCTGTCCACTTCCTACAGGTGAAGCTGGTAAACCCCAGCAGAAGTCTTCAGTTGTGGTGCCCATCCTCACAGGAAAGCTGAGCTGGTGCTGCAACGACCAGCAAGGAGGGGACAGTGTGCCTCACCAGGGGAGCTGGGGTTCAGGTCCTGGAACCTTCAGGACATCCCCATACTTCTGGGGGGGCGGGGGGGGGCACCTGGAAAGAGATGTAGAGTGATGGAAAGGCAAGAAGCAAAGCTTTGGCTTCAACACTTCTACCCTGTGACCTCTCTTTGGCTGTCAACAAGATGTATTTGATGATTTAATAGAGAAAACCCCATCATCAAGTCTTTCAGACTTTATTAACTGCCGGTTTGGAAGATGTTTAAATGGCCTAAAGCAACTGCAGAAATTAGATATTGTTTTCTTTAAGACAAATATAGAAAGGGAGGGGGAGCAAATACAAAAACACAGTTTCCATCCCCTTCATACCTTCACTGCTGAGGAGCAGGAACCCAGCATCAAGGGCCTTTGAGCCACACCAGGGCCTAGTTAGTTTAATTTATTTTGGTTTTGGTTTTTTTTTGTTTTTTGGGTTTTTTTTTGTTTTTTTTTTTTTTTAATTTTTTAACATCTCTGGTTGTATCACCTCCATTGCTATTTACTATCTTCTTCAGATCCAGGCTGCCTGCAAGTTCTGTAGTTTTGAATTCCTAAAACTGGAGGCTCTTACTGAGAATATGATAGAAGATGCCAGGAAAGAGAGGGTGAGCCTGAACCCCACAAGTGTTCAGCCCAGAGCAAGGTCGTCTCAGCAGTGGAGTCTGCTGCTGCTGTGGGAAACAGCTTCAAAGCAGAGCTGCTTTTATCTCACCACTAACATCTAATGCCAAAACAGCAAGTGGACGTACTCAGACTTTGCTGGGCTAGCTGCTTAGATCTGACTTCTGCTTAATCTGCTTTGCTCTAGCAGTTAGTAGTAGGAGTAGGAGTTCCCTACTTCTACAGTTTATTCCCTCTGAGTGCTTCCTTTGAGTACCCTTTCCTCTGCATTTCATTTTGTTTTTTTTATGAGTGCAAATAACAACATGGTGACTGGAAGCATTAAAAAAAATAAAAATTAATTAGGTGAGCACTACTACATCCCCTCCTGCTCAGTTTCACAATCCAAAGGACTGCTCTTGCCTCAAGGAGCGTTTGAGCAGCCCCATGCAGACTTCTAGTCTGTGATAGGGGCTTCTGCACAGAGCTAAGAGGTTTGGAATAAGTGGTTACAGTGGAGAAGTTTTCTTCTTCTCCTGACATTATAAAGCTTTTCTATAAATGTCCCTAAATCACAGAATCACGGAATGTCAGGAGTTGGAAGGGACCTCAAAAAATCATCTAGTCCAACCTCCCTGACAGAGCAGGATCACCTAGATTAAGTTAAAGTTCTGAGCTGATTTCTGCAATCCAACCTTTGAGATCCTGCTGAGAGAATAACCACGGAGTTTCCTTAAAGTTGCATGGGATTTCCAGGTGAATTCCCCAGAGGCTGCGGAAAGGCCATTGGAGCAGTAACTGCAATTTCTGCTCTATAGCAGGAAAGCAAAGCAGGGAGGATAAAGACTAAAGATAAATCTTTAAGAAATCTTTAAGAAAGATCTTGTTTGGGCTTGTTAGAGAGAATAAAGATAAAACCTTTGTTTTATCTTTAGACAAGCAAAAGGGGATTAACTGTTTGCACCAACACAGCCCTTGAAGGAAAGAGAAGCCACCAGCTGTCTCAGTAGTTGGACTGGGCTCAACTGACTTCCCCACGGCGCTCAGGCTGATGCTCTGGGGGCAGATTCATGGGACGTGGAACTGACTTGCTTGAGGTGAATTTTGACACTCTTTCACAGACACTGACAGCAAACACTGACTGATTTTGTGTTGACCTTCTATTACTAAGGCAGAGGGTTTCAGGTTGTGAAAACAGTTCTGGTGCCAGTCTAAGTCAAAACCGGCTTATAACAGTTCCCATCATTTATACTGTGTCCTGGTGAAGTGCTGGCCTTCTGCTGGACCCCCTGAGCATGGCTTGGCCACCCAGTACTGAGCCTTGGCTTTCAGGGCTCGCTCCAGAGCTAGGATATGCGATTCCTTTCTGCGAGGCTCCGCAGCTCTGCCCTAGCAATGCTGCCCAAGCACTCACCAGGGAAGGCTGTGTAACTAGTTCAGTTTAGGAGGAACAGGCAAATTGCAAAACTGACTCAGGAGCAAAAACATCCAACCCCTCAAGAAATCCTTACCTGCACGATAGCCAAAAAATGCAGAATTTAGTTTCAGCAGCTGATCAGATACTGGAGCTGAAGGAGTCTTTAGAAAAATGGTGTTAATAAAAGAAATAAAATGCAGGTAAAGCTAAAAAAATGCTAATGGATTTTAGGGATGGCTTTGATAGAAAGTGTTAGGTGGAGGAGTGAAAAGGAGAAGACAATTATTCCCAAATGGAATTGTTTCAGAGTCTTCTTGATAAAACCCAGAAGTGTTTCAGAAAAACGCAGGTTTTTTCACAGAGAAAAGTCTAATATTGAGCCATATCTAGAAATAATGCAAAATTTACAACTCCCCCTTCCCACTCCACCTTTAAATCATCATCCTACCTTGAAAATGCTGCTACGTTATCTGCTAGCGTTTCCTGGTCATCTGCCCCAGACCGGTAATAATCATACACTGATTTGGGGAGGAATTTTTTAGCATACTCTTCAAAATCAGCAATGCAAACTGGTTTTCCAGACATGTTTTCAGATCTCATAGTGTCAGATCATTCCTACTTCTCTCTCTTTTAAGCTCTGTATTTTATTCTGTAAATCATTAATATGGGACATCACGAGGGTTCGACTTACTTACATACCAACAAAAAACCAAACAACTTCTTGTGTCACAGTGGACTTCAGCACCAGTTTTTATTTCATGTGGTCAAGGCCAACCTATAACATAATGGAATAAAATGTGGCAAAAAGAATGAAAATCAACCAGCAAGGAGAGAAATACGTAGGTGTTACAAGCATGACTTAAACCTGCACTAAGAAGAATGTTCTGTCGCCTCTCTTGGCAAGTGTGGAGTTGTGGAGCACTGGAACAGGTTTCCCAGAGAGGTGGTGGATGCCCATCCCTGGAGACGTTCAAGGCCAGGTTGGATGAGGCCCTGAGCAACCTGATCTAGTTGGGGGTGTCCCTGCTTCTTGCAGGGTGGTTGGACTAGATGACCTCTGGGAGCTGCTTCCAACTCCAATCATTCTATGATTCTATGATTCTTTTATGCCTTTATCACCCAAAACACCCAGGAGACCGGAACAAAATCTGTGTTTAGGTGCTTCGATAAAAGCAGGTCCCAGCCTGGACTTGCATTGAGGACATCTAACGCAAGTGGCTTTCCAATTATTTCCATTCAAATCCTGGACACTGAGTCAAGTTTGCAGGGACTCAGCTGCCAGGCGAAGGCATCAGCACTCAAATGGCCTTGAGTTTTTGAGATAATTCCACCTCCACAATGGAGAGAGAGAGTTAGTTATTCTTAAAATATTAGAAAGTCGTATGTGCTCATCAGCTGAAAATAAAGCTAGCTTAGCAAAGAGATGACACTCATCCAAAGTGTAACAGGCTTGGATAAGGTTTCTTGATTGAATCTTGAGTAAAAATTTGTTCAACTCAAGACTTCTAATTGAGTTTAAGATATGTGGTGCACCAAGAGGACGAAGTGCAACATAACAGAAGTACAGCCCTACCTTGCTCCCTTCAGTAATTTGGGGATTTTATTATTATTTTTTTTTCATTCTTCAGCAAGGCTGAAGAATTCAGATAACATCGTTGAATATACACATACCTCTGTGAAAACCACAGCCATCTTCCTTGCTGCTGGTTTATAAATATCAGCTAGGAACACAGTATTCTGCAAAGGGTGAGAAAAATGATTAAGATTCAAAGGAGATTGTCAGATATCTTTACAGGAATATCTCAGAGGCTGAAGCAGCGAGGATGGTGCCAGCTCCAAGCTCAGTCTTAACAATCATTTAAAGAGAATGACAGCACTAAGATTTGCAGCTCCAGCTGCTTTCCCAGATGAGGGCACCTCAGATTAAGTTGTGCAGGGTGGGTGTGGGGTCATTTTTATAGCTGTTCAGAACATTCGTGGGAGGAATTACTGGAAATTAATATCAATGTACATGCAATTACACCATGAGGCATTTATCACACATCAGTGTCAGATACAATTACATGCAAACTGGCCCAATACTGACATTTCTCTGCACTCCCAGCACAAAACTGGGGACACGTCTGCTTTCATT
The DNA here is from genome assembly GCA_013399135.1 of Heliornis fulica. Taxonomy (NCBI): domain Eukaryota; kingdom Metazoa; phylum Chordata; class Aves; order Gruiformes; family Heliornithidae; genus Heliornis; species Heliornis fulica. The sequence goes on along the minus strand of VXBZ01005662.1, from coordinate 1,580,036 downwards.
TATTTAATTTGCATTGCCTGTGCTAAACCCAGGTATTTATCCTACAGCAGGAGGCAGTAAGCACTGCCCCACAGCTAAACATTGTCATGCACACAGCAGAATTCAACCTTAATGAATTCAAAAGCTTTGAATGTTGGGAAATTGCACAAAAATTGCTGTAGATAATGATACAGTTTCACCACTGGTCTCACTCCAGTTTTCTAACATCTACATTTGCTAAAATAAAATAAAAAGAGAGAAAAAGTTACATGTCTCAAAACAGTTCCCAGCCTGATCCTGATCCTTCTCTCTCCACTAAGACGTTCGTTGCCATATCCACACCATATGGGTCTGCCTTCGTTTTACTGATCAATGTTTGCCACTTGGGCTAGAACTTACTCTTCCCTCCCATGTCACAAAATTGCTTGCTGGCCACCCTTTGCAGATGTCCCTAAACATGCCAAACCCAAGGGGAGTCACTGACTTCTTGCTGCAGCCCAGCCAACTTGCCCACAGCTTAAGTCCACCAGGAGCTGAGGACACCTCCACTCCAGCAGGACAGCCACCACTGCCAGACAGTTTATGAGCTAAGATGCAGTGGGAGGTGCCGGTTATCAGCAAAAATGAAACAAACCCAAAAGTTTAATCTGCTGCTGAACTTGTCCTCATACAGGTGTGATGTGCTATGGCAAACCTCACTAACTGCACAGTTCAAGTGAAACACTGAGATGCAATTAGAGCAAAGATAAAAACCAAAACAAATCCAAAACATAGCAAGGGGAACGTTAACATCCTCTGCCTTATCTACTACTTCTCTCTCATTCCCTTGGCAGGTCACCAGGGAATTGCCAGGCTCTGCAAAGTGAACTTCGCACTTCAGTTCAAAAAGGACCACTGCAAATTCTCAAAGAAAAACCCCACAGAGGACTTTAAAACATAGATACATCTTCTGGCTTAGAAAGTGCTCCAATCCAAAGCCAAAAAGGCGTTCTAAGAAATACCACAACACACCTGTCCTTGCCTGTTACTTGCTAGAGAGGGAGATCGCTACCCAGCATCTCAGTCCAAACCGCTTTGTCCTGCTGCAGGATCAGACAGACACAGCTGACAGTCTCCTGTCAGCATGCACAAACCTCTGCAAGGGAAGGCTGCGTCAGCTGGGATCTTCTCACTTCAGTTAACTTCAGGAAAGATTAACCAGAAGTTAACAGCAGTGCAGAATTAAAGTCTGTCAGTGTGCCAGAAGTTACCTGTTTCTCAAGGCTGTTAAAAGAGCTGTTTTATCAAGTAGCTTCACTGATGTAATTGGCTGCTTTGATTTCAGAATTCCCTGCGAGGATTTATGATTTTCTCCAAATAAAGTCAGAAAATACCTATCTGCAGGCTGTGAATGCTATTAGGTGAAGTGTTTTCAGCAAATAGCTCCGATCAATCAGAGCCAAACCAATTTACTTTGTCCCTCCAAGTCAGTGGAATCATCAGAAAATATTTGTAACTTCAGCATAAGACCAAGTTGCAAACAATGGATCTATTGCAGAGATGAGGACAGTTTCTTGGCCATTCAGCATAAACAGTGAGCAGGCAGCCCTAACAAGGGCAAAGGCTGTCTGTTTTGGGAAATGAGTGGGAAAGTCTGCGGACTGCTGGGGTAGAGAGAGACTGAAGCATCAAGTGGAGGACTTGATGCACACAAGTACAACAAAAACAATCCAGAGACTTTCAGAAAGGGTCTAGGTATCATTTTTTACTCCCAAAACCACACAGCAATAAGCAGACCTAAAAGGTGCCCTTATCAATCATGATCCTTTCATGTCCTTGATGTGGGACTGATGGCCAAACACCTTGGATGACCACTGCCAGTTTGGCTTCCTCTGCAAGTACGTGAGCTACTGGCACAGGCTGTGCCAAGGTGATCTGCAGAGTCCGTGTTCAGCACTCACACGCCGCTGGAATTCAGATTAACAGACATGAAAGTCTGAAGTACTAGCAGGCTCTGAGAAATTCTAACAAACAAACAAAAAGAGACCTTTCTCTATAAAATGGAAATTGAAATGAAAATATTTTATTAATAAATCCCCAGTTATTCCCTTTATGTTTAAATATGGAGCTTTTCTTTCTCCTCAGGAAAGATAAAGTAAAGCACACAGGTTTTTGAAGTGTTTTTCTACTGAGAAAGAAATATATTTAGATAAAAGCAGCAGCCACTACATCCCTCATTGAAGTAAACCACACCACTTTTTGTTCCCCTGTAGGGAAAGGAGTGAAAGGAAGGTGTCAGCAAACTTGGTTCGCTGGCAAGTGAGCTCATAAACAAGCCACTAGCACACGGCTGGTTGGGAGCAGAAGGATAAGCAGAAAACTGGAGAGGAGGCAGCTGCTCCTGGGAAGAGCTGTGAATGCATCACAGGCCACACGCACTGCTCCTGCCCAGCAGCTCTTCACTGCAAAGCATCCTGGTGTGCCCTCTATGGGGAAATAAAAGGGGAGGTCTCCTTCCAACAATCACTCTTTAGCCAAAAAAACCCCACTAAATGACAGAGCAGTCACGCAGCTTTTCCAGTGCGTGACCAGCCCCTCAGAGGAGGCACACACTACTTGACAGACCCATTGTCAGAGCTGGTAGCTACTACTGGTCGAGTTCAAATTTCCAAGGCAGAAACACAAGCTTTTCTACCAGCCCAATAGAGTGGTTACAGTCATATTTGCTCTATGAAAGTTGAGCTTATGTTTGGCTGACTTAATTTTCAAAGTCTGATGAGATTTTGCCTGTAACATTCCACTTGCCTGTTTCCACAGGGAAAAAACCTAGAAGCAGCAGCGGCCAATTAAACAGTAAAACAATAAAGCAAATGCTCACAAGGGCTTCATTTGATGCCATTCCCCCTTCAGCTCCACATCAGGATATCAGTTCAATGGAAAAAAAAAAACCAAACTGCTGCTAAGAACCTCACATCACCCAACCCATGCAGCCATCCTTTTCACAGTGAAAGGTGATCCAGGAAACTCACCCAGAGAGCATGAATCGACATACTGGATCTAGTACTTGCTTACATCACCCAAACACTCCACAGCAATGACTCCTGGTAGTCACTTCTCCCTCTAGCACGCCTTGCCCCACGGCCTATTTCTTTGCTGATGACTGCTTGCTGTGAACTACAATCAGAAAAGGTGCCATTTAGATCTATACACTTGCTTTTTGACCTCATCAGTAGGGAAAAAATGTACTGCTGTCCTCCCAGGGGGAGTCAGCACACGATCTGCAGAGTAGGTGGGTTCCTTGGGGAAGGAAATCTAACCTGACATGGCCATGAAGCCCTCAAGGGTTCAGTTACACTATTTTTCCCAGGAGCCTGCATTTGAGTGCCAGCTACGTTTTATACCTTTGAGGGCACACTGCTCAGCCCAGAGCCTCAAGCCAGGAACGCTTTTCCCAAGCATACTTTTTCCAAAGCTCTCCAAGCAAGATTTTTCCAAGTCTCATAGTTTTAGTTTAAAATTTATGGAATCTTCACAAGTCACAACCTCTGTTATTAACTGGAAAATTAGTATGAAAAAAAGTATTTTGTTTATTATACAAATGAGCTATCCACACACTGAGAAAATGAAAACTAAATACAAAATGATCATAAATACAAAATTTATATGGAATTTCAGTAATAATACCTAAAATATGATTTTGAAATACTTTCATACACCAGGCAATGCAGAATAACATATCCATGAAGAAAGCCCAAATAACAAGCGCTGTCCAGCATGGGTGCAGCTTATACAGAATATTCCAAGACGCACGAGCAAGTTTCACACAAATTTTGAGGAGTTTTGAAAGGCTGGATGGATTTCTAGAGTGTTTAAAAAAGCAAAACATCAGGTTCTCAAAAAATTTACATCATTTTTGACATAAAGGTCTACATTATGAGCCTTACAGCCCTATCCTTAATCAATATATTTTGAACAGTGTTAGCAGCAGCTTCTCAAAGAACATTTTGTCTACACTTGGAAGAACAAGTTCCATTTTTAAAAAGTTAACCAGAACAGAACAGAGATAACAGAACACTCAGATTCACAAAAGGTTGATGCAGACTTTTGTTTTGGAAACACATCAAATTTAATGCTGTTGTAATAGTCTAATTAGTTTGATACTTGTGTGATTCAAATTGTGGTTTAGGGGAAGAAACCCTGATTCTAGAAGGCATATTAACATCACATTTTTACTACACAGCTAGCAGTCTTACTGTTAAACACAAAATTAGCCTTTACAGTGTTTGCTACTTGTTTGCTAGATACGCAACTTCAACTTCTGTTTACCTCCACTATCATGCTACAGCATTTTTCCTACAAATATAAAACCAAGTTGGAGACAGATGATTGCATACCATCTGTTTTTCTAATGTTTTAATCACAATTTAGTGATCTTTGTATTAAGGAACTCTAATACATGTTAAATACAGTCAAACCCAAATTAGCAGTAGTATTCCCTAATACTTCAATAACAAAAGCATAGGAGCAAGGGCATGCTCATACTACATTTAAGAAACCTTTGAAGCCTAATATAGCTCATTTCCAGATTCACATGACAAACCTATGAAGAGATGAACTGCTGTCACTTGCTGCCTGCTCACTTAATCCCTGCTCAGAGAGTGATCTTAGACTAAGTCTATTATGAGGGAATATACTTAATATCATCATTTTCAGTAATCCAAACTTAAGTGACATGCAAAAATGTAAGCAGAGACTTCAGAGAATCTCTACACAAAGGAGCTTCTGATATTTCTCATAGCATCTCAGAAACCATGTATCTCAGAGGACAGTGTCAACTGTAGTTTTGTTTTTCAAATTCAAAAGACACCGTAATGAAATCCAACTCTTCTGAGAAGACCTTATTTGTCTAAGCATCCAAAAAGCCCATATACCTTGAGCACTAAAAAATGCTACACTGGACTTTTTAATGCTTCATATTCCCAATAGCATAGAACAAAGTCACTGTGATGTTTAAGGATCTTCTGTATCTTTCAAAGTTAAAACCTCTTTAAACAGCTGAACAGGGTATTAAGTGTCTGGCTCCATGACACTAGAAAAGTGAAGAAAAATAGAATCACAATTTTAATGAAAATAAAAAGTAATTACCATCTGTTTGTGACCCAAATTACCAGTCTGGTAATTCTGGATCCATGACTGAGAGGATGTGTCAATTCTTCTCTTAGGCAAGTTCATCTATCTGAATATACACACCAATTCTTTCCTCATGAATTATAAAGTCTTGGGTCTTTTTGACACTCTCATGAGCTCCTAATGCAGAGATAAATAAAAACACCAAATGAAACATGGAAACAATAAGTCTGTACTCTGAGCTTTTAGGCACACAGTTCTTCCCTCCAGACCACAGTGGTCACAAAATTTTAATTTTTTGCAAACAAAGCTTAGTTTGAGTTTGGGGGTGGGTAGGGAAGGGTCTTCATTTTAGTTAGTTGATGGTTTGTTGCAGGTTTCTGGGGTTTTAATTGTTGTTGGTATTTTTTGTTTGTTTTAAAAAGCTGCTAAGAACCTCAAGTGCTCAACAATTGCCCAGTTACATGGGACAACATCCAAACAATATCAGACAAACTGTTCTCATTATAGTGCAATGCATATATTACCAACTGTATGTATTCACATATATGAAAGCATATTTACATGATTTACGTGTATCCAGTACATGAAATTCAAGCTCTAAACTGAAAGCAATCCCTTAAGAAAATTCATATTCAATATATGCAATGGAATTTTGCTTTGTGAACAGCTGTAACAGACAAATACAATGTTTCTACCATACAGATCCACGATACAGTATGCAAGAGGACACGCATGGGAAAGCTTGGGAGTGACTGTTTACAAGAGCCTGTTGCAATAGGTCAAGTCTCAATAGCTTTAAACTAAAAGGCAGCAGATTTAGATTAAATATTAGGAAGGAACTCTTTACTGTGAGGGTGGTGAGGCCCTGGAACAGGTTGCCCAGAGAAGCTGTGGCTGCCCCCTCCCTGGCAGTGCTCAAGGCCAGGTTGGAAGGTGCTTTGGACAACCTGGGCTAGTGGAGGTGTGCCTGCCTGTGGCAAAGGGTTGGAAGTAGATGGGCTTTGAGGTCCTTCCAACCCAAACCAGTCTGTGAGTCTATGACTCACCTTGTGCATGTGAGCACACACCAACAAAACAGGAACATACAGGACTGATGTAGGAATTCCTTACCAAAAAACCCTTGTATATTAACAAAGTCAAAGGAAGGAAACACTGATCCCTTTAATGACTTAAGTCTTCTAACCATACCTAATGCTGTCTACCTAGCAAGCTATTTTCACTTTACACAGGTCAACAGATATATGTGTACCTTGATACAAGTGGCAAACCCAAAAGCTTCTCCCCATTATCCACACCCATGCCCCTTTTTCCTCCTAACGTGCCAATTCCAGTGACAAAAAGCATAAAAGCAGTTAAAGGTAAAACCTTAAGTGCCTCTTCAGTTAATATAACTAAAGCAGTCTGAGTTCTGCCAAAAGCATTCCGAGCTGGAAATGGCAGAGCTGTACTGCATATGACAAGCTTGTGTTGGCAAGAAACACACAACTCACTGACTGAAAAGGGAATACTTCTTTCCATAATCTTTTGAAGGCAGGGGGGAAGTCATGCTTTGGCAAAAATGCACCCTGACCGAAATGATTTCCTTTAAACATTTTATAAAAAGTTCAAATATTTTAAATATGTAGTTGCCACTCTCTCGGCTTGAGGTTTTCAATTATTCAAAGTCTTTGGGTGAAAAGAATTCAGCTGACAAGCTTGAGTTGTGCAGCTTACCTCCAAATTACCAAAATCTGAAAAATCTAAGGGAGCCCAGCATACTGTACAATTAACTTTCAAAACAAACATTCATAAAAATGGAAGTGAAAGGTACTTCAGTTGGAAGTGATAAAAATAAGCCCATCATACACAACCTTTTCACTAGGAGACTAGTAAGGTGCCTTCTTTCACTACTCTATCACTTATCTGGTGCTTCTGTGGCATTTGGAAACAAGAGACATTCAAACAGAAAAGTCACAGTCAAGCACACAAGCACACACGACCATTTTACAGCCAGGGAACTGGGACTCTGCAACACCCATTCTTCTCTTAGAAGACTTCAAACAGATAAGATGTACTTATTTCAGAGAAGATACGCTTATTTTGATTGTCATGGCTAAAGTTACATAATACATAGCAGATGTGCTTATAAAACAAACCCAATGAGCAAGTATTAGCTTAAAAATAGAGAAGCCTGTTGACAGCGCAGAGGTCTTGTGTAAACACAAATGACAGTGTAAGCTTCAGTTTCAGACACAGGGTCTGATATTTCTTTGGTCCAGATGTACAAAATACACCACTGGAAGAGCTATAGTCCATTACCAGCCACCTGACTTCTACGCTGTCTTACTGAGCTTTCAGTCTCTGAATCAGCTAGAGGTTGTTCACTTAAGTCTTCCATTTCCTCTTCCCCTGATTCTTTTCCAATTGCTAAATCCTCCTCTGAGTCATCAGCACTTGAATTTGCTGCATCTTCTCCGTCTGAGAGATCTTTTACATCTGCAGTCTCTTCCGCATCATCTGCCGAAAGCTCTGCAGCCTCCTCCGGTTCCTCCAATGCTGCATTCTCCACATTATCCTTTGTAATCGCTTCTTCTAAAGAAAAGCAGAGTTTCAAACACTGAAGTTACACCATGATGCAACTGTAAAAGATATTGCTCTGAAATTCAGTCTATGTATACTGAAATATTCACGAATGTTATTGAAAACTTGTATGAGACTATATTTTCCATATTTTTCCATTATTTCAAATCAATCTTCAGTAGTGTTACTCCTCTGTTCTCGGGTGTTTCTCTTGCAGATTGGGCAGAGATTATCTTTCATTTTGTTACACCAAGTTACAAACTTAGGACAGATCAATTTCACTTGGCTCCTAGAGCAGGTATTGTTCGCAAACAAATCACTGGGAAAGCGAGACAATACTGGTAAGCTCTGCCAGACAATAACTGCTGTTGAGTCAAGCAGTCAGCTGGATAGCATGCTGCACAGTATGCATTGGTGCATTGTTCTCTGGATAGTGATGACCACCTAAGATTTTAAAGATCATAGTTTTGTACACTTATGAACTCTTGATTTGGCTAAAGTCTTATTAGCAAGTGTCACAGATGTAGCTTCAGCAGCAAGCCAATATACACAAACGTACACAAAAATTTAAATTTTTAATTACAGTTAAGTTTTTACTCCACTTAATAGCACAAATGTACCAAAAGCTGTTCTGGAGCTTAGCAGACATCAGATTCTGAGAAAACACTGTCATGTGCAAGGTTTTGCCTCCCATGCTTATAGAGAGCAGAATACCATTCAGGAGCCTTCTCACAGATGTGCGTTTTCTTCTCTTATTGGAAGGGGTTGCAACACCCCATCCCCATACTTGCAGTCTCTAGATTAATTAAATAATTAAATTCCCTCTATCTCCTACTTTCCCCATCCACAAAGGGCTCAGATTTCACAAGTTCAGCCCGTTGTGTCTGCTGATACAATATATGGAGTGTATATTAGGATGTGGAATGCCCTGCCAAAGCAAATGCCTTTCTTTAAGCAACTGGTCTAGTGAAGATGCTCCTGCATAAGATCTACCACCACCAGTATCTTACTCCAGGACTTCCTCAGTTTAGCCTCTGCTTTTAGCCTCTTCACAGCTGTGGAAGAAATGACTTTTGGTTTGGGGTTTTCATTGTGTGTTTCACTATCCTCCAGGCAGATGCTTTGACATCTGTATTTTTGAGCCCAACATGACCAGAACAAATCCCTGAATTATTGGTTCACATCTAACTTCTTGATATCTCAGAACTTTTTGATGTTGCTTCATATATAAGTTCTCCCTCCTACAAGTGTACATTTAAACCTATATTATCTAACCCACTTGAGAGTTCTTACCACACGCTTCAGCTCTGTATCTTGACTTGGAGGGGCAAAGGCAGTCTGAAATCAAAACCAGTATCTGTGTAAAGAAGGAGGAAAAAAAAAAAAAAAAGGAAAAGAGGCATTTATTAGCAAATCATCCATCCCAGCATCCCCTGCACTATTAAGTATTTTCCTACTTATCCTTTTTAGAAGGATATATGATAAAGTTTAGAAAATTACATTATCTTGCTCAGAGATAAGAGCTATCCTAGGGACCTAAATAAAAACACCAAAAAAAAGTGTTCTCAGTGTACACCAGTGAACATTCTCTGCTTTCTGCTCCCAGTTTCTGCCTCCTACTTCCCTAAATTTATTCAACATTGAAATGCCTTGCATTTTAAGAAGAGACACTCAGAACACAGTTGAGGAATTTTCATTTATCTAAAACTTATGCAGCCTTCTTGGTCAAAATTTTCTAAGTTTCAGGATATTAAACTTCTACTCCAATACACAATGTGCACTTCTACTTTCTCTGCTCGATTTTGTCTTCTAGGTTGGGTTTTTTTGTTATTTAAAGCAGCCTAGTGTAGGACACATACAATCAAACCACAAAGAAGATCTCATTATCGCAGTCTAAGAATAATGAAAAGGAAAGAAAAAGTGAAGAGAAAGAATTTTTTAAAATTATACTAACTTGCTGTTACACTAACTTGATTTGCACTCATTTGGTGATGAAAATTTATGATGCAGAAAAATGCAGCTGTTTAAACTGCACAATGAAAGCTATTTGCTCACACATACCAATTCTGTACACATGTTTCAAAGTGTGGTTTTATGTAAACACACACACTGCTTTGAAATCACTTCCCTGTGCTACTGAAAAACATGTTAATGCAGTTTTTCTTTATCTCACCAATATTTGGGCTGAAGGGCAGAGATCTATGTGCCAGAAACAACCTTAAAACCTCCTACACATAAAAGCAGCTTAGTGGCTAGTTAAACCAGTTATCAGCGTAACTGTTTTAAACTGTTACTGCAACTGCAGAACACACTTGTGGACCAAGCAACTAGTCTGTAAAGGCTTCTATTCACATCTGTATCCCCTTTCCCAGCTCAATTTCTTATTTAATATTGATACTGGAGTCACATCATTCAAACATTCCCAGAGGGAATAATCCTAGCTCCACAGGTAAACAAAAAAAAAAAAATTTGAAGTGTTTCCACTGATGAAATAACATAGAACTTGGAATATGGTCCTCAACTTTTGCACAATCAGCTAACAGGTCTGTATGAATAAACTTCCTGGTGTTCTGGAGATTGATATATGAATACACCAGCTCTGGTTAGCAGTAAGAAAGGTCAGATTTTTCAGTTACTCATGAGAACTCAGACCAAGAGGTCTCAGGGGAGAAAAGTCAGATTTTATTAAAACCAAGGTGTAAACAAAAAGCCATGTCCTGGAATAGAGTGAAGCCGTTAACCCCCAAATCTTCAAAGCCTTTAAAAAAAAAATATTTTAACCCCTTCAAGTAACAGTGCAGCAGCATACTTACACTGATAACTCCCACAAATACAATCCCACTCCAGTTAATAATAAATAAAATAATTCCCCACAAAGCCTGTTTCTTCAGAAAGTTGGAGACTTTACACAATTCTGACCACACACATATTAAATCTGTCAGTACATAAGTCTTGTATACAAACCATCAATACATAAAAAAAATAATCATTTAAGTGGATGGACTAAAATTTCAATTGAAGCATGATTTCATAAAATATTAACTTGTTAAAGTGAACTAATATTAACCTCTACAAGAAGTAGGTAACAACACAACAAAGTGTATCTGCACTACTGAACACCAAAGAATTTTAACAACAGAGATTAGAACAGACTATTTCAGTTGGAAGGGACCTACAATGATCACCTAGTCCAACTGTCTGAATGATTCAGAGCTGAACAAGTTAAAGCACGTTATTAAGGGCATCATCCAAATGCCTTTTAAACACTGACAGGCTTGGGCCATTGACCACCTCTCTCTAGGAAGCCTAGTCCTATGTCTGACCACCCTCTCGGTGAAGAAACAATTCCCAAGATCCAGTCTGAACACCCCAGGCACAGCTCTGAACAATTCCCATGAATCCCATGACTAGATACCAAGGAAAAGCGATACATGATTAAAATAAGGTACTTCAGAATCTTATCAGTTAATTTTTAATTTTTTTCCCCACAAATTAAGGCAAAGCAAAGGTTCTATTTAACTGAGAAAAAACAATTAATATACTTTCTTACCAAACCCAGGAACAGGCCAATCAGTAAGGTAGCCAAGATGAAGATTGCATAAGAAATCCAAACATGAATTCCAAGAGTGCCAGTGAGGTAGCTATGAATTTGCTGAAAGTGAGAAAAAGATACTTAACTTCACACCTAGCTCCATTTATGATTTATACTGCCATCACTGTTACATCAACTGACACCTAATTAAGACCTTTCATTTAGCAGTATTTATATTTAAGTCTTCACTCTCAAGCCCTAGTCATCTTTAAGTTTCACACTATAATTCTTTGATACCACTAAATCTTGGTTTGCTTTTCAGAGTTGTTCACATTAAAAGGCTTTTTAAGCCAAGGATGCACAATTCCTTCTTGCCGTTAGAGACAGCATGCATAATGTTCCTGCAGATAAACCTACAAGGAAGCCTCTGACCACACAGGAAAGTACCACAAGACTCTTGATCCTTATATTGTGTAGGAAGGTGGAAACTGTTGAAGACAGACTATTAGGCTACCTGAACCCCAACATGAACCTATGCTTTTTCTTACAGCCTCTGTCGTAGGGAGATCATAGAGCAAGCACCCCTGATGACTGTCACAGCACTAAACAACATCTGGGAATCTTGTAATTTAAAAAAGTTAACTTAGAACTTAAAGCATTTCAGAACCAAAAAAGCAACTAAGGTTAAAAGCAAGTATGCTTCTATATTCACTTCATAAGCACACCACAAAACAGAAAAAAGTAACCTTATGTAGAGCTTTACACATATAATTATATCTGGAAAGTAGAGTGGTAGGCACTTAGAAGTTGCATAAGATCAAAATACATACTGAAATTTGGGAATTCATTCATTAACTAAAAATCAAGCCATTTAATTCTGACTCAAGATCCTCAGTTCTGAAAAGGAGCTACCCATTGTAAGTAGCCATTAAGTGATTAAACTTATAAATTTAAAGGGAACAATCCCAATACAATATTAAAATTTCTTGGAAAATTAAGTCTGTTATTCAAACCTACAAATTCAGTTGATTGAAACAACCATCACATCCAAGTCAGATAGTCTTGTAGGAAGTAAATTATGTTAACAGATCTTTGAAGAGTATATACATTAAAAAACAAACCACAATCAACATGTACAAAAGTTTAAATATTGAAATTCCAGGGTATTGGTGGTTTGTTGTTTTGGTTTTCTTTAATGCCAGATGCTTCCAACATTTATTAAAGCATATGAAAGGACAACAGAGCAAGAAAAGTGAGGAAATGTACATCTGAAACATTCATCAACGCAGAAAACACATTACAGAAGGTTTCTTCCCAGAGTACTTAATCTTTCATGAAGGAAACTAGACGAGACAACATCATTACACAGCAACCATGGAAGAGAAATATCTGAAGGCTATAAAAACTTAATACTCTTGAGTGAAAGAAAGATTCCAAGACAGCTTGCACAGGAAATCTAACAGTGATAATCGTGTGATTCTGGGTTACTCAGATGCCTACTTGATGCATTACACACTGTTTACAATCTCCACTACAATTTTGTAGCACATGTTACAATATTAGGACATTTTGCTACAGTCCAATGCAGACCCTTAACCTTGGCTACACTTGAAGATTTTAACCTTTCCCAATCAACACTGGAAAGGTCTGAAAATTCTCAGCATCTTCATGGCATGGGGAAAAAGCTATGATAGGTCCCAAACAAAAGCCTCTTGAAATATTTTTAAGCTCAAAGCATACTTCAGTAAAAGCCAAGCATTTCTCCTTTACTTCTGATAGCTCCTCTACCGCCAAAATTCATTGCACTCCTACACAAATGGTGGCAACAGTTTGAAATCCACATGCAGAAATCCTTACTGAAGGATAAGACCATTACCCTTTCTTTACCTGTACGATACATTAGATACAAACAAACCACAAAACAGTGTGATTTACAACTCTGAAAAGGAACCTGGATATAAACTTTTAAGATTAGTATTAGGCAAGACATCCTGGTAGATGCTAAATGGATTCCTGATGTTTGCAACCATTTTTGCAGCAGTTCTTAACTCCCCCCCCCCCAATTTAAAACATAAGCAAGCTTTGACATAATGTTTTAACTATACCATGGTAGGAAGAACAGCAAGTATTTTCAGTATTGATGATAATCTTCACAATCAGACTGACATTTTTGGCACAGACTATTAGTAGTACTAAGTTTGCAGCACAGATAGTATGCATCCAATGTGCAGGAAATGCAAGGAAAGCTTAACTCTTATGAAAGGATAATAAAAACATTCTGTTAGGTTTTGACTCGTGCTGGTTTTGTGTAGGATACCTAATTTTCTTGATAGCAGCTAGTATGGGGCTGTGTTTTGGATTTGCACTGAAAATAGCGTTGGTAATACAGGGGTGTTATTGTTACTTCGAGAAGTGCTGAAGGAGAGAGCCAAGGCCTTCTCTGCTTCTCACACCATCCCACCAGCAAATAGGCTGGAGATGCATAAGAAGATAGGAGGGACACAGCTGTGACTCCTGACCCCAACTGACCAAAAGGATGTTCCATACCATATGATGTCATGCTCAGCGCATAAAGGAGGTGGAAAGGGAAGAGACACATATACCGAGTTGGAGTAATGGCATTTGTCTTCCCAAGTAACTGTTACATGTGAGGAAGCTCTGCTTTCTTGGAGATGGCTGCCCATGGGAAGTGGAGAATGAATTCCTGGTTTGCTTTGCTTGTTAAACTGTCTTTACCTCACCCCCTAAGTTTTCTCACTTCTATGCTTCTGAATCTCTCCCTGACCCCACCAGAGGGGAAGTGAGCAAGCATCTGTGTGGTGCTTAGATGTTGTCCAGGATTAAACCAGAACAACTTCTAAGCAGAGTATTATTCTAAGCATAAGGTGGGTGTATGGAAAACACTACCACATGGTTACTTACCCTGATCCATCCAGAGAGGTGAAATAGCCCTGCCATTCCATGCATCCTAGAAAACAGAAGAGGAAGGGACAGGTTCTAAAACTGATAGCTGACACACAGCAAAGTGCCTAGAAACCAGAAAAAGATTCTAATTAGACCTGCAATGCTTTTGCAGTAGTCAGGAGGCTACTGCAAATAAAGTTTTCTCTGCATTATGTTGACTCAAGCCAGTTCAGTGCAAAGCATGGCAACACTGATGCAAAAGGTGACATTTGAGCATAATAAACACCAATTTCAGACCTATAGCTCCTCTCCCCATTACTAAGTATCCTAAAGCTCTTCCACATTCTCAGATGAAAAATGAGGACACCCACTGAATCTCTGAAATGAACTCTGGCATAATAGCTTCAGCCAGAATGAAATGCAGGTCACTCAAATCTTTGATTCATCCTTTACATCATGCAAGCATTCTACGCTATTTCAAAGCATATGCAGTGCTCTGAAAACAAATTCTGATACACTGTATAAGCAGTGTTCTCCTCTGGAATAAGAAGCAGGGCAGAAGACTTTTTTTGTAAACAAATAAACAAGAAATCCTTAATGCTAAGGGCTTCCTGTCCCAAACTGCCAGAAGTCATGAAGTAATAATCTACATAACCATGCATTTGATTTCAGTACTCAGCAGATATTGAAACTGACAAGTAATGCTCGGTGGCTGTATTTTTTTCTTTATTTTTCAAAAATTATATAGAAGGGCCTTCAGTAGGCATAAACAAAAGCAACTACTGAAAATAAACTGCTTTTAAAGGTGAGAAACTGGAAAACAGGCTGTCAATACAAATGGCATCTGAAAAAAACACGTCTAAGGAATAAAGGCCTCTTGCCTCTAAGCTGTCAACACAGCACCCTTAACGAATAAGGAGCTATAAAGCATGTTTGCTGATAGTAAAAACAAAATGTTACATTATAGAAGATGGTGACTTCCATCCCGCTACAGGCTCCACAGCTTCCCATTTTCTCTCTAAAACATAACCTTGAAGATCTTCTAATGTCCGTGAGCCTCGGTATCTGCGAAATACTCCATCATTTGCACTAAAATCAAAAAACAGAGTGTAAAAAAAACACACAAGCCAAGAGTGCACTGTATATTATAGATTTTATTTGCTCAGAAAGTTAAACACCTAAGCATTTTCAATAGGTTTTAAAACTAATTCATGACAGTCTCAGTTTTTAAATATAAGCTTTTGCCATTTACTAAACCCACTATTCTTGAACAAATATTGACTCTCACTACAGCAAATGCAAAATTAATTTTTAAACACAAAACAATTAGAAGTGTGTGTACATATAGGCACAGCTCAATTCACAAGGTTCAGTATTTAAAGGAAGACATCTTTTTAAACAGGGAAGAGATATAGTAAATATCTTTCCTGATCTGCTGTTATCAGTACTGTTAAAAACAGAACTTAACAACTTGCTTAATCTCAAGAAAAGCCTCAGATGAGGACCTTATCAATACAATCAATGCCCTAAACAATAACCTGAGCTGAAATCGGAAGTCAGTATTCCTTCATTTCTACCTGCATTGCAGAGTTAGTTTAAAACAAGTGATGAGTAGGAGTCAACAGCCACATACTGGCACTGAATCAATAGATGCAGAATTCTAGCACTAAGAGAAGCAGTACAACAAACTGTGGAAAAATCTCTGCACTGTTTTACATGTAACCTATGCAGTCAATTATTCAAATGAGGTACTTCTATAGAGGTGAGTGTGTCTGCTTATGTACAATCAGGTTCCTAGAAGTCTATAGTGTAAACTTACATCAATTTTCACAAAAGCTATTAGGAGTTTCCAGACTGAAAAAGCATCACTTATCTAGGCACAAAACTGTCTGTAGAAGAAACTTCTTCCATAAGATACATACTTTATGTTCATTAAGTGCAGAGCTCCCAAGAAACGGCAAGAGTTAAATAAGCCTCTTCATTACATCTTTCACACCACTCTTCAAACGGGACAGGAAAAAACAATATGTACAAAAACAGGCAATTGTTTCTATTACAACACACTTACTGGTAAATTGTAGGAAGTGTTGTGACAAAGAACCGACCGCTCAGGCCTAGAAAGGGAAGACAAAACCACATCAAACTTAAGTCAGAATGCTGAGAAATTTCAGTTTTGCTTATCTATAGATACCTACAGATCTGTATTTGTAGACTGCACAGCTTTTACCACTGTTTTGTAAATACAGGTTGACAGCTGACACTCCAATCAGTAATAAATACTAAATACTGTTGACAAAGAAGGGAAAAATGTTTACCTTAAACATGTATTACAAGGTAATTTCTCTACACAGATTTCACTAATTGATACTTGCACAGAGCTGAAGTTTTTGACCAGACTGGAAGTGTGCACCTCCTACCAAAGGAAGAAAGTGCTACACATATTGCAGGACACTGCGTGCTTGTGTCTGTGCACAGTTTCATCCAGATGACCTTTGTTTCATCCATTCAATGTGAGGTGAAAGGTGTTCCTGGGAGTGTTGTGAGGTGGTTGAGTCACCATCCCAGGATGTATTAAAAAGGTGGGTAGATGAGGTGCTTCAGGAAAGGACAGGTACAGTTGGACTCTATCTTAAAGGTTTTTCCAACCTAGTCATTCTGTGGTCTAGAAAGTTACACCATTAACAGGGACAGCCATGACAACAGCTTACACACTCTGGACCCCGATTTTAATGCATCTTCTAGCTGATTTTGAAATGTTTTAGAGTCACACTTTTCAGATCTCAGGTATTTCAACTCCTTAAATATTATTCTTCACATTTGCTTGTTTGCTTCTTCCAAATAATCTGCATACACTGCACAAACAATCTGTTCTTATTCTCTGTAGGAAGGCTCAATCTCTCTCAAACATAACTGTAGCATGACAATGTTTTGGAGGTTCTAGCATATTACCTTACATCATTCCTCTCCAGGTAAATACAAATGGTATACTAAGAAACTGATAATAAAGCTTGGGATGTCTCGGCATTCACTTCTGTAAATACTGCAAGTTTAAGCTACAAGAATAATTTTTCCACCACACAAGTGTGGGTCACATCAACTTTTTGAGCATCAATGCAGGACAGCAGAAAGGAAAAAGAAAGGCTGAAGTAGGACTTCAGGATGCCTATTGGAATTGATCCCCACACTGAAAGCAGGTTCTCCACTGACTGACGAATATATAATCATCTATTCAAAGTACAACCCTAGACAGGGTCAATATAATGTAACTCACAGGACAGAGAAATTACCCAAATCATTAAAAAGCAGCTTGTGGGGCAGAAGTTATTTGAAGTTCTTCAGCCTTGCACTCAGTAGTGCTACAGAGTAAAATGTACAAGCAATTCCAGCTTCACTATTAGGTACACCAATGAAGATCTCAGTCTACAGCTTCACTACTGAAGTCAGCTGTGAAGCAAAAAAGCTCCCCAATATCTCATAAGACTCACCTAACTAAGCTATCAGGTGAAAATATCACTCTCTTCCTGCTCCCAGATGTGCACAAAGTCAGGTCTAGTTAACACTACCATCTCCTGACAATTAGAAAACCCACAGTGAGAGGAGGAACTCGCCTGAGTGCTTAGCAATACTACTTACTGTTCAACACATCCTACTTAAAGACTGAAAAAAAGAATGTGCTACCAATGTAGTCTGTTTTGGGAGAAATACACAGCAGACTTTAAAGGTTGTCACCCCTAGATATGCAGTCTAACTCCATGAGTAATTAAGGGCCACATTCCTCTAGCTAGTACTAACCAATAATATAAAGTACCAATGTAAAGAGTTCAAATCAGCTGTTTAACTTCTCTCTCAAAGTTCAGTAAAAATCTTTTGGAAAATTAAGTCCTTATTTGGCTTTCAATAAAACAAACAGCCATGGAGAAGTATTGTACCGAGAGAGTTTTTGCCTTTGGAAACAAAGATGAGCCATACTGAACTAAGCCAGGTATTTAAAAAAGTTTCAGTAGCAATACCTTTTCTAGTGTGAATTCCCCTATGGAATAGGCAAACAAGGGTTACAGGCTTTTTTCTGCTGTTTGGCAGAGTTTTTTTTTTCTGAAGATGTTTAAATTAAACCAAATGCAAGCATATGTCAAGGTCCAAAAAGGAAGTCTTCAAATCAACTTTTTAGCTACCTTTACTGCTATAAGAAGCAGGGTGGCAGAAAACTATAACAACAACTAAAAGCTGTGCCAGCACAGGGAGATATAAAGTAAATAAGACAAGTGTAACAGCACAATTAATCAAGCAGAAAGTACAGCAGGACAAAAAAAAAAAAAAGGTGGAGAGACATAAAGAACATAATGGGCTTAAGAGCAGAGAAAGTCATAAGACTGAAAGACCCTCTGATATTCTTACAAAACACTAGTCAAAAAGAAAACAAAATAGCTAGCTTCGATCCCTCTAACCAGGAGCCTATCCTAGAACAAGTACCAACTGTCTCAGAATGAATATTAACATCTATAAATTGTAAAATATTAAATCTGTTGCCAAAACGCATCTAAGCATGCCCAAGACTTCAGTTTGAGGTTTGCTCTTTATCTGAGGCACCTCCTTAGATCAGTAAAACCAGGTGTGAGCCAGCTACAAAAAAGCTAAGAACTGTCAATACATTATTTTGGTGCATGTTTCATGAAAACTTGAACTGGCTAGTAGTTTTAACTGGAAATATAGTTAAGCATCTGTCTTGGCAAATCAAAACCCAACATATGTCCATTATAAAGTCAACAGATAATCAAGAATAGGAATAAGTCTTCAATATTTGCACACACCCCCACACCTACCCCAAAATAAATGTAGAATACAAATGCTGGCTAAAGATAAAGATGCTTTCATCAAACAGCTATTCAAAGATAACAGAAGACTGAATAAGTCCTGTAAATCACAGGTAAATGTTGTGATTGAGGACTTAAAGGCATCACAGAACTTGGAGATCCAGAAGTGTCTCCTTTATTTGCACTTGAAACACTCAATGTTTCAATAGAAAAGATGAGGAAAGACTAAAGCACTTGAAAACTAGTACATCAAGTGACTGACATATGCTGTAAATCCATTAAGGGTCTGGTGCTTTTATTCTTTGGGCATCTCCTGTAATTAAGCCCCATGAATGGCTACTTTCTGCAGTCCTGCAGGTTTTGAAAGTGCAATTTTATGCAAGTCTGCACCCATCTAGTGGTTCTCCCCTAATTTAACGCATTTTGACTACTTAGAATTTGATGAAGGGGTTACATAACCAAAGCTAATTAAGGTGCCACTGTGCAAGCAAGAACAGGAGATAGAGCATTTAAGCACAGCAAGCAAAAAGCTGAAGCACAAGCTTATAGTAAAAATAACTCAGTAACTTAGGAAAGCTTCCAAAAGAGTTCATATACCTTCAAAATTACATCAGCACCAAAATTCAAATCTGCAATAAACCTTTGTTTTCCAGCCTGAGCATCCTTTAGTTTTAGAAGTAGCTATGGTTTTCATGCTTTGTGCTAAACTGGATGTTGCAGGTACATTATACAAGCTTTCGTGCAAATTCATTAAGTCCTTTGACTTGAGTAAGTCAAACATCTTCAGAGGTCAAGACCCTCGGAAACAGTAGAAATACAAATATTTAAGGAACTTCTGGTTAAAAGACACATCTACCTTCTTAAGAATCTGACATCACACAGCAATCAAAAATTTAGACCTAAAGTATCAGGTATCTGACCCCTACATGTCCCAAAACATCCATTCAAGTTCTTTACCAGGAAGAATAATTTTAGGACATCAAGATTTTTTTGTTTTTTGGGGTTTTTTGTTTGTTTGTTTGTTTTACAACCTCCCTTCCAAGTGTCACAATCAAGACCAAAATCCTTTCACTTGAATACTGCATAAACAGAAGAATCCCTGTCTAATTGGCAGAAAATAACAAGCTAGGAATATAATGGATCCCCATCTGCAGCCTTAACTCCAGAGTAACCACTACTTTGTTCATGTGTAGAAGCTAAGTTTATATCTATGCAAAAAAAAGAAAAAATATTCAAATTAATCTATTTAGTAAACTGTTAATAATTAGTACATGCACTAAAGGAGAGTCCCACATAAACAGCTCTTTGGCAACACAGACTTTGTACACTTTAAAAATGACTGACCTACACAAAACCCAGAACTTTATCCTGTGCTTTTTCTTGTGAACTTAAATTGGTCCGAGACCAGAGTTTAAGTAATATCTCTGCTGCTATAACTTGATAAAGCTAACTTGTTTCAGTATGCTTTCAAATAACAAAAGGGACATATCCTCTGCATGCTTAACAAAGGGGAAAAAAAAAACCACCAAACAGTAAAGTCCAGCCATTTTACTCTAGCAACATCCTTTCAGAACTCTTTCAGTTTTCCAATATAGCTGATAAAACCTGGTATCCTCTCAAAGCCAAAACAAGCATGAAGCATTCCCCCGAGAGGCAGAGGTTTAAACAATATTGGTACTGCTTAGACACATTTAAGACCTTGAAGGGAATCACTATAGGAATAAGTAAGATTGTATTTGAGCTTCTGTGGATGGTTAGAAAACCCCTTCTGTAAACAGCTTGGTATATGTGCACCACCAGCAGAAGATAGCATCTCCTGTTTTTTAAAGCACTACTACAAGTACACAAACCAACAGGACAGCATCATCATGGAAAGAGTTAAGAACTTGTTAAAGCAGACTCACACTGTGGAAATGCTACCACACCCTGAAACTTGGTAACTGTAGGCTACAGCACAGGATTCCTCTGGAGTCAGTTTGGAGCAGAGGAATGAGACAAGCAACAGCTTTCAGTGAGGTAGATTAAAATAGACAATAAGCCCCTTCTAATACAGCATTAAGCCAGATCACTCCCCCAATTCTTTAATCCTTCAAATTGAGTTTACAAACTTGTGCTCACAGATAAACTAGAAAGAGAAATGAAAAGGGGAGAAGTTTATTTTCAATTAGATACCTCTCTTCTGATTTGGCCAGTATCCCAGGTACAGCAGTAAGATAAAACACACTCCCAGATACTATGTCACATTTATATTGAATAACTTCTGTTATTAAAACAGTCTATTTCGTACAGTACCTGGCTCTTGAGTGACATCCACCTTTCCCACAGCAATATCAAGATGCTCACTTTCCCTTGCAAAATTCTCCCAAGTCAATTCAATTTGCTGACAAGCTGGACACCAAGGAGCATAACTGAAAGTGGAAGACAGGTTAAATATTTACTATTCTTCTATTTACAGACATTCAAAATGATTTGCCATAACAAGAAAATACAAACACATCAATCACAGGAAAAGAATCTTTTTTTTCTTAGCAAATCTATTGAATAAGATAATCAAGTAGTTTCATATCAATCCCTACGTTGCTCCTCATGTTATTCAAACAAAACACATTAGCCTTCACAGATTTGAGAAATTCGTATCCTAACCCCACCACCACTTGTGATTTATTCTATTTACATATGAAATAAATCCATTTCCATGGCAGCTATTTAAATTACTTAAGTGAGGCTGTCCTCTGAAGCGGTATGCCTCTACATAATATTTTGTATTGACTTCCCACACCTCAGAACTTCTAGAAATTACATTTGCCTTAGCCCACTACTCAATACATCAAAGCATGCCCTTCCTGATAGGGCTCTTGAGATTTAAGAGTGCAGATCATATTCCTACTACTCAACCTCCCTGTCTTTCTTAAGTCTGTTTTTTTCCCTTCCTCAGACTTAATATCAGTAAAGAAAGCATGTTTCTGTAGCTGAGTTTTCTATACTACCAACTGGAATAACCAAACCAAATCTGCAGTTGTTACTAAAAAAGTCAACATGGAGACAAACAGCTAATATGAAAGGATACTATCAGATAATGCCTAAATGCTGATAACACCCCATATGGCATTTTAATGTTCTTTACCCTAACTCAGTTAACAAGGCCTGTGTCGAACTTGTGCAGCTTGCTTTGGTCTGTCATATACACAATTCAGGTGACACAGGACAGCTAAGTATAGCATGTAACTGAGCCATGGCAATCGCCCATACACAGACATGACCTTTAACAAATGAGAAAAGACCTCTACAGGGTTTTAACCTAACATACCGAAGGGGCACTGGTGGAAATGGATACATACAGATTTCACATATTTTAAAATGAAAGAGAGCAGGGGGTGTAGAGGCATGCTGCTTCTCCCCGTACTCCACATATGGTACCATGCTCCTCAGCCACCACTAACAACACAAGTGGCACTTCTTACTGGCAAACTTCTTATCAGGAATGCTTGCTTTCTTAGTGGCTGCAGGCAGATACCTCCCCAGTCACCCACAGATGTTTCACATAAATAAGGCTGAACATCACACAATTTTTCATAAAATAACTGGAATCAAATTTACTCCAAGTGCTTACAGTAATTTTGAAACAAGTATTTATAAAGGAAATGTTGTCATTTGGAAGTTAACAGGATACAATTTCAGAATACACATTGTGTTTTGCTGTACTAGAAATTTGGAATTTTAAATATTAAAGCACTTTTTGAATTTCAACTGAAAGCATCTGAAAACTGTACATAAATCTTACCCTGCTAAGAAACAGACTCTTGGTATCTTTTAAAAAGATGCTGGAAATAAGCCACATGCAGAGCTGTTTCCCATTGTGCTGCTGGCCTACAGAAGGCTTTTAATAATACTTTGACAGATAATGTACTTTAAAAAGAGTATTATTTTATTACAGTAGCTTGACTGATAGGTAAGAAACTGCACACGTCCATCAGATAATGCTACTGATGTTGCTCTAAAATTAAAAGACAGAAGTCAGAACATTTTCTAAACCTAGTTTATCTAGATATGTCAAACTCATGCCATGAGGTTTTCTAGATTAAAATAAACTTTAGCCAGAAATAGAAATTGGGTCCACATAAACATTTATGTTTACATTTTACATTCACAAGCCTTTCTTCTGAAAGAAATTCAGTGGAATATTCAACACACATGGATAATTAATATAATAAGCAGTTTCTCAAGCTCAAAGCAGCATTAAAATCCACCTGTATCACAGTGTGGCAGTGGTAGACCATAACAATGAACTTCACAAAAGCCTTTGGTGTTGTCTCCCTGGGTTTTATTACCAACGTTGGATGCGAGACGGCAACAATCACATATGATACCACAAGATCCAGCGACTCAGGCTGAACATTGGCACACACAATCCTGCTCAAAGTCTTTGCTTTGCATTCCTGAAATTACACATTAAATTTTTGCCAGACAAGAAACACCCTGTCCCCACACAGACAAGAAAGAACTTGCAACAGACACCAGATTTTTGCAAGAGGTATCACTACTGTTCACAGCATCTTCACTTTTCTGAAGCTTTAAAGTCTGCATTTGTTAAGTAGCATTTGAAGCAGGAAGGAATTCAGCAGTGTCCCCAACTAATAACAAAAACACTCTACTGTCAAAGCTTTATTATGTCTCCATCACAGTCCTAAAATAGACACACACCTCCTTACACTTTCTCTTTCAGTAGTATATGGAAGAGTAAGATACTTCATGCTCAGGTCACCTTTACCAGGAGTTTCAAAAAACCTTGTGCTTCCCAAAGAATTGAAGCTTAAGGAGATATTTTATTTCAGTGTGGGTTTCTAATGAATCCTTTGGAACAGAAGCCGATTCACATTTCTAGAGGAGTCATAGTACAACATCAAACCTTTATATTCCCCAGAAAATAAATAAAAAAGTCTGTCAGAGCAGGAAAGCAGATCCACGTGAGCTGCAAAACCAGCCTTTATTACTTTTCATCAAGTCACAAGATACCCAACCAGGTCACCTACAAAAGCAGATCTAACCAAACTTCCACTGTGATTCTCCATACGCAGACCAGGAAATAATTAGCACCTCCTCAACACCACCAAATTTAGGGCTGTTACTCCCCTAGCTTTTCCCTTTGCACAGGGGACAGGTTCAGTTGTTAACTTGTTTGCACTGTGCCCTATGCCCCCTGAGTGTCCCAAGAAAACAGCACTCGGATCTTTCCAATTTAAAATAAAAGTTCACTGGAATTTAAACCAAGACCTGGGCACTTGGTTAAGGAAAGAAAGCTTTTAGTAGCCTGTTACACATTAAAAAGCAATTTACTCATCTCCATTGTTTAAAAATCTTATTGACAGCACCACATACTTACCAGTTACACATTTTGAAGATACTCACTGCACATTCGTCAACATACCCCTCAACTGCGGCATTACCAGACCTCTCACATAGCTCAGTCTTAAATTAAAATACCCCCACACACACACACTGCCTACTCCCCACAGATAAGGCAATTAACATCACTATTTCAAAGTAGCCAAGTGCTTTCCAGTTAGAATAATAGAATCTTTAAGGCTGGAAATGTCCCCTAAGATCATCCGGTCCAGCCATTAACCTACTGCCACCAAGTCTACCCTTAGACCATGTCCTCAAGCACTGCATCTACCCGTCTGTTAAACACCTCAAGAGATGGGGACTCAACCACCTCCCTGGGTAGACTGTTCCAATGCTTGATGACTCTTTCAGTAAAGAAGTTCTCACTAATATCCAACCTAAATTTTCCCTGGCGCAACTTGAGGCCATTACCTCGAGTTCTGTCACCTGTTACTGGGGAGAAGAGACCAACCCCCACCTCACTGCAACCTCCTTTCAGGTAGTTGTAGAGAGCAATAAGGTCTCCCCTCAGTCTCCTCTTCTCCAAACTAAACACCCCCAGCTCCCTCAGCCGCTCCTCGTAGGGCCTGTTCTCCAGACCCTTCACCATCCTCGTTGCCCTTCTCTGGACACGCTCCAGAACCTCAACATCCTTCTTGAAGTGAGGGGCCCAAAACTGAACACAGTACTCGAGGTGAGGCCTCACCAGTGCAGAATACAGGGGGATTATCACCTCCCTGGTCCTGCTGGCCACACCGTTCCTGATACAAGCCAGGATGCCATTGGCCCTCTTGGCCACCTGGGCACACTGCTGGCTCATGTTTAGGCGGCTGTCAACCAACATCCCCAGGTCCCTTTCCGCCAGGCTGCTCTCCAGCCACTCCTGCCCAAGCCTGTAACGTTGCCTGGGGTTGTTGCGACCAAAGTGCAGGACCCGGCATTTGGCCTTGTTGAACGTCATATTGTTGGCCCCAGCCCAACAATCCAGCCTGTCCAGATCCCTCTGCAGGGCCTTCCTACCCTCCAGCAGATCGACACTCCCACCCAATTTGGTGTCACCTGCAAACTTACTGAGGGTGCATTCAATCCCCTCGTCCAGATCATCTATGAAGATGTTGAACAGAACTGGTCCCAACACTGAGCCCTGGGGAACACCACTGGTGACCGGTTGCCAGCTGGATTTGGCTCCATTCACCACCACTCTCTGGACTCGGCCATCCAGCCAGTTTTTAACCCAGCGCAGAGTGCACTTGTCCAAGCCGTGAGCAGCAGCTTCTGCAGGAGAATGCTGTGGGAGACGGTGTCAAAGGCCTTGCTGAAGTCTAAGTAGACAAGATCCACAGCCTTCCCCTCGTCCACTAAATGGGTCACCTTGTCATAAAAGGAGACCAGGTTAGTGAAGCAGGACCTGCCCTTCATGAACCCGTGCTGGCTGAGCCTGATGAGTTCCTACTCCAATCCATTACAATGGCTGAGGCTTTTTCAGCAGGCATGAAACAAGCAATCTAAAAGCTAAATTTTAAATTCTTGAAAAGTGAAAAGCAAAGACTGTATCTACCTGAAATAAAAGCATACAATCCCAAACTCTGGCTTTCAAATACCAGCAACTTCACTGACAGCTGCAATTAAAACAAAACCACAACAAACCACAACATACAACCACCGAGAAAAACAAGCAACAAAAGTTGTTAAAACCAGTTTGAGCAAATGTGCCTTTCAGTCATATCAGACTTGATCAGCAAACTTAGAACAACTTCATAGATTTATTGATACACAATTTCTAAATCCCTCCTGGAACTGCTGGCAATGGAATTCACCAAGTCACTCATTTTCAAATGAATATGACTGACTACTTCTATCTGCTTTTTTCCCCCAACCCTTATCAGCAACTCTGTGTTGAATAGGTGCAACCCAAATGACATTCCACACTCACTTTGATGGCAACTTTAGGAAGCTG
This sequence comes from Heliornis fulica, assembly GCA_013399135.1. Taxonomy (NCBI): domain Eukaryota; kingdom Metazoa; phylum Chordata; class Aves; order Gruiformes; family Heliornithidae; genus Heliornis; species Heliornis fulica. Next base: position 1,553,803 of record VXBZ01005662.1, on the reverse strand, counting down.
CAAGAAGAGGAAAAAAAGCTTAGGATACAGACACGAGAGGACTTGCTGAAGAGTAAAAAGCAAAACAGGAGAGATGGAGTTTCCCCTATTTAGTCTAATTCTTCTCTATACAAGACATACAGTTTTTATAAAACATATTCCTAACAGTAAACCAAGCTACTTGCTGGATTTCATATTGGGAGTGCTATTAAAACTGGAGGTGCAAAGTTTGAGACATATCTCAATATAGTGGCAATAGCAGTATCAGAATGAAATAATTATTGCCTTTAAGTAGCTTTGCTTTATTGCTACAGATTTCATAAATAAAGGCAAGAAAAAAGGAAAAGAAAAAATATCAAAGGCAGTGCCTGATGTCTTACAACTCATTTGGCTTGTTCTTGTTCCTAAATGCAGACAGTTCTTGAGGCAGGATAGGCAGTGACATATTTCAACAAAAAAAAAAGTTTCAGAAAATCAGCTACATGGTTTTCACCTGCTTTTCAAGGGAGCAGGTGGTAGCCAAAGATACAGAAGTCAGTCCCTGCAATCTATCAAGACCTGTAGCACAGTAGTGCAGACTCTGGAAGCTGACATCAGGTTTCCTCCAGCATGCCAAAACCTCTCCAAAAAAGATAAGGCTTCCCAACTCCAAACCAGTTTCTCCACAACAGTTAAACAAGTTGGGTTTATTTTGTTTGGTGGGGTTTTGTTGTGTGTGTGTGGAGGGGGGGTTGTTGTTTTTTTGCTTGTTTGTTTGGTGTTTTTTTATACAAACTGCAGAAGTCCTCTATTCTCCAAGAGGAAACAAAGGAGCTTTCTTGCCTGGATACTCCTGGCAATCTTCACTCAAGGACTGCCTGCAGAAGTGACAGTACACCGAGGCACTGTTCTGGGGAATTTGTTTCAGGGTGTAACCTCAACCTTACGAATTCCCATTCTGCTGTACTTACTTCAGTAACCCAACACATATGTTTTCCAACAATACCTGAATAAATAGTTACTGAAAAGTAACTGTACACCACTGTGGTTTGATTCACTACAAGCCAAACAAACTGTATTCTCTAGGCTAACAGTTCAAGTACTACATTCCACTTGTTCTACAGGTCAGTAACAAAATGCATTTTAAAGATCCAACAACATTCAAAAACAAGAGAAGTACAAGAGTATCATCTGCAATTAAAAGAAAAAATACCCCAACAACTTTCTATACACAAGCATTTTTAAGGTGGAGAAATTGTTTTTAATATAGGAAGCTAATCAATCACTGAAAAATTTATGCAAAATCTTCTAGAACTTGAATATAGTAAGCTCCATCATTCTATATGGTTTTGTCCCCCTCTATAATAGTAAGAGATCTGCTGAAGATATTTTGGTTTCGCTGCTTATCAGTCCCTGTTCAGTCAATGCATGGCACAGTAGTCAGACACATGGTTAGTAATTTAATAGGAGTTCATGGATAATATAGTACTTCCTCTGAACTCAGGAGGGCCGCAGAAGCTTCAGACCAACACCAGAATTTTGATAACTCGATTTTCATTCCATACACACAACACTTTGGGGGAGTTGTGGGTTACCATGTAAATACGAAAACTTTCAGCTAGGTTTTTAATCGCACTCCCTTGAAACTACAGACACAAGAGCTAGTGGAAGGACCAAATTCTTGTGATACTCAGGCATACTAGGTAGCAGGATGATGTTTAAGTACAAATGAGAATGAGCAAATAAAGTCAAGGCCTATGCTATGGGTATGATAAGCCAGCCTCAAAAAACCACATGAATATTACACTACTCACCCAATTTTCACTTGGCTAGAATGTAAATAGAAAATTAAGACATTCTTTTTTAGGTGCACACAGCATCAAGCCTGTGCTGAAGCAAATGGGTCCTGAAGACCTGAAACATTTAACAGCGCATGTGGGAACTAAACTAGAGATTTTCTGATAGGCAAGTTCCTCAAGTTCCACAGCACATTAGTTTCATTTATAACCAGAGGCATAAAAACAAGTTGATTGTTGTGTTTTTTGTTAGCTTCCTTGCTTATTTGAATGTACTACAAAAAGAAGAGGATGTTAAATTAAGATCAATCAAGCTTGGAGCAAACTATGTTTACAAATGCAAAATGCACTTTTATTTAAACAGACCAGAAATTAGTTTTCTATCTCCCTAACAAAGACAATATTAAAAGCAAAGATAAAAAGAAAGAAACCCATATTACTGTATCATTATCTTGCAGCTACAGACTAGAGATAAGTCACTAAGGAAACCTTTTCACAGTTCATTCCAGCAGCACACTTGCAGCAATTCAGTAAGCATCTGCACCCAGCGATAGTAACAGCAAGCAAAAAGTGTTGCAATGTCTTTCAGACACAAAGTTATCCATAACACTTATCAATGAAATGCAGCAGTGCTTCCAGTGTCTTCAAGTTTGCCAGTTAAGAATAACTGAATGTTTACAGAGTCAGCCAAGTACACACACTTCAGCTAGGAGCAATGAAGGAAGAAAAATTCCTCGACAAATCCCACACCCAAGTAATTTCTGACTTCAATGTCAGTATTTGTGCACCTGAGAACAGCAACAAAAAAAATAGTAACATGCAGTAATTTGCCAAAAATGCTTCACAAACAGAAAAACTGTCATAAAATATTAGTTGTAGGACCCATTCCTATCAGGGCAGAAGGCTCCAAATCAGTGATCTAAAGCAGGTTACCTAAATATTTTGGTCATAGAGATACTGTAACAACATTTGCTGTTAGAAAACCCCATCAAGTAAGTACTGCTTGGGCAACAGAAGGACTTATAAACAAACAGGTGGTTCTTTGAGCAAACAAGTTTGATTAATGAGATTTCAGTCTTGCCAACACCTTGACCTACCACACAGTATGGAAGTTATCAATGAACTGGCATGCAGGACTCCTGTCCAAATCACTAGATAAAAATCAGAAGACGCCAAAACCTGAAATACATACTAGATCTCCTACTCCTACAAAATAAAAATGAGTAATTCAAGAATATAGCCACACATACTCTATTCACGTAGCACTGAAGGTAACTGCCACCAATGATACTGTCAGCTACCTGTCACTCCAAACCAGAGCCCAATATTTCAAGTTGAGTAGATACAAATTATTTCAACTGTTGACTATTGCAACCCAATTCTCTGTTTTCAGCCAGTTCCTCTATTATTTCTTCCTTGGGCATGCACTACTAGTTATTTAAGTATTATCTCTAAGAAACAAAAACTTTGAGTTATAAATAACCTTTTTGCTCCATAAAGTTCTCCAAGTCCTGCATAAGCAGGTAACTTTCCTATGATAGCTTCTTTGCAGAACTAAGATATCACAAGTGAAAAAAAAAATAAAATAAAAAATCCCCAACTTATTTTCTCCCATTCTAAGATCATCTCTTCTCCCACCACTAAGAACACAATAAATGGGGGTGGGGTGGGGTGGTGGGAAAGCAAAAGCCTGAAAACCAAACTAAAACGGGTCTCCTTGAACCTCTCAGTTATCCAGGTTAGCTCCCATCTATTCACTGATTATCACCAGGCACCCTGTAGGATCCTAAGCGGCAAAGCCCCAAGGGAAGAGACAATCCCTCCCTATACTAAGAGGCTGAATATAACTCAAATTCAACACTAAACCACATCTTAAAGCAGCTAGGTAAATATTTATGAGGCAGCAGAGTTCAAATGTTGACAGGCAAACTAGTCGGCTTACCAAGGCTACCCAATGTTTCACACTGTTCAAACTCAAGCACTTTTGCAAAAGAGCAACACAGACAACACCATAAAATCCTACTTCATAGCTGCACAGCAACACAGCACACAGATATTACGTGAGCAGACACCTGATTTAAACTACTGTTACCTGCTCTCAACCTCTCGCATCCCTATTCTTTGTTCTAAACACAGGCAGGTGAGCCAGCCTCCACGCACACACGTGTGTTTCAGGCACAGTGTCATGTCACAAGTGAAGCCGTGGCACCAACGCAGTTAGTTAAAAGCACTTGGAACCCTAGCCCACAACAGCCAAACCTCTCTAGCTGCCACCAGCATAAAGCAACAGCAGCACTGAAAAGTTAATGAAATCTGATGCATCTCCCTTGAAGAACTCTGAAGCAACCGGGCTGGAAGCGAGGGCGTACTGGGATATTATGTAACGCTTGCCACTTCGGAAGCCTACTCCTACTAAGTATTACCTACCGAGTTCAGCCTTCCCAGAAGTCGGTGGAAGCCCCCAAGGGTAACTCACTGCAGGGTGAGTTAGTGACACGGCTCCCCAGCTGTACGGGCTAACACCACCAAGTGGAGCCAGTGACAACCCCAGCTTAACCCTGGAGCGCTCAGTCAGGACAAGGACCTGACGGAAAGCCACCTTTATAAACCACCTCAAATAAAGGAAGCCTGTGCCCGCAGGCCAAGTGCCGACGGCGCTCGCTGGAAGAGGGGGCCGTAGGCGCTAGGCTGCCCTTCGTGGCCTCCCTCCCCGGGCCAGCCACCGCAGGGGCGGGGAAGATGCGCGGCCGCTGCGCCGCTTCCCCATGGCAGGATGGGAAAGCCAGCACCGCCCGGCCCCTCGCTGCCCGCCCCAACCCCCGCCGCCTTAGGACAGGCGTTACCAGCCCTGCCCGCTCGCCGGGGCTGGCGCCGAGCTGAAGCCGGCCGTCCCGCAGAGAGAAGCTCCCTCCCTCCTCCCCAGCACAGTGCATCAGGCGGGCGGGAAAGCGGCCACTACTCACAACTCCAACATCCACTGGCCCTGCAGCACCAGGCTCCAGTTAGAGCCGCCCAGCACTTGCACACGGCTCCGCGGCTCGCCGGGGCTGCCTGCTCGGGACGAGGCGGAGACGGCGGCAGGACCCAGGACCGCCACGAAAAGCAAAGCGGCGCCAGTACGGAAACACCACGGCTCACCGCGACCTGCCGCCGCCATGTTCAACCCGCCCGCCCCAGGAAATGAGGGCAGAGACGGGGCATGCGCCGGGGAGCGCACGGAGCGGCCGTCAGGCGCGAGCCGCAGGGTGCCCTCTGAGGCGCGATTGGGCATTAGCGGCTGTCCCTGCTCTCAGGGAAAGAGCCCGCTGGCACAGGCCGGCGGGAGCAGCCATCGCTGCTCTCGGTTGGGTTTGTGAGGGGTTCTTGTATCGGGGCACTGGTGACAGGATGCCGCATGCGAGGTGCCACGTTATAAGGGCCGAACAACAGGCGTTGTCCGCTGGCGTGCTGGGTGTTGGTCACCAGCCGTGTCGCGCCGCACTGCGGGATCGTATTTACTCAAGTGCCCCCATCCCATCCAAGGGAGCGTCGGTCCCCTCAGGCAGCCTGTCACTCCCAGAGCTTTGTTCGGCACATCCCAGGCACGGGACTTGCGTTTCCCTTGATTTAGGATGAAATTCCTGTCAGGCCCATTGCTCTGGGTTGTCCAGGTGCCTCTGAGCCGGAGGTCTGTTCGAGTGGAATGATTGCACTCTCAATTAACGGTCATTAGGGCAGTCAGCTTTCTTAGGTAGCCTGGTAAATTCACCAGAAAAGAGATCACTAAATGTCTGAGCTACCTTCAGGTCTGATACATAAATAAGTCCTTGGTTGTTGGAGACTGTTTTGACTTGGAAGTAACTTTTGATGAAGAGTTTTCTAGCAGTTACTCCAAAAGTTAATAAGCATTGTTGTTAAAACACAGTATTCTCCCCAGCAGAGGAAACAGCAGGGCTTACCATCTCTGGATTTTGTCTCACTTTGCCAGTTTGTCGCTAATCAAGAGTAGGTCACCTCTCCCAATGACTCATAGTCCTCACTAGGAATTAAAATAGTACCTGCCACTACAAAAGATGTTTGACAACAGCTTCCCAGGATTGTAGAGCTCCCCAGCCTTTCCGAGCTATAAGCTTCTTGCTACCAGAATTAATGCCAGCTGAGGATAAGTAAATAAAAGTCTCATGAACACATCTATCTTCTAATATCTTCTGTATCTTCCGTGTGATACACATAGACTGAACTTAAATTCTCTATATTACAAGTTTTCTAATCCTTTAGCTATGATTATGGTCTGTAAAAAAAAAAAAACCACAAAAAAAAACCCCCACAAACAACCCAGAAACAAAAACCCAACCAAAAACCCAAAACAAACCCAAAACAAACCCCCCAAAAAAATTAACCAAACAAAACCCCCTTCTGTAATTTAGCAATGCTCTTTCCAAATGGATAGTATGAAAATTGGATGAGGTAATTTATGAATATTTAGACCTGAAGAGTAGTGAAGAGAAATACAGCAGGTGAACTTTATTAAGATGCACACTTGGCTGAAGTTCCTTCATGAGAAGGTAGTTCATTTTTCTGCTGCTCAATAGCAAATGGAGAAACCTGAGAGAAACGTGCTAATTTTTCCATAGACTCTTGGGGGCAGGAGAAAGTGATTGGCCAAAATTGAGAGAGGTTTGAGATCTGATAGAGCCAAATTAGGATAATCTGTGTGACTAAGAGCTGCTGTGCAAAAGGGAACATTTGCAAATGTTGAGGAACATAGAAAGAGCACAATAATTATATTTATGCCCTCAAAGAGCATGTGAATGAAAGGGGTGGCAAAACAGATCTCCATGAACTGGCATTAATCAGCAGCCACATGTAAAATGGTGGCTCCAAATATATGGGAATCTCTCTATGAATTCTAAAGGACTAGGAAAGAAATGTTTAAGAATGAAAAGAGCAAAACACTTAGGGTATATCTAGGGAACTCTTTAGTACCAATTAATGTAGAACAGATTGCTAAGTGATTCCTAGCCACATTCAGCACAGAGGAGGTTTGCAGTTCAAGCAAACTCTGGCCAGGAACAAAGCAGAGTTGCTTTCATTCCTAAATCAGAACAGAGTGTTTCTAAAACAGAAAAGACATATCATAGTGCTGCTAATCCCTCTGAAGTCAAGCTTGCAAAGATGGAGAAGATACACCTTATTTGAACCTGATTAGGAACTTATAATGGGAAATGGCTGAAAAGAGAAAAGGAGAGCCAGTTAGGAAAGGCAACTGTCTGGGCCACACCATCCATTACTTTTGTGATTACTTGGGTTACTCTGTCTCTTATAAAACTTCCTCTCCCTTAGCTTCATTGAGCTCCCATTAAACCTGTATATTGTCAACTTTTACCCTAGATGTGTGTGTTATTCTGGTGGCTGTGCATAGCTCTTGAGAGTTAAGGTTTACCAACTTCCATGCTCCCACTCTTATTAAAAGGTTTAGAAATCAAGCTGTCAGTTTAGGGTTTAGCAGCTGTTGATGGAAGTGTGTTATTAACCACTGTTAAGTTTTGTACAGAATTTGGAAAAATAAATTTATGACTTCACTTCTGTAGCTATTTGGTTTAGTCTTGATTATAAAAACATGCAGTTAAACTATAGCTTGGAAAGAACATGTGTGGTAGATCTGAATGAAAGGAGAGAGACCAACAACATCTCTTTCTCCTTTCTGTGATACTACAGGCATTCATGTCACAAATATTTCGATATTAGTGATGACCTTAGTGACTAGTCCCAGCTCTGCATCAAGGATACCACCACAACACATTCTTTCCTAGACTTCCCTAGTGGTAATTCCAGTTACCAAGTTTCTCTTGGAAGACATGATGTGCTTTGTCCTCCATAAATATGTTCACTGTATAGCCTTATGTTCATTGAACTAAAATTTTGCCTTCTAGTATGACTTTCCACTAGAAAAAGGGAATTAGAACTGAATTAATTTTGAGTGTGTGGTATACAGGGTATAGTTAGAAAAATTCTGTATGTTTGCTTCTATTATATTTATTTTCTACTTTATTCTGTTATTAGTTTATGGGAGTGTCCTGTGACAAAGATGGTATTCCAGCATTCTTGATGTGTTTTCTTTCAGTGTGTGCCAAGATGGATTCATGACACTGCCAAGAGCACAATAAATTACTGTAACACTATTTCCTAAAATATGCCTAATATAACCATTCAAGTAACTTTTTTTTTCAGTTCTATACTGGATTTCCAGAACTACTTTCCTAAACTTTATTAATTTGTTTTTGAAGGACTGTTTGTAAAACACAAAAATAAGAGATTATCACACAGACAAGAGGTATTTTGACATTTCCATTTTTAATCTGTACATGTGTCTAATGAAAAAATACTTGTAACATATTTCTCACTATGTGAATAGTAAAAGAGTTTGGTTTATACTTTAAGACAAATAGTGGAGTATATAATAAATTGGCAAGAAATAATATTCCATATATGTTCTAGCATGGATTTATTAACCTTAAGGCTTGCTATATTTAATGAGAATAGTTTAGTTTAAAATAGGTAGATCAGAAAATATACAGAATTGGAACTGACTGTTGGAAACTCACTATAGCTCTGACTTTGATATCTATTTAAAATCAATACAAACTTTTATACAAGAGGTTGACTTTTGGCCAGGAATGTCATATTTATCCTTTATAAAGAAGACTAAAAATCATTGGAATATTAATACAAGTATATAGCTTTCTTGTTCATATGTATCTCTTGACTAGCCACCAAAAGGTAGACATGTAATGACAAGAGGAAATAATATTTTACAGCTTCATAACGAAAGCATGCTACTTCCAGTTAAACATAGTTTTCAAGAACATCCTTGACTAACTTTGAGTTTTACTGTCCTGCATAAACATGAAGAACTAGAGTTGTCCAGTCAAGCAGTCCAATTTGAGGACAATTTATCAGAGGTATTCAGCATTGAAAAAAAAAATCTTATAAAAAATCTTTGCCCCTCATTTTTTGCTTATGCTTCTTAAACAGGGGATTTAATATACATCACTACAGGCACATTAGTGTGTACTAATTGTTCTGCCCTACCTTTCCATACAGCTGTTCTTGATCTTCTAGTATTAATACAAAAAATATGCTTTTTCATCTTGCCTGCACGACCAACTGCAGACAACACTTGGCTACTGGGATGAAGTTTATCCCATGAAGACTGGAACAGTAGTGCACCAAAGCACAACAGCAATCAACACATTTCCAGCAGCCAGAAGTATCCCTAACCTCTGGGGAGAAGAGATGCCAGAGCTCCTGGTTCAGGAGGGAGCTAGAGAAACAGCTTGCTTGCTTTGAAAAGGCAATTGCTCAGCATGGAGACTTGGACAGAAACAATGAGATCTGACACCTGAAGGGCAGCCTGTTTCTGGTGCAATGTCTCTGTATTGGCATCTTTACATATCTTCCAAGATATAGAATGGATGGACGTGAAGCCATTTGCAAGCCTTATGTAATATCCAGTCTAGTAAAGAGGTGCATGCTGGGGGATTCCTCTCCCCACACAGCACTCCACCATGCAGGCATGCCTCCACACCCTTATCTTTGCATAACTCAAGCTTAGACCTCCTACAAGATCATCTCCCACCTCTGATGTGCATCTGTTCATTTTCTGCCTGTCAAGCCTGTTCAGAATTTAAAAGAGGTTGCAAGAGAAAGAAGCGTTCAACTTTTGAGTGCATCAGATCAAGACAGATCTAACAAGAAATGTAAATTTTTATTGTCTCACTTTTTCTTTTCTTCCCCCAACCCTTCCCCCCAAAGTGGAATGCTTTTGCTGTGTAAGGAGCTGTTACTTGCAATATATTTTTCCTCAGCAATATAAATATCTCTAAGGCAGAAGTACAATTCTCTTTTTAGACCTGAAACATCCAAAGCCTCATATATATGTTATTTCTAGCATCTCTAGAGAGGGAGAGATGAGAGAGATGCGAGGAAAGAAATGGGACATCTCTCTCATCTCTCCCTCTCCCTCTAAAGAAGGACTCCCCCCAGCCCCCCATTCACCAGCAGGGACCGTTAGTGAGGCTGAGGCAGAGGATAGTCAGTGGAACCAGGCTCTGCCCTCCCTGCAGAAGAAATGCAGGGAGCACCCACTGGGAAATATCCAGGATAAAGGGGACCATGTTCCCTGTCCCAGGCAAATGGAAGCCAGAGACCTGAATGAAGCAGGTGACTGGACACAGGTTCCTGGCATGGGCAGAAAGCCAGCACCTGCCTCGCCTGCCCAGGGTACGATGAGAAATAGATATGAGGCCCTACAGGAAGGCGGCTGGCCTGGTAATAAAGTGGCTGCAAGGGAAGCTGGACCAGGGGTCTCACTGCAGGTAGAGAGCTCTCCTGGCCACATCCCTACCTGCCCTAAGGGGAAGAAGAGACCAGACATCGTGGTTGGAGACTCGCTTCTGAAAGGAACAGAAGGACCAATTTGCAGAGCCAACCCCCACCACAGGGAGGTCTGCAGCCTTCCTGGTGCACCAATCAGGGATGTTACTGAGAGACTCCCCAGCCTGGTGTGGTCAACGGCAGGGAGTGAGGAAGCTGCATCCTGTAGTTTGAGAAAAATGCAGAAAGATTTCACCACCCTGGGTCAGTTGGTAAAAGGCTCTGGGCTGAAAATTATTTCCCATTCTTCCAGTTTGGGTAATG
>VXBZ01005662.1:1498344-1543337 GCA_013399135.1 Heliornis fulica | reverse complement strand
CTCGGCACGCTCGTTGAAATGCCTGTACACCAATGCACCCAGTATGGGGAATAAATAGGAGGAGTTAGAAATCTGTGTGCAAACAGATATGATAGAACAGCAGTTACAGAAACAGGGTGGGATAGTTCTCATGATTGGAATGTGGCCATGGATGGGTATGTACTCTTTAGGAAAGACAGGCCTCCAGGAGAGAAGGTGGGGTGGCTCTTTATGTAAAAGAGCAGCTTCATTGTATTGAGTTATGGCCAGTAGTGGACATGGAACCGGTTGAAAGTTTATGGGTAAGAATTAAAGGACAGGCTGGCATGGGGGATACTGTTGTGGGTGTTTATTACAGGCCTCCTGGTCAAGAAGAGGATGTTGATGAGGCTTTTTACAGGCAGCTGAGAGTAGTCTCACAATCACAGGCCCTGGTTCTCATGGGGGATTTTAACTCCCCAGATATTTGCTGGAATGCCTTCTTTGCCTCTGTCTATACTGCTGGGGACTGTTTGCAAGAGCCTCAGAGATCCCAGATGAGACTGAGATGAAACAGGATCCCACCTCAGTTGATGAGGACTGGGTCAGAGATCAGTTGGGCCATCTGGACATCCATAAATCCATGGGTCCTGATGGGATGCACCCGAGGGTGCTGGGGGAGCTGGCAGGAGTCATTGCTTGGCCACTGTCCATCGTCTTTCAGAAGTCCTGGGAAACAGGAGAGGTGCCTGAGGACTGGAGAAAGGCAAATGTCACTCTGGTCTTTATAAAGTGCAAGAGGAGGAACATGGTAACTACAGACCAGTCAGCCTCACTTCCATCCTGGGAAAGGTGATGGAACAACTTGTCCTTGGTGCTGTCTCCAGGCACATCAAGGAGAAGAGGGTTATTAGAAGCAGTCAGCATGGTTTTACCAAGGGAAGGTCATGTCTGACTAATCTAATAGTTTTTTATGAGGATATAGCCAGGTGGATGGATGATGGTAGGGCAGCGGATGTGGCTTTTCTAGATCTCAGTAAGGCATTTGACACTGTCTCCCACAGCATCCTGGTGGGCAAACTGAGGAAGTGTTTTACCTCCTCCCCCTTTACTCTGCCCTGGTCTAGAGACCTCACCTGGAGTATTGTGTCCAGTTCTGGGCCCCTCAGTTCCAGAAGGACATACAACTCCTTGAGAGAGTCCAGCACAGGGCCACCAAGATGATGAAGGGAGTGGAACATCTTCCTTCTGAGGAAAGGCTGGGGGAGCTGGGTCTCTTCAGCTTGGAGGAGACTGAGGGGTGACCTCATTAACATTTATAAATATATAAAGGATGAGTGTCAGGAGGATGGATCCAGGCTCTTCTCAGGGCTGGCCAGTGATAGAACAAGAGGAAATGGTTTCAAACTGGAACACAGAAAGTTCCATCTTACTATAAGGAGGAACCTTTTCACTGTGAGGGTGTGATGGAGCACTGGAACAGGCTGCCCAGAGAGGTTGTGGAGTCTCCTTCTCTGGACACATTCAAGACCAATCTGGACATATTTCTATGTGATCTACTCTAGATGATCCTACTCAGGCAGGGGGGGTTTGACTTAGTGATCTTTCGAGGTCTCCTCCAGCTCCTAATACTCTGTGACCCTTCTAGGCAGTTTGTCTTCTGGGGGCTACAGTTGCCTTTTGGTTAATGGGATAATGATTATGGGCCCGCTGTGGCAGTCCCTATGCAGTAAAAACACTGATTTGGCAGCGTTCTGTTTGAAGAGTTACTGTTAGATTAGTCTATGGATTATTAGATGGAGAAATTGTAGCTCTTATCTTAGTCATATGCAAGCAGAGGTCTTCTTAAATGCAAATTCAGCTTCCAGGAAGCTGAAATTCTAGTCTTTTATTTGCAAAGGCCACAAAAATCTTCAAATATACAAAGACAATCAGCTACCAGTTATTATCCTATGATTAAATGCAACTTCCAAAGTGTCCATAAATATTTAAATCTACTGCAACTTGCAGACGTGTGGGTTCATAATTAAGGTGACCATGGTAAAGAAAATTGATTTTTCTCTGGCAGGTTCCTGTGTAGAGCACTTAAGTGATCCAGCCCTAGAATACAACTATGTCAGGCATAAAGTCAAGATAATATTTTTCTTTTGAAGGAAAGAAAGAAGAAAAACTGTAGGGGGTGCACATTTATGTGAAGTGTGGGCTGATAAGGCTTATTTAAAACTTTCTTTCAGAGCTACCCTTTGCCAAAGAATGCATTAGCAGATATCTAGAAATAGCATGTTTTGTATGGAATATGAATGTTAAAGCTTGTAAGTGCTCAAGGTCTTATTCACCAGTCTTTTCCTGCTAAGTACTGTTCAGCTCCACAAGTGGACAATATAAAACAGATATAATCACTAAGTGGATTATGGATGGTAACAATCTAAAGGATGCTTTAAGGATATAAATATATAGTGTTAAATGGCTTGTTCCAAAAGAGTCCTTACTGAAAGTTCATTTTTATTGCTGTAGTATTCTTAGCCATGGCAGAGTTCACTGTGGCAGCCATTTAATGGAAAGCATTCCTGGTGTTTCAGCTTTATGCCTGACTTTCCTGGATGCCTTTTCCCCTTGAGGAAAACTGAAACATACTGTGCACTTTTAAAGGCTTACATATCCTCAAACTTTTTTTTTTCCTCTATCCACATCAGCTGATAAAGCAACAAGTTATCTTGCTTTGCAAATGGCATGTCATTTATTTATCAAAGTCACAGAAGAGTAACTTTCAGGGACCCAGGCCTGACCCTATAACTGCTGTTAGCATACACTTAAGCACAGTCAGTAGATATCTGCTGAGCAGCAACTGCCAAAACAAGCCTGCTTCAGCCTTAGACCCTCCTGCCTCTGGGAAGGAGACTGTAGACTCAAGCCTTACATACTAGTCCTGTGACTCTCTGGTCACTCCTACAGCCTGCCCCTCAAGCAAGTATACCGTTTGTGTACTTGACTAATTACAGCTCATGTTGCAACTCTTACCCAGCGGGAATGTTCCTGTCCCACTGCTCAAAACACTGGGAAAGGGTGGAATTTGTATTTCTGTGCCTCGCCCAGAAGAACAGCTTTTGATCCAAGTGCTTCTGTAGCACGAGTGATAGATATTCTTTAAGTTGATATTTTACACTTAGTTCTCACATTTCTTTAGGTTTTCCTGATAAATCAGGTGGCAAAAATAGGAAATTGTAAGATAATGATGACCTTCCAATAAGACTTATAACTAAAACTCTACAGGCAGACATTTTGCTTCCATCTTAGAGATGCATTAATGTAAGAAAGCCACCAAGACTGTAAGCCTGAAGACAACTGAAGCCAAATATATGTTGAAGCAGCCACATTAAATGGCTGAGCAGACATTTGTACTTGTGACAGTGGCATAGCCTTGCCCGTAATAATAGGGAGATTACTTTCTGATTTGGCTTCGATAGAGAATTGTGCCTTTGCAAACTATTAGGGCATGGCTATAAATTACCTGCTTCACTTTGATCTCAATACAGATCCATACACCTGGAATATGTCTGGCTAAATCACAGCTTCTAGCACAACAGCACTTGTTCATCCTTTTCACACACCTTTGTGAAGAAGCCAAATTATATGCCTTATTGAGATGGTAAGAAAAATACTTCTATGCCATTTGAAAGCAGTAAAAGTTATTTAAAATGATTGAAGCCTCCAAGCAATTTCTTAAATGCAACCATATGATTTCTGTGCTAGAAGGCAGAAAAAACCCATAAGAATGCACAGGGAGTCACCCAAGTCTCACCACACCCTAAGAAATGAGCTCTGCTGTCATTCTCTAAAACACGGCTGCCATTTGGAAACATAACGTATTTTTGTAAGTCCTCCTAACTATACCTAGTATTTGCACTATTTTGCATTCAGTTATTCCCTAGTAAAATCTGTTCTGTGAACAAAAGGACACATAATTAAAACAGCTTTCTGGCTGTTAACATGTGCTGACTGCTTCCTTAACATAAAAAGGACTGTTGGGTTTATACCCAAAAATTCTTCTGGAGCTCAGTACTATCCCTTAACATGAACGTCAAAGTACCAAATTTCAGTAATACCTGGGGACTGCAGAGAAGGTTTAACCCCTTTACATGTAACCCTCTGAGGTTACTGCAGCATCATTCTGCTGTTTTTACGTTCTGTTCTTATTTTCCAGCATTCTCTAATAAAAGTACAGCTGGCTTTTAAAGGGCCAGTCTTCATGTTCTAGACTCTATTTGATTAGCATTAAAATAATCACCAATGCCTTCTACAGCTAGAAAGGCAGATAGAGTATAGAAGTAGCTTAAAAGCAAACAAATTCCAGTGGTGCTCTTACCTTCCTAAAATCTGCTTGGCCAGCTAGAAAGTTGTAGAATTACAGGCTCTAAAGTAAAAGAGAGTTTTCTACTAATCCAGACTCTGTGGGAAGACAAACACTGCTATAATAGGTAAACAAGCTAAAAACAACCCACAAAGTTAAAATCCATTGCAACAGACACACTGAAGAGCCATAGTAGCTATAAAAATAATTTCCCTACTCAGAGATATGAAGTTAAATAAATATTCATGCAACTGATAAAACTAAAAACACACACACAAAAAAAATCAATTCTTCTAATTTAGGCATAGTCTTACTAAGTAGCAGTAACAAAAAAAAACACACCATAAAAACCAAACATCAAGTTCATTTTGAAAAAATACATTGTACACTAAACTGCTCCCAAAATAATTACGTCTATATTCCCAGAAAACAAACAAACAAACAAACAAACAAACAAAAAAAAGCCTTCCAGGACCATATACTTACAAACTTGACTAATGACTAAACATTCTCTTCTTATAAACAATACTAGGGCCCTAATAAACTCTGTTGGTCCAGATCAGTCTCACCTGGGACCCTCACCCACAACTCTTCCTATAGGTCCTCTGGTCTTATTTAAGACTGAGTTTAGCTATTAACCACTAGTTTAAGTTGTGGGACTGCTGGTATTTGGTTGTGTTTTGTGGTAGCTTCAGTACTTGTTTTTGCTGGAATTTTTTCTTGTTTTGCTCTCGGTTGCACATGTGGCTTATGAACGTGGTTTACATCCTTGCTGTGTCTGGGATTGCTGATGGATTTTGTGTTTTGTGGTGCCATGTGATATATGCTAATCGTACAGGTTGGAGTTTTTAAGTTCTGCTCTTAGTACATTAGATAACAGCAGGAACGGTGCAGCACTAAGTGGAAAGATGGGTGAACTAGTACGGGAATAAAGTTGCCAAGGGTAAAAGTTAATGTTACTTTTAAAAGTTGCACTTAAAGTTTTCTGAGAATGTAGTAATACCAAGGAACGTAAAGTCTGTATTTAAGAAGCTGTCAAAATTGACATCTATTGTTTTCCTCATAAGATTTCTTAGGATTTTATTGGGCTAAGAAAATAAAATAAAAAAAAAATTCAAGTGGCAAATGTATTTTGTTACAGTAGGGTGGATGCGTGTCACAGACTCCTCTCAATGAAACCAACAGGATTACAGAGAGTGTGATTTGCTTCTGTAGTTCAGAATAGACTGTTTAGAGAAACGGATTACTGGATGCTAAACTAATCTTCTGAAAGGACCTACTTACTCTCAGCCTGGAGAGAAACAGACATTATTGACTATTTCTCAAGGAAAGAGAGCTACTTAATGCTGTCTATAGCTAGAGATTTTTGTGTGTTTTGTATGCCTGACCAGAAAGTATGGATACGCATGTAATATTTGGATCAAACTTCTATTTGCAGTATATCTACTTTTCATGAATGACTGGCAGTAGGTTCCTGGAGAAATCAGATAAGAAATGCTATATACTGCTATACCTAGGCCAGATGCCATTAAAGCTTTTGAAAATATTGCAGTTTCACTAACCACCGAATTGGATATGCCTAGCTACTTATAGTTGGCTTCTAATTAGCATTGCTCTGTATTTTTCTGCAGGGTAGCATAGCAAACCCAGGCATACTTAATGAGATTGCCATGCTGTTTTCACAG
The DNA here is from genome assembly GCA_013399135.1 of Heliornis fulica. Classification (NCBI taxonomy): domain Eukaryota; kingdom Metazoa; phylum Chordata; class Aves; order Gruiformes; family Heliornithidae; genus Heliornis; species Heliornis fulica. The sequence continues at coordinate 1,537,346 of VXBZ01005662.1, read as the reverse complement.
CTTTAACTGTCAACCTACTTTTTCTCTGAAGAAATGGAAATGCTGTTTTGTAAAATACAAGCTGGAAGGAGCTAGAAAAAGTTAGAGGGGATGTTTGGAGCTTTCCTGAAGTGTGAGGAAACAATGGGAATGTCTAAGTTTCATCTACTTTCTAAGGTTGACTACACAGTAAAAACATCTCTTCAGATCAAAATTTCTTTCCCCTCAGACTTGAAGCAAATACCTGTCTGTCTGCCACAGCGTTTCACAGCATACCTTGCTGTTCTGTAGCAGTTTGCAATATGTCTTTCTATCTTTGAGGTGCTTTGGAGTCTCTGGGGGTCTATTTCTCAAGGCTTCAGGGTTAAAGTAGCATTGTGAGAGGTTTAATGTTAATGAAGATGAAGAGGCAAACCAGTTTCCTTTGCAGATTCTGGTTTTAAAAGGTCTGTGTGAACCCTGTTACATGTAATGATGTCTGTATGTCCTAAACAAATTTTTATCCTCAATATCTCAGGTTAGCGAAGCTGATGCAGATAACGAATAATGCTGTAACCCAAGGTCACCAAGCTTATCTGATCAGCATAGGGTGAAGAATGCTTCCTTCTTTGTATTGTTCTAACAACTTGGTTGTGTTTTCTGCATGTCTTCCCAGTACTTTATTTGTCTGGACAAAATAAATACCAGCTGCTCTTCAGTGTCCAAGTAACCATTCTTCATGTAAGGACAAATGCTATATTGTTGTGCTTGCTAATGGGGTTTTTGCAGCATGTCTTTTTTTTTTTTTCCCCTCAGGAAAGACTTTCCTGACAGATGTAGAAGTGAGGTTTGAAATGCACTGCCTTTTGGGGGGGGGGTTGTTACACTTTTGTGTTCAGATATACTTGATAAGCTGTATGATATTAAAAGTGAACTAGCTAGTTTTTTTCCAATACCTCCCCTTCATTCCTACCGGCCACTAACGCTTTCCACATCACTTTCACTTTGTACAGATGAGTGCCTTTAAAAACATTTGTGTACCAAGTTACTCTAGTGAGGGATGTTAGTATTATTGTTGTAATTGCTTACAAATTGTGAATTATATCAAGTACTATGTGACAACTCATCCTCGATTTATGGAGTTGAAAGAAAAAAATTGCTAAGATTAAGTGATTTTGTGGACTTTCCTTTAACTACTTGTTTATGCATTCTGAGATCAGACTCTACTATGTTGTCTGACTAAACCAAAACATAACAGCAATTTGATTAGACAAATTTGTCAGACTGAAAGTCCTGTCCCAACACTAACAATAAATTCTTAGCAAAAGAGTACAAGCTTGGGCTGTGCATATCATCCTTTTTTATCTTGGAAGCAACTGGCACCAATGATGGTTTCTGGAAAATTTATCTTCAATTGTGAGCAATAGACTTTGACTTTGCTTATTCACACTTTGAACTTGTTCATAGTTCTTAGTTCTTTTAGCAGGAGGCTTCACACTTACTGTGAAAGTAGTTCCTTTATTTGATTAGGACCTATGGCTCATAGTCAGTGAGTTGCCTCTTAGATTTAGTACTGTAAGAAATAGATATTTGTTTCCTTCCCCCTCCTTTTTAACATTCTGTAGACTGAGCCCTGCTCTACTGAGTGCTGTGGAATCTGGACTCCTGATCTATGAAGTGAAAGCAAATGCCTGCTCTAGATGCAAATGCAACTTGCATTTTCTACCTCTCTCCCAGTTACTCAGCATTGTAGTATGTTAATGACAGCTTGGAGCAGGTGTGGTTTCCATTTCTGTGTGATGAACCACTTGTGTAGTTATCTCTTGAAAACGTGATGACAGATTGGGAATGCATCCAGTTAGACAAACCATGTCCTCCTCAACACTGGGTTGTGTTGGTGGATGCTGTGCTCAGTCAATTAACAGTTTGTCAACAGCTGATTACAGAATTGCAAAATTAAGATGGCACCTCCAGCTAAGTAGATTCTGCTTCTCGTGGGATATCAGCACCTTGGTAGTGTAGTGACATTTGCTTTCCAGACTGAGCTTGGGTTTGTTGCTGGTACTACTAGCTTCTCTTGCTGTGCAGAACCTCAGTCTGAATGACAATTTTATTGCAGCTTCCAAGACTGAAGGCTTTCTCAATTTTCCTTCAGAATCACAAGGAATGAACGCTGTCCCTGGAATGCCTCTGTGTCAAATCAAGCCATGAGTCACTGTAAGACTATGGAAAAATACTCGCCTTTGCAGAAGGTGAAGGGGCTGTTTTAATCCTCGAATCCTAGAACTGTTCAGGTTGGAAAGGACCTCAAAAGATTATGTGGTCCAGCCTTCCCAGGAAAGAAGAGATTACATCTCATCATAGATAAGATTAATAGGCATCCTGTCCAGTTTCAACTTGAAAACCTCCAGTGATTGTGGCCCTACCACATCACTGGAGATGTTTGGGCTGGCCTGAGACTTCTTGTGTGGTTTAAATTTACATGAATGGCATGTATGCTTTCTTTTCAGCAGATCAGTAGGCTTTTGAGTACTTTTGCTTCTTGCCTTCACAAGACTTTACCCCCAAGTGTTCATAGATGTCTGAGGCACCTGAGACATGTCTGCAGCAACAAGGAGTATAACCGGCTCTTTCTACCTCCTTTGTGAATGCTTGCTTCAAAATATCTGTTAAGAAATACTGTATTTATAAAGAACCTTTACACTTTTTTCTTTAGTTCTGTTTCTGATGCTTGTTTTCTTCCAGTCTGTCCTTCAATGTGGCTAAACTGTGGTTTAGTGTTTTCTATTTATTTGTAGTGTTAGAGTGCATACATACAGATTCAATTCTCTGTAAGGTACAGGTACCAGTCAATTGATTATGCGTTTTCTTTGTTTACAAAGAGAAGCATGGAGGCTAAATAGTGAAAAGTATCTTGAAATTTCTGTTCTGTGCTTAGCACATACAGCTTTCATTGCCTTGTGCTAATGCTATGGCCAATTCTTCATCAATGTAGAGTGGGAGGAAAGAGGGGGAAACACTATCAAATCGGGCAACATTTAATGCTCACTTTTTCCCAGGTATGCAGAAGTGTCCAGGCCTCCTGGCAGGCTGCTCAGTCCTTGTGAGATCACTATCTGATTGTGTGTATGAAGTAAAGATGGCTCTCTCCTTCCTCTGTCTACAAATTCTAGGCCCTTGGTATAAATTGTGTGCGCGGGCTCAAGATGACACCTGCTTTTCTGCTTTGCCTCTTCCGTGCTGCCAGAGTAGAGGTGGGCAAGGGGAAAACTTTCTCAAGCCTGGAACTGGGATAGTAGCTTGAAGGCTGCCTATGGAGACTCTTATGCTACAGTGTGAAAAGGGTCACAGGTTGTAGGTACAAGGCTTGTTAGCTCTAAGCAGCCCTGCAGCTTGTTCTGGTTTAGAGGTGCTGCTGAAGTTGGAGCAGACTCTTAAGGCCCAGTTGCGCCTTTTCACATTCATCCTTCTGTCTCTGCATGTACACACAACTCTTCATGGCTGAAGGAAGAAATGGTTCTCATTTATGTGTAATTTTTTTTTTTATTTTCCGTTCACAGAATCACAGAATGTCAGGAGTTGGAAGGGACCTTGAAAGGTCATCTAGTCCAACTCCTCTGCCTGAGCAGGATCACCTAGATCAGATCACACAGGAATGTGTTCAGATTGGTCTTGAATGTCTCCAGAGAAGGAGACTCCACAATCTCTCTGGGCAGCCTGTGCCAGTCATCTGTCACCCTTTTGGTGAAAAAGGTCATGCTCTTTATCTCCTTTACCAGGCTTTCTTTGTACAATTTGCATTCTGCTTTTGTTAGGGAAAAGTATGGGGAGAAGAGGCTGAAAGGGATGTTGAAGGGAAATATGCTAAGAGTTCATTTGCAAGAGTTCATATGATCTGACCCAAAAAGGTTTTAAGACTTGTTCAGAAATCTTAGCATGAAGCAATTAAAAGTATAAAATCAGTATGTCTGTGTGAAAGCATATTGAATAGATAGATGTTAGTGCACTCTGAGATAAAATAACCCCTAATTCAGCCATAAATATCTTGCAAGATCCAAAGATTCAGAAAATACAATATAATTTTTTGATAAATGTGTGACTTGAGCTGTAATGTTTTAAAATCTTCTGCCTTTATTTGTGTCAAATTTTTGTCAGAACTCTTCACTTCAGAAATATGTAGCACAATGAAATCTTATTTGAATGCTTTACTGATATCTTCTCCTGTCCACTACCTTCCCCAGTTCTTTATGGCAGAAATCACTTCTGCAATTTACTTTAATAGGATATTTCCAGTCTATGGACAAGTGCTACAGGACAGATATGAACTTGAATGGTCTTTGTGTCATGCTGAGTGCTTATGAACTCCATGTTCAGAGTCACTTTACCTTTATAGAGCTCCACTGATTGCCGTGGACTGTTTCTAACATACCCGTTTTTAACAGCATCAAAGTGATAGGTCTACTGCATCTAATGATACTGGCCCTGAATTTTCATAAAGACTAGACTTTTTTTTTTCCAGTTGTTTACTCACATGCACATTTTGGAGAGAAGAAACTGTAGAGGAAACTTCTATATAGGTCTTTCATTGCAGTTAAACTTCATTGACTTAAATCATAAAAATAGCTGTAAGAAAATCTTACGAAAAACTAAATAGTATGTTAATAACCTGCTGTTTTCTTCTTGGTACATATGTGACCTCATTAGTGGATTCTTAGTAGCTTTTGGTCCAGTGAGTATTTAGAAAATTCCTTTGCTGCCACTACAGAACACTAAGCTTGTTTCACCTTATGCCCTTGTACACATTATAAATGACAATCCAAATTTAAAGTAAAATGAAAAAATATGAACTAAACTATCTGCTTGCACCTCTAGCAATATTTTTTCTTATTTTAAAAGCTAGAGGGGCAAATTAGATATAGCACAGCGTGCTGTGTCTGGATTTTGCAGCTCCCAGCTTTCAGCAGCTAGTCTATGTTTTCTGCCCTGGAGAAAACTCAGCTGCACATAAAGATGGGGAATAAAATTACTTCTTGGAGACCTTGGTGTTAAATAGTCTATGCTGGCTGTAACCTAGCAGAATGCTCACAAGCCTTTCAACTTTTTTATGGAAAACAAGATCTGTCATTATATACTGTATGAAAAAAAGTCCTCTCTTTTACTTTCTGGCATGATCTCCACTTACTACCAGGTAAAAGTTCAGATTTCCTTGCTGAAGTGAATTTGGATTTCACTTTAAAAGGAAAGTTCCATAGTCTTGTTTGATTTTTTTTGTCTAAACATTGCTTTTTAATGCATTTCTTCCAATAAATTGAAGGAAAGGGAAAAAAGCTAAAAAAGAAACATTAAAACCGTGCAAGACAAGGTGACACACTTGAGACATGAATTGTTGCACATTCACCAGGTTCTTCCCCTGTGTGCCTAGAAGCATGGTGGGATTCCTACTTGCCTTGTTTTTCGTTTGAGGTGATCAGCCTGGATAATAGTGAAAGGCAGACCTTTAAGTTCCTCTCCCACCCTCTGGCCCAAAAGTGGGTGAGCAACGGGGAAGCTCTTATGGATGTAATTTGTTGTTTTGGTTTTGCTTTTTAGGAAAAGCTTAGTGAATATTGAGCACTTTGTATCCTGCATGCTCCTGAAACCCAAGACAGTTAGGCTCTTTGCCAAGTTTTAAAATGTGTTTGGGATAAGCATCAGAAATGAAGCCTTTTCCGGTGTGAATTTGGTTTCTTAATTTTAAATATTTTTTTTTAAAATCAAACACAGCTGATTTTGAATGTTACACAAGGATATAGAGGGTAAGAAGGAGCCAAAAAATATTGGGGACTATAGTAAGGTCTGAGCTGAAGAGCTTTTGCAATCTACTTATGAAGTGTGTTCCAGCTCTTACTAAAAATACCTTAAAATCACTGTATAATTTAGTCAGTTTTGAATGTCAGATCATACAATGGGCCAAATGTACCTATTTTAAAATGATAAAATTAGCTTATTTCTGCTAAGAGATTACTTGAACAGATGCTTGCTTTGAGCTGGCATAGCCTCAAGTGTGTAGGAGAAAGGATCAAGATACCAGTGGGGTGACAAGAGTGGGTTTGGGGCTCTTCACCAATTTGCTTTACCTCCAGGTGTATTTTCTTCCTTGTTTGCAAATGGACTGAGGAACACTGATAAAAAAAAATCATGTGTATGTGAAAAGATATATAAGCAAACAATTATATACTCCCAAAGGTTTGACCTCTTTTTTTGCATGAAACTCTTTATAAAAGAGTATGGTTAACTAGTAATGGCATTTTTATGTGGATGTGTAATATGTTCTATAGGCAGTGTGATTGTTTGTGAACAACATCCTGATGTAACTCTCACTGTTTTTGAAACACCTTAAGAAATTATTTTTAAAAACCACAGTAGAGAGTAACTTTAAATAGTAAGGAAACTATGTATTTCTATTTTGTTTAATTTGCACAGAAATGCTCCAAGTATCCTATAGGAATATGTACTTTCTTAAAAACAGCTTTCTCTTAAAAATTGAAAACAACTTTTTGGACAAATGTAAAAATGCACCTACGGAATGATAGTGTGTTAGGCCCTTTATCTTCTGAAAACCAGGAACTCTTCATAAAAAGTAATGAGTTACTGCTGCTTCTCTCCTGGAAGAAGATAGCACAATTCCTACCCTACTGCTCCATGCTATCCAGTTGTTGTTGTTGCTAAATAAAAACAAATAGTCACTAGTTCCCTTAATGGGTATGTTCCTATATGAACAATCTGGGACTGATAGTCTTGGCAAAATACTGCTTTGGTGGTGTAGAAAATACTAACTCTAATGAAATTCTTTGTGCAGATGTTGAAATGAAAGGAATATGGAAAAATGCTAATTTTTTCCTTTTGGTTGACTTTTTTGCATAATCACTAAATTCTTCTTGATTTGCTGATGTATGTAACTTCTTGAATTACAAACTGTTGAGTGGTACTTAAAAATGAATGAGGTGGAAAGTAGTGGGGTGTTGTCTTTGAACATCAAAGGAGAGATGAAAGCCAGCAAGGGAAATCTGTCCTGTCATAGTTCTTTTTTTTTTAATAGATCACATAATCTTTGGAGAAGGACAGCAGAACAGAAAAGGATACTCTTTTAACTTTTAATGTATTGATTTATGTACACAAAGCAATTATTTATCCCAGACAAATGGGGATATGAAAGTATACATCGTTGCCAAATCTAAGTGAACAAATTATTGGTTTTAAGGAAAGGATTTTATCCCAACCCACTCTGGAGAGACTGCTGTTTATTTCAGGACACAGAGAAATGGACTCCAATTGTGTAGGAAAAAAATTAAAGCTCTGAGCACATAAGTTCCAGTTCTTTGGATATTGGATACTTTTGATGGCTTGGGTGGGAGAAATGCACTTGAGGGGAAGAAATAGAAGAAATAATTTTAAATTAATTTAAAATGCACTGCTAAGAGCTAATGCAGTTTACAGTGCACTAGAATGCTCAAGTTTAGAACTCTTGATTCTGAAAGCTTTACTTCTTAAACTAGATTTTTTCGTTTTGTAGTGGGCATCTTCAATTTCTTATGTATTGGGAATACATTAGCAGTGTGTAGATGCAAAGAGTGGGTTAAGATTTCCATCACGAAAAGTAGAGAATGAGTCAAAAAATCACAAATGGCTTATACTTTTTGTCAATATTAAAACATGCTATGAGCCTCTTCTTCCAAGCTGATGTGAGGGAGCAGCAAAAACTAGTTGGTCTGCACAGAATGAGGCCACAGGAGCAGAGCATGCTAATAATGGGGGTGGGAGAGGTGACCAGGAGGAATCAGGGTCAGATGTAGACCAATGACCATCAGTTGTGATGAGGCAGGTCTGACATCAAGCCAAGACACCTGGACACTGGGTGTTGGCCAAAGTCATGGAGATACAAAAGTACATGGAGATACAGATACACAGCTGGGATGGAGCGGAGGCAGAGGTCAGCAGTTGAGTCTCAGCTTAAAATCAGTGCCCAAGGAAAGGAAGGGCAGGCTGTTGTTTCTAGCTTTCTTCACAGCAGCTCTTACCAGCAAAGGAACTAATCTTGGCCTCAGCCATCTAAACTTCTAAGTTCTCCCAGTTTACACACCTGGAAGCGGAATGCACTCTGGCAGCTGGGTCTCTCATTTCCAAATTATGTATATTTACTGTGAATCTGTTCAAGTACTTTGCCACAAACGCATAATGCAAGTGATTAAAGTAGAACCAGATTAACATAGCATTTTGCTCACTACCTTCTGCCTACATTTTCAGTAGTCTTTGCTGTTGTCAGTGCTTAGGATCCAGTTCAGAGTCAACAGAAACCGGTGGAATTGCTTTCATCAGTGTTGTTGAACCTGTAATGAATGCTGTAGGCATGATAACAAAAATTTCAGAATAGAATTTTTTAGAACTGAAATACATTCTGTCTGCTCTAATTCCTGGTTTTTATGTCTCTGTATCCACAAACAGAGGTTTAAATTCTTCACTATTGCTGCATTAGTATAAGAAGGGTTCTCAAATATTTTAATGTTTTGTGTGTCACTAGCAGAAACTGTGGGCAACATTTGCAACAAAGTTAATTGGCCTGACAGTGTTTTAGATCACAGTTCTCTTAAATTATTAATCTCTGAAAGCATGAAAAACTACCCTTTAAGACTGCTGTGCTCCGAAGCTTTGAACTTGTAGTCGATTAGACCTTAAAAAAAAGAGATTTTGGCAGGTAATAAGTTGTGTGGGGCTTGGGAGAGTGAGTTTCTTTCTGTTTTGGTTCATGCAGAGATGACTATGAACTTCAAGAATATTAAAAATTACTTCATAAAATATATAGAGGCCAAAACTATAATGATTTAAATTAGTACTTTGAAGGTCAGTGAGTTAGGCCTATCACAAGGGAAGTTGAGATTTGGAGAAACGTCATTCAGGGATCAAACGTTATTTCAGCTGTGTGTTGTCATCAAAGTGCCTTAAAGTCATCTCTCCCTGATCACCTTTTAAATAATCAATGTTAATATATTGTAATTTTCTCCTGTATTTTCATTTTGGGCTAATGTTTACCATGTTTCAGGCATTTAGTGTTTATTCAGAAACCGACAATTCTGACCAAAAAAAAAAAAAAAAAGCTCCATGAAAGATTTTATTTTAAGATCTGGCTTTCCCTTGAAAATTTACTTTTTGATAAATTTTATGCCAGCTCATGAGTCATGTCAGATCTATTCCTCTGAACAGTGACACTATTCAATGTTGTTTGGGTTTTTTGATAGTCTAGATTTAACTACTTAAGACGCTGAATTTGTAGTTCTAGTTAAAGAATGGTCTTGCCTAGAAATAGGAGAAATTTGATTCCATATGCACGATTAAGAAGGATCTGACCATTTCCTTGCATCTCATACACCTCACTGAAGTAATATTGACACAGCTACACAAAGGAAAAGGTGTTTCAGAATTGGATAGCTCAAATGGAAAATACTGGGAGCAAGACTGTTGTGTACATTACAGGTAAAAGAGAGGCCACTGAAGAATGTCTTCTAATGTGGGATTCCCCAAGAGGAAAACCTGTTGTCATTGGTATGTAACAACTCCAAAGGACAATGAGTATATTAGGCCAAGAAAAAGACAAAAGGATTTAGAACTGGAAGCAGGCCAGGAGAATGAAAGATAGCTACTGGATTAGTCAGTACATGGAAACTTTACTTGGCGTTCATGTAGTCTTCAGTCTCAAAGAAGAACCACAATGTTCCCTTGGGAGATTATTTTAAGATCCCAAAGAATGTATGTGCTGTTCTTTATTGTTGAGCAATTTCATCACATACTCACCCAGCCTGTTTTTTTGTGGGTTTTTTGTGGGTTTTTTATTTTTTTTAAAATTCAGAAGTAACAAGTGCAGAGCATCCCCTGAGTACATAGTTACTGCTGTTCTATGGGGGGAAAGGTAGTGGGGAAATAATTAGAAATCTAATTCAAATTAATTGTAAAATTATTTTTAAGGAGAAATTTCAACCAGAATTATTGAAGTTTACTCTTCAGTGTGTAGGGAAGTTTCTGATACTGTTAGGATTAAACTGAGTGAACCAAAGGGGGTTGAAGTGCAGATCACAGAATCACAGATATGCATAACTTGAGTTTGAACATGAATATCTAAATTTCTGATATCTGAAAAGTTACTTTATTGTGAAATGCACTTTGCCAACAACACTACAGCTAAATTAGAGCAATGCAAACAATATTAGTGGGCTATTAGACTATCAAACCTAAAGGTTATTGTGGAAATGATCTTGTCCTTAAGTCTGAGTAGAGGTTTGGAATGAAGGACTATTTATTACCAAAAGCTGGGTGACACATATGTGCCAATTCAAGAAGAATAAGAGAAGGGGGTGCTTTTTTTGAACGTTGGAATGAGAAAGACTTTGATAACACATATTGATCTGCTTGCACTTGTTACCTAATCTGTATAATCAGGTTGCCTATGAAGTCAAGTTAACCAGGGCAAAGTTGAGTTTACTGTCATACAAGATTACCATTTATTTTGCTTCATAAACTTCAAATAAAGCTATATATATATATGAGTCTTAGAAACAATAACCTATTATAAAGAACTCTGGTAAGTTTTGATTTAGCTTAAATTTTTACTAAAATTTAAGTACATTCTTCAGCCAATCTTCAACACTGTCAGTGGCTGAGGATAGTGGCAGGTAAGAGAAAGATTGACTATACCTTTCACTCTGCCAAAGAATTTTGATGAAGATCCAAAATACATTTCCATTAAGTTTGTGTTAATGTTAAGTGCTTAATATTGGATAGTAGATGTAACCCTGAGATGATCAATGTCCCAAAAGATCATGTACCTATGCATCAGAGTCCAGACTTGAAGGCAAAAGAACTGCTTGGGACTAAGGCTCTGGCTTTCTCCCACACTGATCTAGAAGGATTAAAGGTCAGGGTGGGCCTAAAAAAGAATGTTGAAGAGATGAGATCCTTGCAAGCTACCTGTAATATTGTGGGATGAGGATGTGCAAGCCTGGAATGGCCAGAGTATAGTGCTTAAAAGTAGACAGCATCAATTCAACACATGGTTGTACTAGTGCTATTGCTAATGATCGGCAATTGTGAGTAGACTTACTGTTTGGATAGAGTAACTGAACTGCTAGGAAATGTGTGACAGGATTTGGTAGAGTGCAAAGAGAGAAAGTGTAAAAGTGCTTGACTCTATGTATGGGAGAGAACTTGGATTTTTAAAATTTGGTTTTTAATAACAGGACCCCGTTAGTGTCTGCTGTTTGGCTATTACATTGTGCCTACTGGGACAGGAGCCAGTAAGCGTGACAGACCCAGGGGCAACAGCTGTGGGGACCAGCACTGAGAACAGCAGGACGTTTTTACTCTGTCACAGCCCAGGAAAGGTCTTTTTCCTTTCTTTTCTGTCACTGCAATAATGGACAAAGCCAGCTGAGGTCATTTTGTGGCAGAAGATACCGGGAGGGCTCAATATTCCTTTATCTCTACTACTCTTAAATTTACATCTCTAGTAGATTGCTGGAAAAGCAAGGTATGTGTCAAAGTCTTGGCAGGAATATGCAGTGTATTTCTCTGTCTGATGTAAGAGGAGAATGGTGATCCTGTCTCTGGAGGACATGCTGCAGAAAGCAGTATAAAGGGACTTCGTGGTTCTCCCAGAACCCATGGAAGACCATTGAAACTGGTAAAAACTTGAGTAAAACCCTGCTAGGTCCATGTTGAGGCCATGACTAGTGTTCTGCTTTGAAGCCCATAGCAGCTTTGGAAGCAAGTACTTGGCTTACACAGCACTGTTCCTGTAACAAAGGACGATGCTACCCAGAGACAAATCACTTCTGCATCAGAAGTGGTGTGCAATAGATGGCACTGTTAGTTTATATCTCTGGTACACCACCCACAGATGAGTGGGAGTTGATGGTAGCTGCAGTCTAAAAATTTATGTGTGATGGGCTGAACAGCAAGTGAAGATTGCTATTGCAGGTCAGGTGATTGACAGGCACATTCAGCTTCTTGCATAAGTCAAATGTGATGTGTAGAAGCAAGCATCAAGTGATCCTCTGAGCCATGGATGTCATTCACCTAGTTCTGCATTCAAATGCATCTGCATGATGCCCCAAAAAAGATTAGCAAAATTTTGCCTGACATAATGCAGAGCTTCAGGTTTGGGTTTTTGCTTTTAAGTTCAAATCTGGTATATGCTTTGGTCCCTCTCCTTCCTCCACTGTTTGCTTCTGCAGCTGTAATACCAGCTTATGTTCTCTGTTCTTCCCTGGTGAAAGGGAGGTTTTTGAAGTGTGCTGTGATTATCTGTTTCTAGGGGACCATATTTTAAACTTTCTACTGCTGTGAATGACGTAAATGACTTGAGAGCAGGAGTTGTGTTGCTCTAGGTAGCCAATATACTCATCAAATACTGTCTGTGATCGAGATATGGTGATATTACAATTTCAGGACAGCTGTTCAAGGAGCTAAATAAACTTCACACTCCACATTTCAGTAGGTGAAAGCTCTTTATGCAGGACAGATACCCAGTGGAGACAGACTGTTCTAATTTTTAAAATCATGAAAGGCTTTTGACGCTTGCTTTATTAATTTTCCACTGAGGACAGTGAGTCCTTAAAATAACTGTTTAGCTAACCTCTGTATGAGTGGGCTCTGCTTATTACTACTAAAATTGGAAGTACTCATTGTACTAATGGATTTTGGCTCTTCTCTGCTGCTTTACCTTTATCTCTTAAGCATAGATGTTATTATTTCAACGTTGGTTTTCTGAGTAAAAAGATAAAATGTGCATTTTAAATTAATCCTCCTTATCCTCTTTGCTGCTCTCTCCCCTTAGAACTTCCTCGCAGAAGCTCAGAACTGCTGAACTGCAGTGCAATTGTCAGTGTGCAGTCCTGTCAGCTAAACTGATGCCACTGTGAGACTTTGTCTAGCTTTCCAGCATGCCTATTCCTAGGGACTGGCATTTCTAGCTTGGCTCCTGTAAGTCTTCATTCTCATAACATGACTTCACTAACCCAGTTAATAAAGCTAGTGTCATATGTTGTGAATTATGGAGAGGTGTGTTGACTCAGTTCTGAGCAGTTGGTGTATTACCAATTATCTCTGTACATTAAATATTTCAACCTATTTTTGATTGTTTCACAAGTTCAAAAACTCAGTGTGAAGTCTTAGGACTGCTTTGATGGACAAAGTTAATCACCTGAGTGATTCAAATCCTCTGCCTGATACATCAAGTCTCAAAGACATATTTGATTGCTAACTTCAAATCCTAAAAGCCCAAGTGAAATATTAAAAGCTGGCTTCAAATTTATTTCCTGACTACCTAGAAGGGGACAAACATCAGCTGCAGCTGTATACAAGGAGGCTGAGCTGAATCTTGGAGTTGTATTACACATTTGCATGCAATTAATTTTAATCTGATTTGAGATATCAAATTCTTTGAGAAGAAAAAAGCTTGCTTTTCAGACACTTTCTATAAAACTGATTATGCCCCATATGTCTTGTTGTGAGGGAGGGGATGAAGTCTTGTTCTAGAACAACTTGAAGTATAGTCTGAGAAAAATGAATATGTAGCCATCTTAAGGCAAGATTATTCAGTACCTACATTTTAGAAAAGTTATATAAAAATATAGACTGTGAAGTCACAGTATTTGGATTAATGGTTATCTACTTGTTATTTGAACATCACCCATTCGGAATCAAAAGAATTTCCAAGGTGAGGCAATTTAACAGCTGATAAAAATTGAAATCTATACTTACTGTTCTTGGGTGTGCTTTGAGGAATCTCTCAAATACTTTGAATGCTTTTTTTTCTCAAAGATATTTAATCTGAAGGTGCTTCCAGATTGCCAGTAGGTCTGACAAACATTTTTCTCTTTTTAATGAGCCCTTAGTGCAATATTGCTCCTTGCTTGTGTTGAGAGCCCATTTTTTCATCTCTGCCATTTTACCATTGAATGCAGGGATGTCTTCCACACATGAAGCCAGAAACTTCAGTGCTTACACAAAAAAAACATGCTGGCTTCCTGATGTATTTCAGGGTTGATAATCTCTCAGGGTCATCTTGGCCTGATTCTGACAGCCTTAGTAGGACCTTACCCAGAGCTTAGGCATTGCACCCAGGATATCCCCAGGCTTGTGTGTGGCTGGTATGGTTGAAGTCCCACTAACCAAGGAATTTACATTCCTCTTCTGGCATCCACGGTGACTGTCACAGCACTGCTTACACCTGTGTCTGTTCAGATCTGTCTAACAGACTGAGGGTGGAGGTGACAGAAGAGTAGGTTTAGTACTTGTTGAAATTCATGAAGACCTTTCTGTGGGCTTCAGTGGATCTCACATTAGAATCAAAACTTATCTTCCTTTCACTGAAATTCAGACTACCTATTCGGATGCCGGTATATGATTTAGCAATATATCCTCTGTGATTTAAAGAGTATCAGTGCTATAAAATATGGCCTGTCAGTCTGCATTTGACAGGGCTGACACTAATAAAATTGTCCTACAAAGCTTTCAGCAATTGCTGCAGCATCTGGCTTTCCTTACCCCTCTAAATGGAGAAGCAGCTCCCCTCAGTCCACCAGCCATCACCATTCAGACACTGGTGGGTGGCTGTTTCGTTTGGATATGTGCCTGCCAGTGACCAGACCCTGGTGCTGGGTGGGTGTCTGTCACAACCAAACACTAATGAATGGCAGATGCCTGCATGCAGGCAGTAACATCAACTCAGTGCCTGCACAGAAGTGGGAAGGAACAGTTTCAGTGTAGCTTGTTCCCTCTGTGCAGCATGGGTGCATCTGCCATCAGTTGTGTGGATGTCATTAGGAAGCCCAGAACTGGAAGAGCAGGTCTCTCTTGAGCCAAGTGCTATGCTGACTGCTGTGAGGGGGTTGTCATCTAGGCCTGCACTACCAACAGAGCAAATGCATGAATGGCATTTAGCTCATGTTCTCTGAAGGGCTAGGTGGATATTGACTATTTTAGATGTGGAACAAGCACTTCAGTTTCCAAAGTGAATTAAAGTGTGTTCCAGCAGCGATAGGAACTCCCTTAGACACTATTTACAAAGCCTGCAGCTTCTGTGATACTCTCCACTATTGACCCTTCCTTTCTATTGTGCTTTCCCTGCTAGTCTGCCATAGGAGAGATCTGAATGTCTGCTATGCTTTCCAGGTGTAGAAATTATTTGAGAAGGTCACAAGCTAACTGCCTAAATCTCTGAGCAGGAGAAAAAGGAGTGTTGGCATTAGGTAAAGAATGAACTGATGGTTGCTTTTCTCTCTCATGCAGAACTGGCTCGAGTAACTGTTAGGAAGGCAAACAGAATGTCTTCTGTGTTCTGAAACCTCGACTGTGACCCTGTTACACCAAAAAAGAGCATGCAATTTGAGTGTTTTGGCCACTCACAAATAAGGATGATGTGAAGATTTCTTCTAGAATCGAACAACTTCTGTGGGCAGTTAGGGTGTTAATGGAATGGATGTTATCTTTTGACTGCAAATCAAAATAGGTTTCAAGTGAAACAACACTTCCTCACTTCCTCGCTTCCATACTTTTGTTAGTGATAGGAAATAATTTCCTTTGTTTTTCAGGTAAAAGCATTAACATGCTAATGGTTGTAATTGGCTTACAAATTGTTCAAATTTAAAATACCAATTAAAGACACATGTCTCTGCCCCATAGAAAACTATGTATGACAAGTGCTCTAGTTTTCTTGATTTCAGCTTCTTTTTTAAGAAATGTGTATTTCTTAGTACTTAAAAGAAGTTGGCATACAGTTTTTCAATGCTAAGTATCAGAGTGCATTGTGGGCTGATAGCTGGCTGGGGAGTTGGGAGCTGCA
Source organism: Heliornis fulica (assembly GCA_013399135.1). NCBI lineage: Eukaryota > Metazoa > Chordata > Aves > Gruiformes > Heliornithidae > Heliornis > Heliornis fulica. The sequence continues at coordinate 1,521,517 of VXBZ01005662.1, read as the reverse complement.
GGGATTTTCTGGACATTCCTTGCCAGCCAGGGCCTGTCCCACTTCCCCCAGTAAGGGAGCAGGGTAGACTGAGTGGCAGTTCTTGGCCCAGGATATCAGGCACCACTGGGGACAGGCCAAGGTCAGCTGGGAAGGCAGTCCATGGATCAGTCAGTATCCAGGTTTAGGGGATCCATTGCCAGGCATGGGCATGGCTTTGAGACACAGCTGAGACTTAGCTCAGCTAGGAGCCAAATACCGAGAGCTTCAGTTTACATGTGAGGAAGGGGGGATCCCCCACAAGGTATCTAAGCAGAGCTATTGTGGCAGCTTCTGGCTTTCTTCAGAGCTTACCAGATCACTGGCCTTGAAATTTAGGGGGAGATGTTCTAGACCCTGACTTCATAGCCTGTGTAAATAGACAGAAAATAAAAAGGAGGAAAATCACTGGGATTTCATTGCGCTTTCAACTTGCTGTATACTCGCTCACTCCTTGCACTTTGCACAGAATAGTCATCCATCCGGTACTGTTCTGCAGAATTTGGCTTTGTTAATACTTAATGTATGCAAGTAATTGGCTTAATTGTATTAATGAAAACTTAGCAAGGTTGAATAAAGCTTTTGAATTGAATTTTCTACATTTTATAGTATGAAACCAATTTATTCGAAGGGGGAAAAAAACAAATTATGGGTGAAGAGGAAGTTTCAGCCTGTTTCTATGGCATGAATAGAATTCTTTTGCTAATTTCTTTTGGCTGTCATTAGTACCCCTTTCAGACTATGTGCATGACAGATTTTAACTGAACTCTTGCCACTTGAACATTCATCATGGCTGAGAGCTCTGAGCTGGCCTCAGTCAGTGGTAGGAGCTCACATGGCCTGGGCAGCATGTTCACTTCCAAGGTAAGTTGTCTTCCAAGGCTTGTTGACTTCTAGGCCTTGAGAAAAGAAGGCTGAGAGGGAATCTCATCAATGTCTATAAATATTTGAAATGCAGGAGACAAAGGGAGATGGCCAACCTCTTTTCGGTGGCCTGTGGGGACATTACAATGGGCAATTGTCACAAGTTGGACCATAGGAGGTTCCGCACCGATGTGAGAAAACCTCTTTATGGTGAGGGTGACAGAGCACTGGAGCAGGCTGCCCAGGGGGGTTGTGGAGTCTCCTTCTCTGGAGATATTCAAGATCCTTCTGGATGCCACCTGTGCAACCTGCTCTAGGGAACCTGCTTTGACAGAGGTTGGACTTGATGATCTTTCAAGGTCCCTTCTGGCCCCTACAATTCTGTGATTCTGTAACAATCCTAAGGCAGTTGGAATGGAGCTAAGGACAGCAGTGAGTCATAAGTGATAGCAGTAGATATGACCACAGCAAGTGGATTAAGATGGTTTATGCTGTGATATTGGAATTAGTGCACTTAATGACCAGCTGGTCAGTTATTTGGTATGCTGAGAACTGCTAATCTCAGTGGGACTATGGTGAAGTAAGGAACTTGGATCAGCAAGGGTACTGGAGTCTGCATGGGTTTTATCTACACTTCCCACCATGTTAAGACTGTTGTGTATTTGTGGACCATGCCATTGTTTGACAAGCATGTTCTCAGGCAGTACATCTGTAAGTATACTGCTTTATAAATAAATCTGCCATATGCTTTGTCAGGTAGGTCTTTGATGCCTTTAGCACTTGCTTAGTCAGAAGTGTATTACATACAACCCTCTGCACATGGCAGAAGAAGCATCTGTTTTGTGACATGAAGACATCTGAAATGTAAGTAAATCACTTATAGTTTGTATTACTGGAATACCCATCATCCCCGTTTGTGTATTGGAACTGCATTCTGCTAGGCGCTGCACAAACACAGAACAAACACAGTCCCAGCTCCAAGAGCTTAAAAGTTTCAACACAATGGATTTGAATATGTACTAACAGGAAAGTCTGTGTGCAAGGAAGATCCTCTCACACTATTACACTGAGATCAGTTCAGAGTAATAGAAAATAATAAAATGCTCTGATCTGCTGCAAATTCAAATTGAAGTTATCACAGCACGGTTGAGCTCAGCAAGAAAAATGCTTCATTTTACTATTAAAGGTTGGTTGAACCTCTTCTATGCTGCAACCAGAAAGTCAGCAAAAAAAATAATTAAGAATTAGCCTTTCCTTAGTAAGCCCAAGATAGCAGCTCAGTTGTTTTATATGTTATTTATTAAATATTGTTTAATTAAAACTAGGTTTAACTGATTTGGAGCCTGAAACAATTTACATGAATGCCTTTGAGAATATTCAACTTTATTAACAATTAGATCTAGCCCTTAACCCTTTGGAAACTGCTAACAAATGCATATTCAGGAAAAGCAGCTGAGTATTCATTCGGTCGGCTGTCTTGAGACTGCAAATGTTCCAAGGATTAAATTGATATTATTACTTTTTTTTGCCACTAGGCAAAGTTGTCTGCCAAGTTCTCACCAGATGCATGTTAATAAAGCTGGGGTTTAGAAACAGTTCTGATACAGGGTTCATAGCAATCTGACTCAGAGCTGCTAGCAACATAATAGAGTTCTCCAATGACCTCTCTTACCTCTGGTCTGAACTGAGATGCAAACTGAAGTGTTATTTGGTAGTCTTTCCTGAAAATAGCAAGAAGCAAGTCCAGTCTTAGCTGGAAAGTGGCATATTCCAGGACGTGTGTAGTTGGCATTACCTCAGAGAGGCCAAGGACCAAATAGTATGGAAGGAGCAATTGGCTTCATGGCAAGCAGTGGCATACAGGTCAAGCACAGTGCATTGCCAGAAGAAGGTGGGAGAAGTGGAGTTCCTGTCTGCAGAGGGTGTTGCAGGAAGCTGACACAAAAAGGTTGAAAGGTTTTTCTCTTGAGTGTAGGAGTGTCACTTACTTTGCCAAATCTATTGGCAGCTCAGGCAGATGTTTAAGGGCTGCAAGTAGACTGGGGACAGCTTGCAAGTTGCACCAGCCCAGCAGTAATTTAGAAAAGGCCTGAGATGGACATGCCTAAATCAGTTACTTCTGGGTCTTAAGGTTTAACACCCTCAACCTGGGCATCTAGTAGCTGTTAATTACAGTAACAAACTCAGAGGTGGGGACTAATGAGCAGAGAAATGTAGGAGACACAGAGCTTCATCTCCAACCCATTTCAGCTAACAGGACAGCAAATGGGTAAGCAGACTATTTATTAGTTTGTTGTTTGGTTGGATTTTTGTGGGGTTTCTTTTAGGGTTTGGGGTTTTTTTACAAGTTCAGGTAGTGTGTGTGGAGGTAGAGGTGTGTAAGGTTGGGAGGAGGATTCCTGTGTCCTGTTCTTCCTTTTCAGGGATTCAGAATGACTTGTTCCCTGAAATTCATGAGATGTTGACTTGCAGTGGTGAAACAACAAGAGCCTTCTGTTACCTTGTGCTCATTACAACTAGTGTGGATGAGAGTCCTAAAATATTACTATTCATGGAAGCAAGCTCAGAGCTGAAGCTGAGTCAGGAAAATCTCCCCCAAAATTTACTAGCAGAGCTAGCTGCCTGAGAAGACAAATTTAAGTTGCTGAGAAAATATACCTGCTGTGTGGCTCCAAAATGTCTAGAGTCTTATTTTAGAAAGTAAGGCTATCCCAGAAGTCAGAGTCCTTATTGTCTGCAATTATAAGCACAGAAGTTATTGTGCATGATTGAGGCACCAGATTTTCTTGTGGTGTTTTGCAAGTGAAGTAAAATCAGGGCTTTGCCTCTTCCAGGACTGCCTTTTTTTTTTTTTTTTTTTTAATTGGTCTTGACAATCCAGGGAGCTTACTGGCAGGGACTTCTTCCCACAAGCATTTGTTTCTGTTGCAAATTCAGTCTGTTTCATCTCCTTTACCTCTCTCCTACTACATTTTCTTCTTTTTCTAATACTAATAACTATTTATTTCAGTTATGTATCTTCATGTGACCATTCTGGAGATTTTCATTTTTGACAAAAAACAAGATAAAACAATATATATATCAGAAAGGAAATCCTTTGATAATATGGAGTTGGACATGTGGCAGTTAACCAGCAATTTAGGAGAGTGAAGTTTCTAGCTCAGTCTAGCTCTTATTTAATATTGGACAAATAATTTAATTCACTTTATCCTTTTCTTCTTTGTAACATAGGGATGATACCCTTGTAATCATTTAACTCTTATAAGCTCTCAAGCTGCATTGCTCTATAACTTAAATGACCAGAACAGCATTGTTACTCCTAAATTATTCTTGCTTTGTCCAAACCGAATGCCAATTTAATTGCTGGATGTGACCCTCTCATAATTCATGTTATATTGAAGAAACAACTTTTTATTACTATGATAACTGTAAGCAAAGATAAGAGCGAATAAAGATACATATTTTAAAATCTATTAATTCTGGATCATTTTAGAGGGAGAAAATACTTAGTGGATTACTTAAGTTAATATCCATTCTGTAGGTTACTCAAGGCCATATATAATGGATGATGTACCTTTTTGTCTACATATGCATTATGCATGGGTTTTGGACAAGTTGTAATCAGGTCTAGGAATTATGCCAATTTATTATTGGAAAAATTGATGGTAATTAGCATTTATGTATCACTTTAAATTTTTCAAAGGGAATTCTAACTAATTAACCCTTGCACATCTGCAGAGCACAACTTTTATCACTGGTGTGAAATTACAGTGAAGAGAAGTCAAATGATTTTTCAAAGTTAATACCAAAACCAGAGTTAAACCTCAAATTCCTTACTGTTGGTCTTGTGATCAATTTAATAGGCAATGTGATTTCCTTTATCTCCAATAAAGAGTTGCTAAAACAAAAACTGGGTTAGAATCCAAGAGTGTTCTGGCTTATTTGTGAGCTTGACTCCCTGGATATTACAGCTTGATGACAGAGGTGAGCAAGTAAATATCAAGTGGAAGCATCCTGTCATCAGGTCTTACACTGAGAACATCCTGCCGTTGCTTAGCCAGGAGCCATAGCTGCCAGGGGAGTGGGGTTTTATTTGTTCTTTATTAATTCACCATGCTTGGTTGACTTTTGTGTTCACATGTATATGGAGCAAAGTAATTTCAGGTGACCAAGTGAAATTTGCTGTTCAATGTAACAGAAAGGGACTGAAGAGGCATACAAAAGGTTTCTTTGCTGAAAAAAAAAAAGTTATTGTGAGTCATTATTGCCTGGGCTTGCCAAAATCTTCTGATGGTTGGTTTTCTGTTTGCTAATTACCTATGACTGTAGGAATGTACCACTTCTAAAGCCATTTTCTCTTTTCTTTCTTGGGGAAAAAGAAAAGTTTGGTTTTAATGAAGAAGCTTGTAGCCTTATTCTGCAGAAATAAGAAAGAACACTGTAGATGGAGAGCCTAGAAGGTTCCATTCTTTTTTCTTGCCACTGGCAGACCTGTCTTTTACAGGGGCTGGGTAGAATATCCTTTATGAAAATCGTCTAAAGCTTCTCACTTAAAACCAGCCCATAGCTCAAAACTGCCATGCTCTAGGTTCTGAATTTGCATAGGTATAAAAATCTCCACCTTACTACTTCTCTCCATGTGATTCCACTAATTGCACTTGCAACTGATATTCTCATTTGTTATTTCAATGTTGCAGGGCTTATTTTCAGTGTAAGGCAGAATCGAGTGAACATGATTAGACCTGGTGGCATAGATTTGTCTGATCTAATGCATATCTAAATCCCAGTGTTTCCCAAGCTGCTGTTAAACACAAGAACTAACCTGTAAGAACCATTGGACATGATTAAGTGGCATCTAGCCCTCACTTACGACCTTTGCATTACTCATACAACCCGAGCTACTTTGACTTCTGTAATTCAGGCTGGTGCTCTGTATAATGCTAGGTATTGGATCCTCCTTATGAAGCATTTGAATATGTTAGGGTGTAAACGACAAGCATACTGCTTTGTTATTTTTTCATGGCCTGCAAATCTGGGTATTAAAAGGGGGTCTCTTCTGGATGTTTGTATTTCAAAGTTTCCAAGGAAAAAAAAAAGCACTGTGAAAAAAATCAAGCAACAAAATAAACAACAAAACAAAAACAACCAACCATCAAAAAAAAACCCAGAAGAACTAAAAAATTATCCCAAACCACACCTAAAACAAAATAGAAATCAGAACAAAACGTTCCAAACTTCATCAATAATAATAATAATCATAATAATAAAGAATAGTAAGGATAAACAAAAATAAATGGTATAAACTATGGGGGTTTTAGATCACCAATTTGTTTGCTCTGGCCTGGCATGGTCCTAGGTAAGTTGTAGCCATCCCTGTATGACTGTTTCTTGGCCTGTACTTGGAGACTCAGTGTGAGTTGAAAGTCCTTGTCAGACTCAGTATAGCCTCGCAGGAGTGCAGTTTAGATCTCCCATCTTCATCTTTGTACTGCTCTGTGCACTTAAGAATCCTACAAAAGGGTTGTTCTTCTCCTCTTAAAGCATGGGGCAGCTAAGCCAACTATACTGGGATCTATCTCAATGTTTTATTGAGTCTCTTCACCCTGGGAAGACATTGTCTGTTCTAAAGGATGAATGTCTCGTCTTCATAAATGCTTTTTACTGTAGTCAACATTGCTGTGGCTATTCACATTCGTATTAAAGTCCAATTTCTGTTTCCTCACAGATCAGATATTAGAATAAGATGTGACTGAAGAATAAACTAAGTTATAATGAAAGCTAAAAGGATCTCAAAATGGCTTAAGATTTGATGTGCATTTGAGGTCACTCCAACTCCGAGTAGTGTTTTAAAGTTATAACAATGAGAGAATGATAGTGTAATGTTACTGTGAAAGCATAATTCATCTGGATATCTTTTGGTTTTTCCCACACTATTAGGCCTATTAAGAATCTGAAATGCTCTAAAGAGGCATTAAAATTGTTGATGAGAGAAGTTCCCATCAAAGTCCATTAGCATAAATGAGTGGTCACAGGAGCTGGGCTGACATATTTCATATTCTTTTCTTACAAGAGTAAGTCTGAACTTCTGAAGAGCTTTCAGGCTCAATCTTATTCAAAGATGATCTCAGATGCCACTTAGCATTCCCATCGTTTTCATGCACTTTAGTGTGAGATGCAAGTGTTCTGAGAACAAGGAGTACATTCATTTGTGTAGATAAAATTAAGGTGGGAGGAGGGAAAAGAACTAAACCCTGCTTGCAAGGGAAAGACAGTTCCCTGGATTTTCAGTTGGCAAAACTGTGGCACAAGAGGAGAATGAAACCTCAGTATGGACACTAGATATTCTACCAAAAAGAAAGAAAAGCTCCAATTCTGTTGTCAGAACCAATAATATATCTTCAGATATTGGAACACCACATGGATGTAGGAGGCACAATAACTTTGTGGTGTAATAAGCCTGAGAGGTATGGTGATACTTAGTTCACAACATTGAGTTACACAGAAAGGTCACTGAGCAAAATCTGTAACTTTTTCTAAAAAAAAAACACAAACTAATAATAATTTCCACCATTCTTGCCTGTAGTATAAGTTATGTCAACTAATTCAGTACTGTAAATGCTGATATCCACAAAAATTAAAAGAAAGCATTGTGCTGGCTCAGCCTGCCCATGGCAAGCAGCCTGGATAATACCACCTGCCAAGGTAGAAGCAGCAGCATAAATGGGGTGTGTGGCTGGGCTTCATAAAAGGGCTGTGAGCACGTCTGTACAAGCCTGCTCATATCAGAGTAGAAGACAACCATCAGTTAGAATACTAAGAGACTTCTGAAATAAGGCATCAGCTCAGAAAGTGTTTAAAAAAAAAAAAAAAAAAGGCGGGAAAAGCTTGTAAGAGTGAAGAGACCTCGAAGCAGAAACTGGTTGCCAGAACTGGGTTTGGCACTGTTAGAAGTTTTCCTGTGGCATCAAGTCCCTCCCTGCCTGGGCCTGGACAGAGATGTCCTATGGGGTGGACACCAGGGGTAGCCTCCATCAAAGTAGGTCACTTTGTCAGTGCAGTGTGCAGCAAGTAGGGGCCCTCCCCTCGGTGGGGTGTGTGCATATTGGCACATGTGAGACCTGTATTGCAGTTTTCTGTTGTATTACTAATGAAAACAAAGCCACAGGAGTGTAAAGGTCAGGAAAAGTATTCTAGAACCCAGAGAGCTTTACAGAAATTTCAATTGAATTACAGCTACTTGCTCCTATCCTCGAGGCAGGTAGGATGCTAAGTCAGAGATGTTGAATAGTTTATTGAGCTCCACATTCAAAGAATAGCTCAGCATATGAGTTAGAGACAGATGTTTTCATACAGTCTAGGCAGTCAAATAACTGGCTATGTTTTCCAATAAACATTTTGGCACTGAGTGTTCATGAAGATGTGGACATCTTGGAGAATCCTTGACTGGGTATGAGAATTCTTGTTAAAATTTTGATCCAATTACAAGTACAGAGCATGTGCAGATCTGGTCCTTACTTAATCCTGTTTAACTACACACAGGCAGATCATTATTTTTAGCTGTCTTACAGTAATTACAGCAGGTTTTGTGCTTATTTAAACCATATCATGTGAACATGTTTTAGAGGAAAATTTTCTGTATTACTTTAAATAATAGTGAAATGGATTAGGAAATTGAAGTTTTAGTTTTTATTGTATAAGTTCAGAGGCATCTAATATAAAGAAACATTAAACATTTTCATTGTACATACATCTAAATGCTGTTTATACTCTAAGCAAACAATGTTTATTTGCAATCATGTCTTAAAATTATCTGCTTAAGAAGGAGAACAGTTAAATCACTGGTATATTAGAATGTATTGCTTATTCACATGAGCATAAGTATGTAAAGTAGGGAATAAAATTAGTATTCTTACAAGCTGACAGTTGAACAGGAATATCTGTAATCATGCTTGTGTTCATTTGCCAGTTGGCTGTATTGTTCTGATAAATGACATTAAACAGAAATCATATTTTATAGGATTAGTCAGTGACTAATGTCTTGAGATTCCATGCAAGCATGGATCCTCATATCCTGCTTTTCAAATATTTCTTTGCAAAAGGAATGTTAGCTACCAAAAGTTGCTCCAAATAAGATTTGTTTATCAATATAGGTATCTTTTCCTCTATTCCTGGTTGGATGACCCATAGCAGACCTCCACTATAGTGTCATCTGTCCCTGCCTGCCCTTTAATCCTGACCCATAAGCTCCCATTGGCTCCTCATTCATAACCAGGTGGAGCTCTATGCACTCTGGCTCATCATTGACATGGAAGGTGACGTCCCCTCCTCAAGCCTGTCCTTCCTAAAGAGCTTGTATCCTTACTAAATGAGTAAAAGGTGGGCTGGAATTTGTGATAGCATTGTGATCCTTCTACTCTCTTTGTCCCAATAACAGATGGTATATGATTTGTCTGTTGATCAAGATCATGTTTAACTAAGTGCTTTTTTGTGTAATCATTGGGACTAGTCAGACTGTAAAAATGTTAGTCTTGACCAAAATGAGATTATTTTTTTTTAATGGATCTCTGAGGCTGATGAATTCATGTTGCTGTGTCTTGTACCAGTCCCTATTGCTTGAGGATCTGGGTTCACATCTAAGTGGCAAAGCAATTTTAATTTAGAAAGATAAAAAATATTACTGGGAGAAGACTTGTGGTAAATGCTCATACTCTCGCCTCTTGCCTTCCTGTCAGCATGAAATTTTGAAGGCTATATGTGCTTTTTATATATAGGTAGGCATTTACCGTACATGCTTTTACTATACATTTTTATAGTCAGTCCTTTCTGTATCCTTTTTTTGTTCTGCTCTTGCCATCTTCTCACAGTCTTGCAAATCGTGGAAGCCTCTGTTTAGAAGTTGGTCTTTTTGCACAAGTTCTGGCTCTACAAATACTGTTTTAGCACTTTCACTATGCTTCTCAAAATAATACATTTGTTAGGAGCTGATTGTGTGAAGCCACAGAACTTGGGGTACAGCCTAGTTAAACAGTTGAGAAACTTGTTCTGTTAATAGAAACAAGCTCTGGTTATCCATCTTTTCCTTCACACTTCACAGGTCTATGTAAAAGTCTTGTCTACAGTAAATGCCTGTTGACTGGCAAGTTATCCACAGCAAATATGCATCAGCTTCTGATTTTATTGTCATTGGGGAAGCTTTAAGTTGAAAGACTGATCTATGAAAATCATCAGTGCTAAACCTGTAATAAAGCAAAAGCATATTAAGTGCAAACTAAAAAGATATTCCAGAATTAAGCTATAAAGACTTTGATCATTTGAGAATAAGCCTGATGCAAATCCAAGTGTCAGTGCTGGAGCCTTATTTGTGAAATATAAAAGGAATTATTATTGCAGTGTGTTAGAAGTATACTGTAATGAGTAAGGACCTTTCTCTTTTAATATCATATGTTTTATTCCACCAGTTGTAGTTGTAATAGAGTACTTCTTGAATATTCATGTGTAACTCCTCATAAAGTTCTCTTAAAATCGATACTAAAAGGTTAGAATTATTTAGATGTGGCAATTACTGACTGCAAGAAAATTGTTCTCTACTGAACACTTACAACAAGCAAATCACTGCCAAAATACTTCTGTTAGAAAGTGTTAAAGAGTGAGTGTAAATCGCAGAGCTACTGTGGTGTTTTATATAAAACAGTTCACTAAGGGATCACAAACCATGGCAGTTACATTTATAGGAAGCAGATTCTTGAATTCAGACAAATACCAGGGTGTTTCATTGCACAAGGTTTGGAACATGACTGAGTTTCTTAATCACTGGGCTGCTGAATGCTTTATTGGTAAGCCTCTGAATTGTCTTCATTGGGTGACCACTTTGGTGCTTCAGAATGTGTTTGGCTGCACTGATGGATCAGGCTCGTCCGTAAGACATAGCTCTTTGGCCTTCGATACAGCAGTGCCAGCTGGATGGGTTTTGGAAGTGCACCCGAGCTGTTTTGGCACAGCCAGCCGGTGGGTGGCTAGAGTGCCTTTGGGGCAGTTTAAACTGAGCTTGTAAGAAGGCAAGGGCTTCAGAACGCAACCTCTCCTTTATCTGTCAGTATCTAAACCAGTTTCCATGTACTGTGGGTTATACTGGTTGCCACAGAAGAACATGAAGTTCTCTCTTGCTTGCTGATTTGGGGACTGGCAGATAGAAAGTGTAGAGATACAATACAACTTCCTTCAGAGGCTCTGGCAGCACTCCATATGCCCTTAGCCTGCTAGCTTCTTTTTGTTTCATGTGGACTATAACTGTGTTGGAATGGTTGGCTTTTAAATTACATTGAAGGGGGAATGTGAGTATATTTCACAGACAGTTTACTAAAATCTATCATCTATCTATCCTCAGAGTCGCTTACCTGAAGTGAGAAACAAATTTTTGACTCAAATGTGTGATACAGGTAAAGCAAGCAGAGCTAATCAAGAATGAATACTAATGCCATGGGAAATGATCATGAATGTAATGTAGCAATTTCTTAGTGTATCTGGGGAAACTCATTTGTATGCCACAGCACAGACAAAGGACCCCTGTTTGCCACTGTGTCAAACCTAGTTCGCCCTAGAGAGTGTTCACAGATTAAATATCACGGAATAACAAACTCACTAGAGAGCAGAACCATCTCTATGCGTGTAGCGTGCCTGTTTCTGAAAGTCTTAACTTCAGGCAAGGCAGAGAAGTGTCATGCCAATGGGTGTTGTTGGCAGGCAACTAAACACCCCAAATCAGGAAGTTAGAATGAAAATATCTCCAAAGACGTAGGTGCAGCAACACTATTGCAGTTACACTGTATCTTCAGTAGATACATTTCACTTTGATAATGTCATTATTCTTCATGCAGAGCTGATCTTACATCCTTTGGTATTAAGGGACACATAATTTCCCTTTAAATATTTAATAGTATTTTCATGTACTGAAAACTGTGGCATTATATATTACACATAAAAACAACCTTTCTTTTTTCATTTTCTACCTATAAAGTTATGTTGTACATGTTTCCCTCTCTCAAATTTATAAAACATAAGACAGGTTTCTTTCTGAGTAGCTGTAGATATAAAATACCTACCAGTGAAATGTCTTTTAACTCACTTTTATAGCACTGTAAGGCAGTATCTTCCTAATGGCCTCTTCTCAGACCGTAGAAATGCTACCATTAGAGGCGGGCTGGGGCTGTCTGTATCTCTTAGAAAGCAGGAAATCTTCCACAGCGGTTAAAACTCTTCATTAGAGTGCACAACTTTATTTATTCAAACAAAATTCTGTTATCTATTTTTTTAAAGCTTTTAGAGATGTTTAAAAACTAGTTGTGCAGAACAAGCCTTTTGAAGCCTGTTAGCTTTAGAAGAAGTGTGGGCCAAATTCAAACAGCTGTTATACATAGTATGTGCTACCCAAGTATGAATCTTCCTCTTCAGCTAAAATGTCAAGTATCCCCAAATACATTCCTCAGTGATCTCAACAGGCATGTCCTCTCACTCAAACTTTATTCCCCTTTATTTGGGAATACAGCATAAACTTTGAAAACATAACAGGTGCATATTGGTATGATTAAAACACTACCTCCTGCTGACTTCGAGATTGGCCTTGACCTCCATCTTTCATCTTAAAGTACCTTATTTTGGGCCCAAACTCAAATTTGGCAGCAGCATCCAGGATCCCAAAGAAGATGCATCTTTCTCCCCTCCCAGATTTGCTTTGTGCTGCAGCCAGGAGAGCGTTCTGGTTGTCAGGCTGACAGTGGATGCAGGTGAATAGCCTTAGCCTGCTGCTTGCATAGTTTCAGATTGATGACTATTTTTAGCTATGAGCACACAGGTGAAATGGAGTGGAACAGAGCTGTGTGCAGCAGAGCGTTGCACCATGAGGAGGTAACCATCACCAGCACCTTCCTGCTGTGTCTAGTGCACGGCCACATAGAAATTCCTCCCCATGTTCCTGAGAGGTCATAGGTACAGACCACAACTAAGAGGTGGCTGTGACAATGGTTGGTTGTTCCCTGCTAAAGATAGGAACAGAAATGAACTGAATTTTGTTTCCTTTGGGAAGTGGTGGCTAGTGGATTCATAAACTAACTGCCTTATGAAATGTTCTCAGCTGTGACTTACCTGTTGGTCCACGCTGCAGTCTAGCAGGCTGCTCTTTAAGGGCAGAGACAAGTTTCAAGAGGGCAGCAAAAGACCCTGTAACTGGGCTTCAGCATGCAAGTGTTGCAGAGAGGAAATAGACACGTTCCTTCTGTTGAAAATTTATTTTGAGTAATGTGCTCTAGAAAATGAAGAGAAAATTGCAGCAAAGGTTCTAGTTTTCCATTAAGTCATACCTGCATGTCATGTTCCAAGCATAATATTTTTATGGCTTATGTAAGTAGGAATGTGTGTATGCATAGATAACTTACCTGTACCAATTATTTTATCCACATAAAGGGGAAAAAGGCTTCTCAATTCCCTTTCTTATACTTCAGAAAATATCTAAAAATGTACTCGTATTCTGTGTTCTTACAAGAAAAAAAAACAAAACAAACAACCCCTATGTTGAGAAAATAGTATCCTAAAAGCTAATTGTTTTAAAAGATATATGCATGAAAACAGAAGGCCATAAGAAAATACATTATTGGCATCCAAAACAGAAGCACAGTCTAGTCTTCTTCGAAATGCTCTTTTTCTATGGAGGAATAATTGGTCTTTCTCATAATTACTCCTTTATTAGCTTTGATGGAAACCATTCAGAAACACACAAAGGTATTTGAGAGTAGACAGTATGCTGTCTTTCCAGAAAGGAGCAAAGGATCACAGTGGCAATTTGCTGCCCAGTCCTCCCAGGCTACTGTACACAATGCCTGCAAACTGGCTTTCTAAAGCTTCTCAGATGTGGTTCCTACCCACCTAGTGACACACAATCCCATCTACCAGGAAAAGTGGCTAAGTTGTATCTCAGGCTGGTACAGTGCTGAGAAACAGTGATCTGCCCACCAAAGAAGAATGGAAGAACTCAAAGCCCATCAGCTCATCCAACCTTGGCTAAGTCTGTGGTGACCTGCTATCTTCCCAAGTGGTTCAGCAAGGAGAGCAAGATGACCATGGCCTCTCCATGGCATCTCAGAAGTCCTACATTCCCTACCAGTGTGTATAACTCCTTTGGAGTGTCCCTCTAGTGCTTATATAGAAATCAGTCATTCCGTGTTTTTGTAGTTTGGTTTGAACTTCCTAGTCATTCACTGGTTGTAAATGTTTGGGACACACTGTGAAACTGTTTCTAGTTGTTCTTCTTTTTCCAGCTTTTGTAAATATACTACAAGCTTTAATATTTTACTGCTTCCATTTCAATGAAACTCATCTCCTGTGTGTTGTCACAGCGTTAATAAGCTCTGATCACGTTTTGTATTACCTCTTAGCATAATTGTTTCATGAACGGCAATGAGATGCATGTTGTTAAGACACTACAAAAAAGAAATACTGAAACCATCCATGACCCTTTCTTCTACAAGCACCAAATAATTTTTTGAGATTCACAGTTTGTCATCTTTACAGGTTGTTGCATTTTCTGTTGACTACAGTTTTCCCATGCTCACATGCATAGCTGGAATTCTCCACCTGTATTAAGTCTGGTATTAAAACCTTTCTAGTACTAAATGATCACCTGCTAAATATTGAAGAATGTGGAGCATGGGGATGGACAGAGATGTACATGTTCTTCTCTGACTAGGAAGATGCTACAAAAATAACTGTGGTTGGGGGGGCCCTAGGTGCAGAGACAATGATGTGGAGCTGACACTGAGGGCATAGAATCTGGGGAATGCTTTCCTTGCCTTCCCACTCGACTCTGTCAGTAAAAGGTCTGACTATTTCAACAAAACAATTAGAGGGAAGCAATTTTCTGCTAGGGAAGCAAACTGGCCCCGAACCAATTCCTATATCTCCATTGCCATCATTGCCTGTAGTTTATATTTTTCTACAGTAAGGCTAGCATTTCCTTAGAAACAATCTGTGTTGCAATTTGATATTAATTACAACTTGCAAGATGCTTATTAGGTAATACCTATGTTCGTTTTTTAGATCAGTAAGCTGAGATGGGAGGAGATTTTCATGGATGAATAGTGGAGAAAGGAAAGAAGCAGGGAGATCTGACTCTGAAATGTCTGCTTCACAGGATATAGTATATGCCTCTCTAATTTGCATGTAAAATTATGTGGGTTTTCCTTAAATAGACGCAGCCCCCCATGCTAGGGACCTCTTGAATTCCCATGTCTCATTTCTGTTTGAAAATAAGCTTTTATGAACTGATCCCAGAAAGAAATCAGTACCTGAAGCTAAATGGAAATCGGTGAAATGCCAGGAGATCAATACTGTGTATGATCAGGCACTTGGATTGTATGCTCTCTTGAAGCAGGGCTGATACTGCTCTGGCTTTGTAATGATGAGCTCACATTATTGAATTTTTGGTGACTTAGTTTGAAATGCAAAGCTGAAGTCACATTTCTGTGCTTCTCCTCTGCAGTTTTTTAATGCACACTTCTTGAGCTAGTCTGCAAGGTGAAGCTATGCTCTGATTCAAATACTTCTGCAAGAGTCACTCCTGTTATGGTACCTTTGAGATAGTATTAGAGTTTAAAATTTTATTGACAAAAGGTACCAAATATTAAACGCTAACTATGGATTGACGTTTATATAATGTTAAGCACAAGATCCTTTTCCCCACCCTACACTGCTCTGTTAATTCTTGCTATTGCATCATATCTAAAACATCTGCGTGTTTATCAGTGCTGTGAGGCATGTAGGAGAACAGAGAAATAGTATTTGATTAGGCTTCTTGGAAATCTGAACTCAGTTCTCAGCTTGTCTAAGACTTCTTTTAAGATCATGGTCTCTTAGGGGAGTGATAATACTCGCTCTGAGCACACTTCCTCTCTTTGTCAATGTCACTGATTTAGATAGCAACAAAGGGCCCTTGTCCAAACAGCTAAAAATGTGTATTTGCAAAATGAGCTTATACTCATGGTTGAATTTGTGGTGTACTACAAGATTTTAAATAAGATAATGTACACTTGGCACCATAAAAGCAAATTATATCTACTGTTCTTGGTTCTTGTGTTGAATAAATAATTAAAAAAGCCCCTTTAATTGGCATTTACATTCGATTAATTGTGTAAGCATACAGCCTACTTAGAGATGATCTATGAAATGCTGGCAACACTGATGGTGGGAATATTACTTCAAATCAGCACATGTGCCAGATATTCTCTATGACTACTGTAAATCTCACTGTCTTTAGACAAGTCAAGAGGTATTCTTTATTACAGGCTGTGATGTTCACTTTTAGCTTTGTTTTGCTCGGAGTTCTGTATCTGCTGGCTGGTCTGAAATCTGAGATTTCTTTACAATAATTGCTTTTCCTTATTTGAAATTATATGTCAAGACCCTATATATACTTAAAAGACTACTGGGAAGAATGAATGTTGAATCCTAAATTAATCATCAGCTGTTTCATCAAAACTCTTGCATAATCTTATAAAGGCATAATTGCAAGATAAGTTATGCTATTTGCTTTTGAAGGGCCTGTTTGAACTCCCATCAAAGCTGGCTGAATGACTTCAGCCAAAATGTGATTGGGCCCTTTCAGTTTGACATATTAGTCCTCTTAAGCTCTCTTCCTGGAACGAGAGGGTTTGGGTCTTGTGGAGCTTAAGATCTGATACAAAATGTGTACAGAAAATGAGAGTAAGATGACCTGCACTGTTTGGTGATCTTGCACTGCTAAGGAATAGACAGGCATGGGCTGTTTATTCCTTTCCTCCTCCTGCTATAGCTATATTTTGCTCATAGCTGCCAAGACGTAGCCTGTGGTCGTCCTAGAAAAGGCATTTTTTCTCCTGCATTTAACCTCCTACCTTTCTCTGACAATGTCTTTATGCTTCTAACAATGTCTTCTGTTTGGGAGGTTGGTAAATGTTGTTTCTGATTGCTCTGCAGGCATCCTGTTAGAGCAGATTGCCTCCCAGACAGCCAAGTGCTTTACCTGTTAGTGCTTTGCCTTGCCACAGAGTCACAGTACAAGATGTCAACTGAACCATTCATTGAACCTGCATTTCTAGCTTCATAGCTTTTACCTAAATCCTGTATCACTGCAGCAGCTCCTGTTAGTTCCTGGAGAATGGTGCTCTATTTTTCTTCAAGAAAATATACTTAAGATTGAAGAGGAGCCAATCAAGAGCTTATGGGTCAGGATTAAAGGGCAGGCAGGGACAGATGACATTATAGTGGAGGTCTGCTACGGGCCATTCAACCAGGAATAGAGTACCTATATTGATAAACAGTCTTATTTGGAGCAACTTTTGGTAACTAACATTCCTTTTGCCATTGAGTTATAATTCATTCTAAGAGATATTGTGGCTCGAGATTTACATCACAATACAATTGCTCCAAGCCTTAGAAATATAGTTTAGAGTAACTGCTTTTAACTACGCAAATGATGTTCTGTTGCTTTGTGACTAATGTTTTTGTCAGTTGTGAAATTTCACCCTTTTCAACTGCAAGTTCTGTAAAATAGCCAGAATGGGAATGAGAAGTCTGTGATGATTCAGAATAGTGTGCTATCAGAATGCTTCTGAAAAGAGAATGGAGGAAAATGTTAGTGGGTTATAGCAGACATAAAATTTTATAAGTGAGCCGGTTTACTTCAAGGTAAGGTATACCATCACACCTTCCGTTATAAAAAGACAACAGCACTTGGGAAATTATTAATAAATGATTGGACACATGTCAAATTTCCAATGCAACAAACTCAAACTTTCTCCTTGCCTTTCTATCATCTGACAGAATTATGAGACCCTTTTCACAAATGTTTAATGGAAATGAAGTACACCTGCTGGTGTATAGACCCTCAATCGTAAGCTACTTAAACCAAGCTCTTGTGCTGTGGTAGTCTCTAGAAATCCAGGGAATGTATATGCTGGATTGCTTCTCTTTAGGAACTAAATGGGCAATTACTTCATCTTCCAGGGACCTGGAAGATGAAGTAATTTGAGTTTAAGGGCTGGGGCAAAACTGAGAACAGAATGAACTATTTCAGACTAATAATATCACATCCTTTCTAAAGACAAGCCATCCTGCCTCCAGTTTTAATATATTGATTATTGTAAAACTGTAACAAACTTGTAACATAGGTATAAATTCATTACCTTCCATGGGATATGAGTGATGGTCATGGGAAATACAACTGAGGACTATTTTCCTTTTTCCTGGAAGCAGAATATTACTCAGTATAGTGACACACATAGTAGTTTTGTGGGAATTACGGAGGAAAATCCAGAAAAAGTGTATGCTGACTCTCTCATTATTCTTTCAAAAGATACCATGAGGGTTTTTAAAAAAAATGTTAAGGAGCTGCAAGAGAAGCATAAACCGGGGAGTATCCCCTCTGCATGAAGCACAGAGATTCTGTTTATCTGGCATCTACAGAGTCCAGAGCATGTAGTTTTTGGTCTCCAAAAGGGTTGGGGATTTTTCCAGGGCAGTTTCTGCTTTGTGACCCATTTAATGTTTTTACCTTTTAGTTCAACTCGCAGCCAAACTTGGATGTAGATAAAAGCAGGTGAGACAGTCTGCTTTCTGGTTGGCTCTAGTCTCCATGTATAGCTGGGACAACAGTTAAGAGCTGTAAGGAGGATATAAAAAGGCAAAGGTGCAGACATTATACTGGTATAAACTGCCAAGCTTTGAAATCAGTGGACCTTTGACAGTCTACACCAGCTGTGATGTAACAAATCTGGTAGGCCATGAAGACTTTCACAGGGAACTTCAGCATTCTTAAACTTGTATGGTTTATGGACTGGTTGTAACAATCTGCAAAAACATCTTGTAAGCTTAACAGGGAAGCAAGGGCAAGTTATATTACATAAGAAGGGATGCATTAACACATTCTAGGGAATGCACCTACAGACTTCTTCTCTTGTGATTCTAACTGTGCATGTCTGCAGTAATTTATTGTTACTCTGGTTATATATATATATTTTTTTTTCTGTGTATAGGTTAGTGCACCATGGGGCACCACAAAGGCCAACGGCCATATGGATGGGCTGAGGCGAGGCTAGAATGTCTGCCTACGTGTTGGGACTGGCTTAGCAGGCCAATGCTTGGCCAGCGCTGTGGTGGAGCTGGAGACAGGAATTTTGGAGCATCACTGGGGCAGGGAGTGATGGCCCCAGTCAGAAGCATGTAAACAGAGCTCTGCTAATTGCAACAGTAACAAAATAATCCTATGACATGGCAAGAGTCATGGTGGGGGTCTCAGGTACAACCATCAGGTGGACCTCAGGTGGAGGTCTCTGTCCAAACCATGGGTAGTTTGTTCCTCCTCATGTAGGACATCGTATGAAGGGGTGTGCGCTGTTTTCTGAGGCAGAGACCTGTATGTGCTGGTCAAGTACAGGGTGAATCTAACCGGAGTAAACCACGGTCCCAGTGAGCATAGCAGTGACTGGGTCACTTCATATACACAAAGACATGGTCTGTGTTGTACTTTCAGATATTGTGCATTAATCTTTATTCTCCCTGATTTTAAATACATTTGTGATGATGATATGAAGGGGGGAAAAATTAAATTATTTTGACAGGAAATGGACTTTTTTTATAAGATTCCCTCTCCCATTCCAATTTCTTTTTGTGCAGCAGCTGCTGTTGCCAGGCTGTCTTTGTTGCTATGGTGGTGTTTTGTGTGCCAGAATTTTATATGCACTCTTGAAGAGTCACCTGATTGAGTAGCTGTGCCACATAAGTTATCAGTCTCACTCAAAAAGGATATATCTGATTGCTGACATTATTTACAAATGACCTCTAATAAGCGGATCAAATTAAACATTTCAGTGGACACTGTCTGTGAGTTTATGGAAGTATTAATTTAATATGTGAATTCTTTTAGAGTGACTAAAAGAAATTATTTTATCTCTTGGGATGCTGCTTTTTTAGTAGGTCTCATTTCTTAACATGACAGTCACACACAAGGCAGTTTCATTACACCTTATGGCACTTGCCCCTCGGTAAGATTTGAGTTCTGGTGTCTGCATTGTTTGAAAAGTGCTTTTCTGAGAATGACAGCACTATTATCATAAAGATAGGGTCAAATGATCTATATTTCTTTTCTGGAGAGTTGTTCCAGAGAACTCAATGATCCTGCTCCCACTGATAATTAAAGTATAATTTAGTCCAATTTAGAATGCAGTTAGGGTGTTATACTTCTGTTGAAGCTGAGTTTATCTTTAATCCCACATCCGGCAAACGCTGTTACTTATGCTTAACTCAGCACATCGTTGCACCGAATCATTGTCAAGGCTGAGGCCACTGCTGCTTCTAAAATGAAGAGTTACACCAATAAACTCAGGATAGCAAGTGAGAATCCATGATGATATGTTGAGATTTCATATATATTTATCAGAAATCAAATTAAAAATACTAAATGTTATTTTAATACATTTCTCATACAATACAGTCTTTTAGTATAGTTTTTGCCATATTTGACCTGACTTTGATCAATGCTATTTGTTATTTAAATCAGTTAGTACTCCTTTCTCTTGTTTACCTAAATACATTTCCACGTGTGAATCTAAACATACTGTGTATGCAGTTTATTCCCCTGGAAAGGAAGTATCAGTACCTAAGCATGTTACATAAAAAAAAATCACATTTTACAAGTTTATTGCATTCAGATAACTTGTATTGTTAATGTAAGGTACTCGTTTTACTGCCCAGGATGGGATTTTTAAACCTATAAAAACTAAAATATCCAGAAGTCTGGTCTTGCAAAAACGTAAGACCAGCATGTATCCCATCTGATAAGCACATCTTTGACTACTTAAAGAAGCTCACTTCCAAGTCTATTTCTAGCAGTACCTCTTTCCTTTAATATCTTGGATATAAAAGGAGCTGAGTCAAGCAGAAGTAGAGGGTATGAGTAGATCTTCAGATATTTAGCAAGGTTTACTGGGCATTTGGAGAAAGGTGTTTGGTTCTTCCTTTACCAGACTTGGTCCAATCATGTATTGATAAGACACTCATAGTCTTTCTGGGTGTAGCGATCCTGCTGAGTGTAGCTGGCTTCCTATTGATCCCATGCTTTGTGGAAAAGCAAGCTTGACCTCAGATGTGCATTGAATTTAAGTGCTTGCATTATACTACATACCAAAAAATGTGTTCTCTGCTGGAGCAGATGCTAATTAAGCAACAGTGATAACACACAAGCTATCTATCCAGGTTAAAACTAAAATTCCCACTGATTTCACTGAGACTAGCATCTCAGCAAAGGCTGAATCATAAGCACCTTCCAGAACTGCTTTTAAAAGGCACACAGAGCCATTTCCTTTTGTGCTGCTGCTTCCTTTTGATGCAAAAAAAATCTATTAGATATCTGCCATATAAAAGGCATGTTTCTCTTCAGCCAAAAAACATCAGATTAAAATACTTAAGTCTGAAAAGCCACAGAAGTGGTATCAGAACCTATACTACCCTATCTATAAGTTCAACTCTTCCATGTTCAGACTAATTGATTGCAAGGACTGTATAACACCAGGAATAATGAGGTATTACCACTTTATTTTTGTTCCTTTACGCACTATATAAAGGGATGAAAATGTGGTTGGGAAAATGGTACTGAAAATCTCCCCCACCCCATCACAGAGCGATGCTGTACTTACGTCAGTGCACTCAGACCCAGAACTTGTTATTGTTTCTTTAAGTCATGGCAAGCGAACGGAAATTAAAGCACAGTGCAGAGAGAGCAGACTTTCATCCTGGCTGATGTGACACTCACGTTTGCATGGAAGGTTGATAAGAATAAAACTGAAATCACATGGATTAATTGGCCTTGGAACGTGTATGCTGCCTGCATGGGCTATCATAAAGGAGCAGATTCAGCTCCTGCTAAAGGCAATGAAGTTTCTTATTGAGGGAGGAGAGTTGGAGGAGGCCCAGAGGAAGAGCTGCAACAACTCTGCAGCTGACGGAGCAAATTAGGAGTCAAATATGCCAGCTTTGTAGCTTTTTAATTAAAGAAAAATCATCTCTATGTACATGTGTAACAGTACATAACTATATACTCAGATTGCATTTATTTTTACCTAGCAATTTGTTTCAGAGGAAATGCTATTTAAAAAAGAAACAATTTTTCTTCAAAGACTTTTTTTTTTTCTACGTTGTTTGCTTTGTCTGTAGTAGAAGTGTGACCCATCACTCCAAAATCACAGGGGTCAGGTGGGAACATCTACAGAGAAATTCTATGTGAGAGAAATGTGCTATGTCACCTGATGCTTCACCTCTGCTGTAACTGCTCAGCCGCTCTGACCAAGAGAAGGTCGTTTGTGGAGTACATATAAGTTTGTTCTTCACCAACCCTTCCTGAACCCCCTGGATTCAGGGTGTTGCTGGCTGAGAGGACAGTTTGCCATCTGCATGCCTTTTGAGCTCCATGCGCCGGCCGACACCTGACCTAAGGCCTGTGTCCCAAGGAAGCACCTTCCCCTTCTGAGAGCCGTTGCTGTGTATTTCACGCATCCGGCGCTGACGGGAAGGTTTATGTGCCACTTACGTGCCACTCCCTTTAAATTAAGAGCCTGTCCTCCTCTGGCACCCTGTTCGTGGCTTGGCAAACCGAGCGGAGCCCTTCCCCTCTGCCTTTCCCGTAACCCTTTCCTCCACTCGCCCTGGGCGTCCCCTGCGCTCACCCCTTCAGCAGCCCGGCACTCGCGGGGGAGCTGCCTGCTGGCCTCCTCACTACCTCAAGCGATACAGACGCTCGCCCGTGTTTCTTCTCGAAGGCAGCAGCACGTCGGCAGAGACCCACGCGTGTGGCTGCCTCGGTGCGGTGCCCCTGCTGTACTCCTCGCTCCGGTGGGTGCTGCCCAGAGGGCTCAATGGGACCGCACGCCGAGATAGGCAACCGCTGACCGCTGCTGGCCCGGAACAAGGCCACACCCCGGGACGCGGGCCCGGGAGTACAGAGACCTCGGGGGAGAAGGGCGGACGGTGCGGGGGGAAGCCGCCGGCCTCGCCCCCCCCCCGATCTCGGCGGCGGGATCTGGGCCGGAGGCCTCCCCGCAGCGAGAGAAGAGCGAGGCCCGTCCCCGCGGCGGCTGCTGCCGGCAGGTGGCGCCGCAGCGCCGCTGGCGCGGCGCGCTGACCTCGGCACGGGGAACCTCGTGGGCCGAGCCTGGCGGGGCGGGCGGGAGGGAGGAGGGGCAGGCAGGAGGAGAGCGGAGCGGGCAGCGCCGCTCGC
>VXBZ01005662.1:1321105-1498208 GCA_013399135.1 Heliornis fulica | reverse complement strand
TCCTCGGGCGCCAGTGAAGCCGCTCGCTCTCGGCGCCTTGGCAGCCGCTTCCCTGCCCGCTCTAGGCCCGCCGAGCGCAGCTGCCGGCCTCTCTCCTGGGGCCGTTTCCGGCGCTCCAGCGTCCCTCCTGAGGCGGCCGCCTCCCGCGGCTTCTCCGCGCCGGGGGAGAGCGTGTCAATGCGGTGCAAATGGCCGGGGCACAGCCGGGAGTGCACGCTCTTCAGCTCAAGCCCGTCTGCGTGTCCGACACCCTGAAGAAAGGCATCAAATTCGTCAAGTGGGACGATGTGAGTAGCTCCTCTCCTCCCCGCGCCCCACGNGCGGCGGAGGAGTTGACGGCCGGCCGGAGACGGTGGAGGCGGCTGGCGATAGGTGGCCCCGCCCGGGGCGGTCGGTCGCCGTGTGGGGTCCGGGCCGAGCCCAGAGGTGTAGTTAAACCGCCGGCCGTCTGCCGGGTAAACTTTGTCCGGGGGTTGTCCTGGCTGGCCGCGGTGCGAGCTGCGTTGAGCCGCCTCCGTTCACGAGGGTCTGCCTCTTGCCTTCCTTGTTTTATCGGGCACGTTACCTTCTCTGTCGCCGTAACGGAGTTGTTCGAACCCGTCCCCTGGCTTGTTCCATCTCCCGTTTCCTCCTCCGCGTCTCTCCGTGTCTCTGGCTCCTGCCCGTCTCGGTGTCTCTCTGGTGGGGTTGTCAAGTCCTGGTTGTCTTCCTTGGTCTCTCCGTTCAGATCCACTCAGATCCTCCGCAGAAGGCACTGTTCATTTTTGGCTCATTAGAGCATAAGACTTGGTTCAAAATCGTTCCCTTTCCCCCTTATTGCTTCCCATCCCTTTACCTCCGTATTGCCTCAAGTAGGAGGGGAGCGTGCTTTTCACTTCACCTTTGGTTGTACAGCTGTTCAGCAGCTGGGATTACTTCCTTCGCTTGCAGGCTATGCCCGGGACCATTTCAGGGAAAGGTAGCCTTTCCCTGGCTAGCTGTCCTCGGAGCACAAAAGTAAGGCTGCTTTGCTGTAGAGGAGGAAAAGAGAAAGGACAAATTCTCTGCTAGCCTTGCTCCTACAGTACATCATCGGGTGTTTGTGTCTCAGCTGAGGAGCGGGCGTCTCAGAAACTGTCTGTGAATGGTTTCTGGAGGCAGAAGGGCGTAGTGAGACTTGGGCTGTGGTAGAGGAAGAGTGGTTGGCAAAGTAGGGAGGCACACTGGACAGTTTGAATGTCAGGAGAATTGTCGAGGAAAATGTCTTTAGAAAGCCTAAACACAACTCTTGCATTTTTTGCTGTGAATTCATCTCCGCTAAACACATCCACAACAACAGCTGGAGGGGCAACGTAAAGGGAAAAGGAGCAGTTCAGCTGCTCTTGTCTTGTTACATATCACTGTTTTGCCATTGCTTTTAGCCTGTCCAGCAGCCAAGTGTTTGAGCCTGACCTCTATAAACCTTCAAGGAAGGAAAGAGTACTAAAAAAACCTGGACAACTTGTAGTGTGAAGTTTTATTTACAAATGTAAGCTGATACATTTTCAGTAAACTCAGCAACCTGACTTTGTCCACGGTAGTAAACATTGGCTCATTGCAGGTTATTCATGTTCAGGAACTAAGTGCGAGTAGCTTGCCCAAGAAAATGTTTCTCCTTTGGCTTATGTTTTCCTTAGTACAGGAGAAGGCAGCATAACCTGAACCTTGTTATTGTAGTTATTGTCTGATTTTTGGTAAGCTACCAAGAAATTTCCATGGCTATATGCAGAGGTCAAGTTAATGGTGATTTAAGTTTCCAGACTGAAAGTCTAAGCAATTAGGCAAAAGTTTAAATTATTAGTTTAAGTGTTGTTTCACAAGCAGTATACTGCACTCATAGAATTTGAAGGAGAAAGTGTTCTCATGCACAGCAGATGTTCAGTGGCTAACCTGTCTGCTATAGACTAATTGGAAAAAAAAGATTTTTCAATAGCAAACCTAAAGGCTGCAGTAATATGATACGGCTAAATTCTGGCAGAAGACGCGTGTCTCAGGTTCAAGGTGTTACTTACTCAGTGATACATAGGTATTACCTGGGATGTGTGACCGAGATGAGAGTCCTGTTGTGTTTAGCTAGTGCTTTCATCAGCAACCTTCTGAAAGTTGATGCTTATTTAGCCACCTTGTGTGATGAAGAATGTTAGCATTAACTCATCCTTCACCACGCATAGTGTGTATGCATTTCCCAACCCCATCTTGGCCAGAGTGTTTTTCAGCAGTGGAAGCCTCACAAAATAAAAGATTTCAAGGGAAATGAATCTTCTTTGGCACTCTGCCTATAAAAGGGTCTTGAGGAATGCATGTTTGGTGACTTTGAAAAGTATTTGCCATTGGGTAGCCTATAACCACTTCAGAGTCTTTGTTTTCAATCAAATTAATCTGCTTGGAGGGTTTTTTAAAAATGATGATTATTAATCTGAACCTCTCTGGTCTTTCATGTAAATAAGCACGCACAAACTCTCCAGTGAAACAATAGGCTGTAATGAGAAATAGTAAACTACAAAATGTAGCAGTAAAATGGAATTGACCATAATGAGTACTTTGGATGTGCTGTGCAAACAGGGCTGTTCAGAGGAGCCAGGCTCACATACTGATGTTTATTACACACCATTTTCTATTTACTGTTTCTGAGTGAGGGAGTTCAGTTCTTCGCATCGCCTGTGCGCTAGGGCGGCATTCGTTCCTGTCCCAGGCATACCCTTGCAGTACACTTCCCTGCTGTTGTGTGCTGCGCTTAGAAGATGGCTCATTTGACTTTGCTGTGCGTTTCATAAAGCAGAAGAGTGGTTTCAGTTAATTCCTACGACTTGTACCAAGCTGCAGCCCAAAGCAAAATTTTTCCAGCTGAGTTACAAACCACCGAAAAGTAGTGGGTTTTTTTAAATGGGAATGCGAGAAGGATTTAAACCAGAGCATGAGAGGCGTGTAAGGAATCTCTTGGTGTGTATAGACTAACTGTTGTTAAAGAATGTATTTTCCAGCTTTTAGAAGGATGCTGCAGTGTGGCATACAGAACAATCTGACAGAAACTGTAGTGGTACAGACTTTAAAACAAATCCATCCATGAACTCCTATCCTGAGCTTCTAGTAGCTCTGTGCCTAATCAGTAATGCTGAGGCTGCCAATAAGCAGATGTGGTACTGTTGTTCCATGGACCTCCTTTCTGAGGAACAGCAGAGAAATCTACTGCATGTTGCACTGGAACTTCATCCAGTGCCCAGTCCCCCACCCCGTCCCCAGAGTGATGATGATCCTGTTTGAGAGAGTTTGCCTGGGCTTTGCTAAGAGGAGAGGAAGAGGTTACATCAACCACTGAAGACCACGTGCAGGCAGGTGGAAGGCAAGCAGCTCAGGAGGCTTAAAATTCCATTTTTCTCTGTGGACCATTTTCAGTTTCGAAGTTGTAAAACATTAGGGTCAGTTAAAAAGTTCCAGATTTGCAAGGCAAGTCACGCTTTTGTGCATTGGGACAGGATGGAATATCACTTATACCATTCAATGCCTAATATGTCTATTCACAAATTCCATTTTGGATCAGCATATAAAGCACTAAAGTTAAACAAATGATTGTTGTCCTGTAAATGTGCTGAGTTGTTTCTGGATTATTCTATGACAATACTACATACAGGTCAGAAAGCAAATTTTACAATTAACTCTTGTTCTTGATTCATGGACTGGGTTCACAAGGCAGTGAACAGGAACAGCTGATGTTTGAACAGGTGAAAGATAAAGTGGCTGCTTGATTAGTTGTGCTTGGCATTTTTTGTTTGGTGGGCTTTTTTGGTGGGTATATGTGTGCCTGGTTTAAGATTCTAGTTGGCTGAACACTTGCTTCAAGTCATGTTTCTTTATGCTGCCTTCAGTTCAGCCTTTACCATCACTTCTCCTTTAGTACTGGGAAGAGATTCTTGAGTCCCCTAAGTATTGGTCTGATCCATGAACAGATGCATTCTCTTACTCCTAGAGAGAAGTGATAGTTGTGAGGGAGGGAAGGCTTAAAGATCTGGCTTCATCTGCTTTGCTGTAATGAAACCTAGCTCTTCCTCATGAGAGTTTTAAAACAGTTTAATAAATAGAAAGGATGTAGTTAAATCCACGAATGATGCTTTTTAGTAGGGGTTTAAGCTTTGTGTACCAGAATGAGATGCTAGGTGAGAAGGTTAATGAAACCAGAGTATAAAGTGCAACTTCTCTCAGAACTTATCTGATGTCTGAAGGGCCTGAAACCTGCCTTGGCAGTCTTTTTCCTTTACTCTTTTCTCTTCTGTAGTGGGAACAAGATAAACATAACTGAGTTAACAAATAGCGCAACAGCTAAAGCACAGCTGAACTGATCTTTTCCAAGAGCAGTGTTGGCACACTGAAGTCAGTTAATATGATAGTGTAAATTAAAAAATAGATTTGTTTTCAGTTCTTGCTTAAAAGCTTTCTTATCTTCCCTAGTGATAATACGTACTTTGCATAAAGGATTTGACTGGTCTCTCTGTGACTTAGACTATTTACTTGCACGTTAACTCTGTCAGTAAGGTAGCCTGACTTTACCTAAACTGTGGGATATGATTGCAATTTTATATATATATATATATATTCCTAAATAGTTACTGAAACAAACCTCCTGATACATAGTGTTGTTCAGTGAATACAGTGTTTCGCCAGGTATTCCAGTGAGCAGCAAGTATGAACCTAGGTCTTTTAAGTTGTATTTTCATGCCTTTTCTTAGAGCACTTCATTTTACAAAACACTTTTGAGCTCAGTCAAGTCAGTGTCAAGTTTTTGTGCCTGTTTATTTGTTTAGAATCTTTTAAAGAAGATTACCAAGAGTATGAGAGAGATCCCTATAGCCTTACAAGTAAATGTAACATCCCAGTATAATTTTCATGGATGAGATTAAACAAACACTCCCCTTCCTCACCCCCCCCAAAAAAAAAACCCCAAACCCAACAAACCAAACAACAAACAAAAAACCACACAAAAAAAACCAACCACCACTGGAGATTTTCAGAAGTTATTTTAAGATGTTGATGCTCATGTAACTTGTTTTTTTTCCTGTATTTTTTTTTAAGCTGCACAAGTCTACCATTACAGTACTATACGGAGGCCATGAAAAAAGAACAACCATTGTTCTGTGTATATAAAACCAAAACTGAATAGAGTTTATTTTTTCTGAAAGTTTTCAGTCTGGAGGGAAGAAGTCCAACATTCTAGAGTTATTGTTTTTTGTTTTGTTTCTCTGTTGCTAATCTTTATTTAGTAAACAAATATCAGCTCTGTGGTATATAAAAGTATTTTATCTAAATGAGTGGAAGTTGTGGTTTTGGTCTTTTGCAACAGAGGACACTAATCAGATTGAGTTTAAAATTTCTCAATAGTTAACACTTAGTAAAGGGGAAAGCCTGAATTGATTAACTCTCCAAAGCAAGACCATTGGAAAGCTCTTGCTGACTTAGTCTTGGGGTGGAAAAGATCTGTATCCCCTACAAAATGGTTAGATGCCTTGCCTGCCTTGGAAGATCTGCCTGTTTACAAGTTGCACGTAACATCTGTGTTACTGTAGTCTGAGCCCTTTGGAGTGTTGGTAAATACTAGAGAAATTAAAAACACGAAAACAGCTTTTAAGTAGATGAGGAATCCTTTGTGAAAGGGAAGCTACTGGTGAATTTAAGTTGGATACCATATACATTCTTTGCTTCATTGTTTGAATGTTCTGGACCTTTTCCAACAGAGGCTATGGTGAAATGGAGAGTTAACTGATCATTATGGAGTTTTTTTTGTCTATTATAAAGTAAATGCTTCATAAGCACTTAATTTATTTTCACAAGAGCCATTAGATGACAAAATGTGTTCCCAATTGCACTGTTGTAGGTCCAAAAAAAGAGACCAACATAATAAACTACTAATTTTTAATCTGTGATTAGATGCCTTGGACCTAATTTTCAGACTGCATAGCACCATACAGTCAGATGTTCAGAATTACTCTCCAGTGACTTCAGATTAATTTGGGTTCAGCATCTCTGAAAAACAGAAAACGAAATGTGGAAATGCAGTTCCAGTAGTATTCCCTGAAAGTCAGAATACAGCATTTATGCCCATGAGCAGACTGGTTTAAATTATTTGCTTAGCACCACATAAGAACTCTCTGGCAAAGAGAAAATCTCCTTGGTTGGCATTTGACTACTATAAATTTGCTATAAATTTCTCCTTTTATTCTTTCTTCACAGCATACCTTGCAACATCTGCAACAAATACGGAGTCATGCAGTCAAATTGAGACTACATGTAGTAAGGTTATAATTAGCCCAGGAGTATGGGCATCTTGAGAAATGAGACAGGGTAGTCTGCTTCTGAGAAACAAATCATGCTCAAGGTAGCTCTTTGAAACTTAAAGGAAGTTAGCCTTTAATTAGCAGAATGATGACTTCTGTCATGTGGTACTATTGCCAGAGTTTCTCAAGGGTTTTATCACTCTAATAGTGAAGAATATTTCCCTGCATAGTCTTACTGAACAAGTGGGACTTCAGTTTATGGGTCCTGTAAACTCAGTTCCAGTTTTGATTTCTTGCCCTGCTTCCAACCTCCAGCACTCATTTCACCTTCCCCAACACTTCCTCTTTGCAATCTGTGCCTTCACACGGCAGATCGGGCCCTTGTGTCCTCAGTAAAAGAGGGCATCTTCACCATTGTGATTTATTCAAAGGTTCACTGCAAAATGAGGAGATAGGCACTCTCCCCATCTTGCTTGTAGTTCAGCTGTGAGTCTAAAGAAAGTCATAGTGCTAATTGTTTGTGTAATCCTGCTTGGTTCCAGTCTGAGTACACTTAGTGTATTATGGAATGTAACTAATATATCTGTTGATCAGACTGTAAGCTGTACTTTTGCTGTACTTTTGTTGTCCTTTCTCCTTTGTTCCTTCTCCATTCCCCCAAGCCTGCAATCCCACCAGCTTGTGGGGTGGCAAGAAAACTCTTTGCAGGGTCTCTTCCCACACCTTTCCAACAGCCTCAGACCCATGCTCAACCAGAGTTCAAGCCTTTTTGCCAAAGTGAAGGAAAAGTTGCGGAGTGTTTTGCCTCTGCCAGAAACAATCTGTATTTCTTAGCTTTGTGTTTGGAAACAGCTTGGCAGAATGTTTCCAGGAGAAGGTTCAAGCAAATAAAATAATGGTGTGTGTAAAAGTTTTCTGGTTATATTTGGGGATGTTTGATGTCTTAAATCTGAGGCAAAACCGGGAAACAACGGCCTGGCTTAATAAGGCAGTGCTGTGAGCCCCATCTGTTGTAAGAGCTGAAGATAAAGGCTGGTCTGCTTTTCTTTTTAAAATCTGTTGATGTGAATTTTGACTGCAACTGTTCCTTAGAAACATCATCATTATCTGTATATGATTTATTAAAACACATACTCGTCTGACTCATGGCCTTGCTACTCAACAAGGTATATGTAGATTTTCATTCCTTTGTAGGTACTTTTAAGATACATTTGGAATTTTTCAGCTATGGCAGGAACGACCTGATGCTTGGATTGTAGGCATACTAGTCCCAGCCTGGGATCTTCTCCAGCCATTTTAACACCAAACTGTGCTCGGTACAAAACAGTGACAGTAGTGTTACCTTGCCTTAATACTGAATAAAGTACAGAGTTTGGGAAGCAAGGGCTGAAGCCCAGGTTGTAGGTGGCAGAGCTCAGGCATCCTCAGGCAGCCGTTCTTTCTCACCTTGTGTCTCTTCAGGTCTTAACCAGAGATGGTTGAGGAGTAGGGTGGAAGGCTCCATCCCTATGGCTGGCTGCACAGTCTGGTCATGGGGGTGCTCTGAGGATGAGAAAGCATGGGTGGACTGTCAGAAAGGAACCAAACCAAGGTTTCCACTGTCTTCACTGTTTGGCTTTGTATGATAGTCTTTATTGGCCAGTCATATTAAGATGGAGGGAGTACTTTTTGCTCTCTGATGCTAGATGTGGTCTAGGGAACCCACACTTAAAACCAGACCCGGAAGCAGTTACCTGGCAGGTGCTCTAAATATGGATTTGTTCATTGGTGTTTTATAGCTAGGTTCTGCTGTTCCTGGTCAGCAAGGATCCCAAAGTTCTCTGTGGCACTTTGTAGAAATAAATTTGAAACCTTTTTGTTTAAAAGCAGAAAATAAAAAATACTCCTGATGTAAGGTCTGAGGTTGTACAGCCAACTAGAAGACAACTTAATGGGATATATATAGAATAACCACATTACTCATATGAGACTGTGGAATTTGTGGATAGTAGAGAATTGTACCCAAGTTAAATAAAAAGGTGGGCTTTTAAAGAATTAAAAATAATAAAAAATCACTTAAATTTAGGCTGGTGTGATATGCAGCACTGGGACCGCCAGGTTAGGGCCACGCCATGCCTTTCTGTTTAAGGAGTGTGGCTTTTAGTGGCAGGGACTTGACATTAGTACTTTAACTTGTAGATGACATAAAACTGTGCCTCTGCTCTTAACTGTGTGGAAGAGCTCCTAAGACACATTACACAGCTACATGTACCAAGTCACTATCACATCCTGTGTTTGTATACAGTGAGACAGCGTGGGGTTCTTGTGTTCATCAGCACGTTAATTGGGCTGTGCTTAATGTCAGGGTATTATAGTTAATTTAGAAGAGAGGCATAATGCACAACTGCCTTTTCTTGATTAAAAAAAAAAAGCCAAAACACACTATAAATAAACAGCTTCTTGGTGCACAGAGGATCTTTTAATTAAGACTCATTATCCCTGTCATGATGAGGTTTCCTTTATGTCACCTAACAGAGTGAAGGCTCTTTCCCCTCATCCTCCATTTTTAAGTGTGATTATAGTCAACGTTTTACAACCCACATCTACAAAAGTATTACTTTGACAGCTGTATGTCATCAGCACAGACAAATCCAAATAGCTTTTGGGTTGAAGGAACTGATTTGAAGTGATTAGCCAGCAAATTGATTAATCCTAGACATAATTGTTTTATACCTGTCTGTTTCCCATCACTTACTACTTTTCCCCCTTGCCCAGGCTGTGCTATCTGATCCCAAGGCAGGACACAGTTTGGTTTTTTTTTTTTTTCTCCTTATTTAACATATTTTCACAAAGTCTGCATGGGACATAATGAATTAAGCTGGGTAAGGAGCTTTCCAGAGCAGGTCTCCCCCCACACCCCTTTTTTTGAATGGCAAAAGTTTAAGCACACTTTTGTGGGGCCTTGCGGATAGTCAGCCAGTGAACATCCCTTCAAGGCCTGGCATATTTTGACATAAATTTGCCTGTTGCAGTTAGTACCCAACTCTCAAGTATACAAGGTGCTAGAAACTATGGACAAAAATGGTAGAAAAACAACAAAAAAGATAGTACAAATTTCCTTATGGGAGGTGTATTACAATGTTGTTTTTGTATAATGAGGAAAAGAAGGGTCGGTGGTGTGTCGTGAATGAGCTCTGAGCCCAGCTGGGACATTCCCACAGCGCTGCCTGACACTGGGGGCTGTAACCAGTGCAGGTGTACCAGAAGCTGATGTGGCACCCATCTGAGTGTCAAAGTACCTGTGGCACAGTTAATCCACAGTCCAGAGCTTCCAGTTATAAAGAGGACTTTTACGCTCAGTTAAGGGTTCAATCTTCTATTTCTTGCTCTTTTGTGTTTCTCTTGTGCTGAGTTAAAACCAAGTTCCATGCTTGACTCCATTTTATTCCATTTTATTCTGCTTGTTCCCTCAAAGGCTTCTGACCAGTGCTAGGGCTGTTGCTGAACTTCTTTGGGTCTCATTTTGCCCGGTTGTGAACTGGGAATATTCAGCTTCCCTGTTTCATGGATGCCCATTGCAGGTTGGCTGGTACTCTGTCATAAAGGCCTGTACTGGTGGCATAGTACAGACAAGTGCATCTTCTTTCCTTGGAAATGGCATTCGCATAAGTTAGTTTGTATTTATTTATAAGGTCAGTTCAGTGAACTATATTTGCACATAAATAAAACATTTAACTGTTTGCTGTTTTTTTGTTGGTTTGTTTTTTTTTTTTTTTTGCTAAGTTTGAACTTATTAGAGCGCTCTTTTTTTTTTTTCTGTTCTTAAAAGAATGTAAACTGACCACACGTGTTGCTGCTTTGGAAACAGGTGAATGCTAAAGCTGTAAAAGCTGTAATATAGCTGTAACACTTCGACAGAAATATATTTATTTATTTATGTGAGAAGGAATTGTGTGTTTAGCCTGATTTACTGTGGAGATAAGGCTTTGGCAATTTTTCTGTCTGCCAGCCCTCCTTCTTTCTGTGCTGCCTCCATAAATTGAGTTAGGCAAAGAGGTAGAGGTCTCAAGACAACTATGTTTTTACAGATGTCATGGAAAATAATAGAGAGAGGAATCCTATTAGGTCGTATTAGGACCAGGCTGCACTAATGTCATTTATTGTTAAGCTCCAGGGAATCCTGATGGGTGAGTGATGCTGTCAGTCAGAGGACATGAATATGTAAGAAACAAGGCTGCCTTACTTAAAGTGCTTCCAAACAGGCCTGGTTTTAAATGGTGTGAGCTATAGATGTTACCACAGTGGAGAGGTTTTCAACTGTTTTGGAGGTGGGGTGGAATGTATCTTCGAAGTTGGATTGTAGAGAATAAAAACCCAACAAACTAATGGAAACTGACAAAAGTCTTAAGGTAGTGGATACTGTTCCAGGTTTCCTAGACAAATTCAGACTTTGTATGTTAAAGAAAAGCCTATAAACATTTTAGCTCTTGTTCCTATCGGAAGGTTAATCTGGAACAAGGTGGGCAGAAGACTTCTGGTAACTATAGTCCTTTACTTTGTGGGCTTTAGTTTGACAGTTAGTGTGTTATGTCTGTTTAATGTCATTTACTTCCAGCTTTTCTGGAGTAACTCTGTGTTGACAAGTCTGGAATTGTTCAGTGCTGTCTTCTCAGTAATGGAACTACGTTATGTCAGAAAAATAGAGATTAAACAGGTGATAATAAATTCTTTTAGTGACATTGTTAGTGATACCTTCAGGGTAATTTCTAGATGTTACAATTCATTAATATGGATGGCAAAGCAGTTAGTGTAGAATTATATGTTCTGTGTGCTGATAAAGATTTTCTTGTTTTTCCTTTTTTCTTCCAGGACTCCACTGTTGTGACTCCAATTATTCTTAGAACAGATCCACAAGGATTCTTCTTTTACTGGACAGATCAAAATAAGGTAAGATAAAAGGTTCCTGCTCCAGAATGGTTCTTTCTGTTTACTGTGGGTTGATGGGCAGGAGTCAGGAGGCTTTGCATGCCAGTCCTGGCACAGCAGACTGGCATTACATCAGCATACATTCCTCTGCTCTTCTGGGGAGCAAATACTACAGGTCTGGTGCACAAAACTTGGAGAGATGAATGTGAGACTTGGTCATTTCAAGCCATGTTAAGGATCTGATGGCAAGTGAGGTGGATAATTATCCTGGTTTACAGGCAAGGATCCACTTGGTATGCTCTTGTTTGTTCATAGTTGGCTTGTGGTTTTTCTGTCCTGCCTACACTGGGGATTTTGGCTGAGGGGCACAGCAGATCGAGAATTCCCGGAGGCCAAAGCTCCCTTTGAATTCTTCCTCCTGAACTCCTGTGTGCTCCCTGGCCATGCCTGGTGGGCCACGTCACTAAGTTCTTGCTAATCCTCGCTGGACACTTTCTTTCTTTTAAAAACATTCTGGTATGCTTAGATCACTATTATGGCTGTGGAGCTGTTGGGAAAGCTCATGGCCTGATTGATTCATCGCTGCCTTACTCCAGTTTCACTTCCATGTCACCCCTTGAAATCAGCACTGCTGTGTTTCCAGCTGTCAGAGCTGCACCGGGGTGAAAGAGCATCAGTAGCCTGAGCATGTGGGTGAGGTTTGTTTCATATCAGAGTTAGAATAGAAAATGGTTGTTGAAATTGTTATAGCAAAATACTGCATCAAAACCAGGAACTGCATGAGTTTCTCATATTTTTTTTTTTTATTTATTTATTTTTAACCAGGTGAATTTTCAAGTACTAGTGAAGTAAGTGCTTGTACTGGTTCCCTGTTGACAATGGTGTTGGAAATTGGTAGCAATTGAGCTTTGGCCTTGTCTTGGAGTATATGCAAAAATGTGTGCTTGTAGTATTCTGGCTACAGATAACTGGTCTACCGGTTCCATAGCTGTTTTTCAGGGATTCCTCTTGATTTTAGGTTTAGATACTAGTGTAAAAATTGCTTGAGGAGGTAGCAGCCATTACATATGCAGACTGTGCAGGCAATTCATTATTATATTAGGTAATATTTATCTTCCTATATTTGCTTTTTAGAGGAGATGGAGTGCAATTTTGAGTCAGTGTGTTTGGAAATTGTCATGGAGCTATAATAAAAATCTTGTCTGTCTTTGCTTGTGTGTGTACAACACAGCGGTAGTTACTAGCAAGTTCAGCTGTTGACAGCCCAGAGTTGTTAAATTTCTGCCCAAAGAAGCAAAGTGCATGCCCTCAGAAGTTGAAGGCTGTGACTGACTTACACCATTCCAGTAGCTATGCCAGAACACTGTGCAGTCTTCTGTTTTCTTCCTTCCTTTGCATAAACTAACTATATAATCTGAAAAATAACGATGAACTTTGTAATAATAAATGGAAACCCAGAGTTGATTGGAGAGTTTATTTCACTTCTAAAATGTTTGGCACTAAGACCTCCTTCAGTTTCCTACTGTTGTCTGGGAAAACAATGTCTTAAAGCAATTCTGTAAAGAATAGCTATTTATAGAATTGTTGTTCTCATATTCATGAAAAAAAATGTATTTATAATGCTCAGAGCATTTTTAAAAGATTGGGTATTTGTACAAAAGACATATGTGTCATTTTGTTTTTTAAACTTGCAAATCAAGCTTCTGTAAAGGGCAACAAGAGGGATTTTTTTCCTGGTTAATAATTCATGACAACTAGGTGAAGCTTGTTCTGAACCCCATCCTAGCAGTGTCTATTTAGGGAAAGTAAATACATTTCTATCGGGGTCTGACAGTGCAAGGAGCAGGAAGGAAATGCCACTTTCAGCTCTTGTTGAGAATGGTTTGGTTCATGTTTATTGTGAAATTACAAATGTATTAAAAGGAGGTTATATAGGAAATTCTCTTCATTTCCTTCTCTGTATAAAGTGATCCTGTGATGACTGCAGAACTATGTGAAGAAATAATAGCAGGACAATCCACTGTCTAGAGGATTGCTTTCTCTTCTCCCCAGCTATTCTTTTTTCTTTTTCTTCTTTTGTTGTAGCTTTTTTTTTGTGTGTGTTTTTTTGTTTGTTTTTGTTTTTTGTTTGTTTTGAGAAGCTCGCCTGCTGGCATCCTTGATCATATATACTTTCCTGGGAGCTGACTACAAATAGGTATATAGAGAGGGCATGAGTTGCAGCCATCTTTCTAGCCATTTAACTGTCCTGTTTGACGGTGTACAAAGCAATCAGTTACTCCCTGGATATTGGCATGGCTTTTAAATGAGGAATCTGTCTCCTTTGGCTGTGTTTGCCTTATCAGTAAAGTTATACAAAAAATTACATGAGTTACTGGGGGTAAAAAAAACCCAAACACAACACCACTCCCCTTGTGTTTGGGTTTTATTTAGGCTAGGGAACTGGTAGCTGTAGCTCTTCAGCTTTCTCTGTCTTGTTGGCTGTTTGAGCTGCTTCTTGCATTATTTTCTTGTTTCCTTGCTTTTCTGTTTCTTTTGTGTTGCAGAGAAAGGCAAACAGTGTGGTGTCTGAGGTCTAGCAGTGTATCTGGATAGTCCTTTAACATGTTCTTGTGCAGTCAGAGCTGAAAAGTTCCTGGCAAAGATGTGTGTTCAGTGCAACCCTCAGTCAGTGTCACTAACCCCATCTTGTAGTTCTCCATGAATCAGCACAAGATTTGTAGCCCAATCAGCATGTCTGGATAATGCTGCAGTCAAACATAGGAATGGTCAAAAAGGCTGCCAACGAAGTAATTCTTACCAAGAAGTTTTAGATATGTGACCAGTGTGGACTCTTAACTTGCTGTCCCCTGCAGCTTTCTGATAAGTACATTAGTGGCAAATTTCATAGTTGGCTTGCTGGAGCCATATGCTCCTAATAAAGCACCTGAGGTCTGTGGTTTCAGCCCTCTGAGGGTCCATGCCACATAGATTATGCTAGCTCTGAAGGAAGGTGTGTAAGGATGACCATTTTGGTGGCATGATACATCAGTGGCAGACAGGCCTCATGGAGCCATCTTCTCAGCATTTACTTCTAAGGGCAGGAACAGAACTTGAAAGAAGGCAGGCTGAGGAGACAGACTAATAGGAAAGGTGAACAGTAGAGTAATTGCTCAAGACTCCTTCAACACAAAATAAGTATCCATGTGCCTTGCCTTTTTCTTCAAGGCCCTGTGTGATGGGAACACTTAATTATGTCTGGGCTGGCTCCAATGTACCATGTACCCAGGTCCAGTACAAGTGCTTTTGGTCACTAATGAGAGCTATATTAGAAAGTGCTTGACAGAACTGTTTGAACGACTCTGATCAGCAGGGTAAGTGGTAGTCTAGGATGAAAATGTACACTGGTTCTTCTGACCATGGTCCATGTCTTTTGATTTCTGTATACTACGTTCACCTTAGCTGCCTGTCCTAGTACAAGCATACCTTCAAGTGAAGGACTGTTAAATTCACTTAAGCTCAGTTCTTACAGTTTGGTAATAATAATAGTAATAATCATGTGGTATCCTGCAGTTTGACACACTGTGTATTTGCTTGTTTAAGTATATTTTACTGTCATCAGTAAAGATAATACTATAAAATAAAGTCATGTATAGTATTTTACTATTTTCTGGTACTAACAAAACCTTTTTGTTTTAAACAGATGGAAGGACAGCTTTCTGATTTGAATTGTATTTTTTCAGTATGTATTTCTTTTGTTGCTGAAGATTCTGGAATGTTTGCTTCATCTGTATGCAGAGTGCTGACTGATTTCATATTATTACTTGAATGATTCTCAACATGGGTTTTAAAAAAGAAAATATAAATTAATGTGACAAGCTAGCATCTGTTACATATCCTATTGTTTCTGTAATGTTTCTTAACTATAGCAAAACCAGACAATATTCATTGCATTGTTGTATTTTTATGACCTGACTAAAATATATCTCAATTCCTTGCTACTTTTTTTTTTAATGGAATTCTATTTCTTCCATTTGTTCTTATTCTGCTTATGAGCATTGAAGAAAGATAAATCAAAACTTGACCAGGTGATGTCTCCTAGAATAAAAAGGAGTGATAATAAACCCCATTTCTCAGGAGATGAGAAGAGACTGGATGCATTTGTGTTTAGCCTAGCTAACAGAGCAAAGCCAGAGAAAGGATGTGATTTGTGTGTGTGAATAGATATATCAACAGACACATAGGCAGGATAGGAGAAGAAATATGTGTTGTCAGACAATTTGTGCATTATTATTCTTGCGTCCTTTAGCTGGAAGTTATGTTACCCGATCAGTTGGATGTTGGGAGAAGACAGCCATTGACTCAGTGCAGTTCTGACACTGCCTGATAAAGAGTAAAAGGAGGAAAGCAACTAATTGCTTTTATGTGGAGCTGTTTATGTTTCTAAAAGTCTGAGGCGGGTATAATACACTATCCTTTTCATCTCTCTAGCACATACTGATTTATTCCTCTATATGTGTAAAGGTAGGTAAATGTGGTGACATGACAGCATGCTGAAAATACAGAGGATGCAGATGCTGTCTCATCCAGTGCACAACGAAGAGAGAGCAGCTAACAGGCTATGTCATGTAACTAAACTTAAGTGTCCAGTCCCAGGGAGTTTGCAGTGATTTCTAATGCCTTCTGCAGAAATGCTGCTGTAAACAGATGATGATTCCAGTTGTCCAAAGGAAGCCTGTGCTGAAAAAGTACTGCAAGTGCTGAGGTGATACTTACTCCATAGGAGGGTGATGTGTGGCTGAAGCTTCTTCCCCCTTCGCCAGCTGCAGTTAGAGCAGAAGCACAGCACAGCCAAACGGTTAGGCCAGGAGTCCTTGCTTTGGGGGCTAGCTTGCACAATTCATACCTCCAGCTTTTAAGGGTATTTGAGAGAAGGTGAGGTGGTGAGACTGCAGTAGTACAGAAGTGCCTGCAGACAGCTATTTCCCCCAGCTCTGGCTTGCTCAGGCTGGCAGGCTTGGGATATCTAAACACAGAGAGACTCATGTGTACAGCTTTTTAGTAATGAGAGTTTAGCATTTTTTGAGGGAAGAAATGGGGGTAGTTTCTCTTACAGGGATAGGCTTCTTATGTGTGAACACTGCTGACAGAACTGGTACTAATATGCTGTAGCTCAGCTGCAGAATATGGGCCGCTACAAGATCCTGTAGCAATAATACTGTACCTTGAGTTGGAGGTTTCTGATCTCATGAGAATGCATGAAGTGGTTCCTTATGGTAAGAGGAAGGGATTTTTCTGACCTGGAAAGGCCTCTCACCTCTTGTGTCCTGAGGTGATAGTGAGTTTCTTTGTGTCTGAAAACCCAACACACCACAGAAAGTGTCAAGTGCAGCCTTAGGTCTGTAGGAAGGGTTCTGTAGGATTAGGCTTGGCTTCAGCATGTTTGTCAGTTCTTCAGCAATCCTATTGCCCTTATGCAGAAGAAAGGAGGCGTGATGTTTTTCCAGCTGCTGGGGATTTTGGCTGTGTTATTTAAGAGAGTTCATTTGTGTCTCTTTTGAACTGGGGCTTTAAAACAATTAGGTCAGTATTTGTACTGCTCTAGGGGTCAAAGATCTTTTCATTACATCTGTATAGGTTTTACAGTACACTTGACAGGTAGACAATAAAGGCTGAAGTTATATACCTAATAATTTAATGAGAAGAATGTAATATTTAATAGCACTAGGGTTAAAAATACCTGCTGCAAACCCTGGCATTGGCTTAATTTATTCAAGAGCAAGGTTACTCAGTGATGCATCATACTGCTGACAACATCCAAGAAGTGCACCATTAAGCATGTATTCACGCTTCTCTTTCTGGCATGTAAGAAGGAGGAAAAAAAAAAGAGATAAATAACTAGACCTTTTGAAGAACTGAGATTGTAAATATCTTTAATTGAATAAGTAGATATCTTTAATAGATGGTGCATGTCTATTCATGCAAGGGATTATTTTAACGTACAATGAAAAATTTGCTGCTCTTCATTTTTTTTTTTAAGTATCCTTACCATTTCAGCAGATTGTCTCTTACTGTTAATGGTTTGATAATGAATATTGGATACATGGGCCTCTATTGCACAGTTTGTCGTGTGAATAGATTTGCCTTTAACTGCAAAACACAGGAGTCAGAATGACTTAGATCCATATACCACACTGTCAATCTACTAGGCACCAACAGAGACTTGCATATTTAGGTGTTTATGGAATTGTTGGTTTGGGTTGTTTTTTTGTTTTGCTTTAGTAGTAAATTCTGTATTAGATGACTTGTTTTCTCTGTATTCTGAGAAAGCACTTGTGTTTCTTCGTGGACTTGTGTCAAAACATTTCGTATAATCCACACACATTCTCTGGTGTCAGATTGGCCTGAATGGAAGTAATACCAATGCTGGGAATGTTTCCTATCAGAAGGACCCTTGTGATATCAGATTAATAATACTTTCCAGTTGAAGGGCAAGTTAGATCTGTTCCATGAATGGCATTGCTCAAGACTTGCTCTATGTGTCACTATTTATCCATTTACTGTGTGTTTGAACTGAGTGGGAAACTGTGGGTGGATTGCCTCTGATTTTTGAGGGCATGGGTTACTTAGACTATGTCAGCTGTAAATTTAGGGAGAGAGGGCTTTCAGTCTCTTGTAGGTGGATAGGGTCCTAAGGAGGTGATGCTAGTCTCTTTGGCACAGTTAGATGGAGCTGGGTTGCAATTTCTTTTTCAAGTCAATCATTGCTAGAAGAGGTGGCACAAAGTTTTCAGTGGAAATCTGTATGAGGAGTCTACTCAGACAAAGACCTGTGGTGATATGAAGTTTTGCTTCTCAGTGTCATTGGAAATTGGGAGTGAACCTCAGGCAGCTAGTAAAATAACAGTGGTGGCACAGCAAATAATCTGGGCTTTTGCATGTGCTTGGCAGTCGTTTGATTTGTGGATTTGAGGTGTAGTTTTAGCAGCCACCATTAGAAGGTGTGATAATAGTGACTCCCGAAGTTGTGTGTAAAAGTTGAGTTGAGGGTAAAAAGCATTCAAAGATTGAGCTACTAGCTCTGATAGCAGCCCAAGTGATGATCCTGGAAAGCTTGCCCTTGTGAGTTTGCTTTTGCTTGTAGCATAAGTCCTCACCATTATCTCTAAGGGCAGTACCTGGGAGTTTAGCTCATGTACTGTTATTTATTTCTAATGCCTATACTGATGGGTCCATGCTGGAAACTGTAAGTGCCTTTGTTAGCAAAGAACACTGCCTCCTTGTTGGCTTATACCTCAGACAATTTGGATCTATAAGAACCTGTTGTATTTTGAAGTGAGGGAAATTTCTAGCTTAACAATTAAAGGACTAAGTGGAGTCAGCCTAGCAAGAGTTCATGGTCACCTGGAAGCTAGGGTTTTTTTCCATGACTGCTTAAAAATCAACATGTGAGTGGAATAAAAGAAGATGGGAAAGGTGGTAGGGGATTACCACAGATAGTGAAAATGGAAGGAAATATTTAATGGAGGTCAACTTCCCATCAGACTGCTGATTTCATTTTTAAAAGGAAATCTCTCTGCTTTCAAAACATGGAAATTGTTCAAGGCCCATTAGGGAAATGGTACTACATCAAACACAGAAGATCTCTAAATAAGCATTTCCCACTGCTAAATAACTCCCTTATTGTTGTGAGGGAGACGGGAATAGAAAATGAGTTTTGGGTTTAATCTACAGCATAGGTCTGGTTTCTAAAATGAGGAAGCCCAGGAACTTCAAAAAAGGAAGATGACCCTGTCATCCAAATCTAGGTATTCCTGAATTGTCAGGTAATGAGAATGGTCCGAAGATATTGTGTGATATGCAAGAATATTATCCGTGCTGTCAAACTGAAAGTGGGTTGTGAATTTCCTATAAAGGTGAAATTGTAGGTTGTCCTTTTTTTTTAATAGGCTCAGGCTTTGTAGCCTTGGCTGTAGCCAGCTGTAAATGTTATTAAAAAATAAATTGGAAACTGGAGATTTTTGTGCAATAGAACTGCATAATCTGGCTGCTGCAAGCTGTTTTTCTGTTCCAATTTTCACTGTAAATATTTTAGTGAAGAAGATTTGGGGTCAAGTTGAATAATGTTAGCTGAAGTGATTTCTTTAGTGGATGTCTGTCAAACTTTCATATGCTATTTGATTTAAACAGGAATTTTCTTACCATTCAGATCTCATCAGGTCAAACCATCATTCAGTGTTTCAGTATATATTTTCACTTAACTAGTAACAATGTATGTTTTTAGGAAACAGCCAGGAGACCTGGGTACTTCCTTGGTGGTGATTTGCCATAACTGAGCAATGCATCCCTGTGCCTTTTCCCACGTCTGCGCCAACTTCATCGCAGAAGCCCTCTCTGAATGAGGCTGCAGCAGGGACCCCATGTTACTGCCCAGTTAGCACCCAGTGCAGCACAGTTGCAGCCCTCTGTAGTACTTGTGCTTTGATGTTGGAGATGCTAAGGTCTTCTAAGCTGAGAAGGGCCCGGGGTGAATGAAGACGGGTGTGTAATAAGCTAGCTTTCGGTCTCTTTTGTCCTCCTTAATTAAAGTCTCTTGCGTTCATGCCTGCAGCTTGTGCATAGATCTGGCTGAACAGGCAGCATTGGCTTTGCTGGCTGACCTATTATTAGCACAGTTCAAAAGCTGGTGTCTAGGTATAAACTTTCTGGGTGTTTGGGGGGGTAACAGGTCTCTGGCATGCCTGTCAGATGACCTTCTCTGCTGAAACTCTGCCAGTTCAGGTATTTCTCTTTAATGCTTCCACTGTGCTTTTAGGTGTGGTTTTTTCCCTTCAATTAAAAACCTCTTTAAGACAGTGCACTGAAAGTAATGATCTTTAAATAGCATATATTCTGTCTCCATACAGGTGATCGTCCTGTGTGAGTGTATGTGCTTCATCAGTAATCGGTTTTATGCAATAAATGTGTATGAAGGTTTTGTTTCTTTTTTTTAAGGAGTTTGAAAAAAAAGTTCTTGAAGTACAAGTGGCAGTAAATGTGAGTTTTGCACTAATACATGTCTTTCTTGCTTTAAGGCTTTTTACCATTAAAAATATGGACAGTCTTGGTATTTGTCAACCACAAGCTCTGCATGCTTGTGGTTGACATCACACAGAGTAGAAATGCTGAAGCTTTTGGCCTGTAAGGATAGTGATAACATTGTACTCTGTTGTACAGTGCTGCCTTGCTTTTTGATTTGGGGTGTGTAAGGACAGAAGACACACTGTAGGATCTTCTTGTAGAGATTTGTCTTTCAGTCCCATCTTTGCTTGAATGACAACTTTTATTAGGTATCCCAGTACTGGGAAGACACACAAATGACCTTCAGCTACAAATAACAGAGGCTTAAGGTCACTGTGTGTCTGTGGTTGTTACTTTTGAGCATTTGTAACTGTGTGGGTGCTGTTTACATTGCCAGTCTCCTTCAAATACTCCTCTGGATTAGGTCTGTAAAAACTGCAGGCAGCCTCTGCCAGTGGTGTGTATATTCTCTGCAGTCTGGCTTTCCATTTTCCTGATGTTTTGTGCTGTATCTCCTCCACGGGCAGCTAAAGTTCTGGACTAGCTCTGGAGGACATCAAGCTCCCCAAAAGAGGGGAGACTGAAGAGGCTGTGCCTTCCCCTGGTTGTGTTTTGTGTGCGTGTGTGCTGTCAGTCAGAAACACTCCTTTTTTCGCCTGCTCAGTTCAGGCT
The DNA here is from genome assembly GCA_013399135.1 of Heliornis fulica. Lineage (NCBI taxonomy): Eukaryota > Metazoa > Chordata > Aves > Gruiformes > Heliornithidae > Heliornis > Heliornis fulica. The sequence continues at coordinate 1,477,311 of VXBZ01005662.1, read as the reverse complement.
CTTCACCAGGCAGGAAATGAGTATTCATCTTCATTACTTCTTCTAATTACTCTTCCCATGCAGGCAGGTTTTCCAGTGTATTCTGATTTCTTGACGTCACTGTCCATCCTTCGCTTACTAACAAAAAGCAGTAATAGGCATATGTTCTCATCTCTCAGACGCAGGTTGTGACACTAGCTGTAGGGATGTTAAGTTGGTCTTCATGAACTGGCACTGGGGGAGGAAGGAGTAGGAACTGTGATGTAGAAGTTTGTGTCTTCAGTCATATTCCAGGAAAAGTAATTTCCAATATCTGAACTTTCAGAGTGGAGGTTGAGCCTGCTTCCAAGACTTTATCCAAGAGACACCATGACATGTGAGAGGTGCAAGATGTACTGTATTGCAAAAGAACTGCAAGTGGTTGAGGAACACGTTTAAATCTGGAATCTCCAGGGCATGTTAAACACTTGGCTGTCCAGTTATCCCAGTAACAGTTTTATTTGGGGCTGTATATATTACACTACTAGTTCAAGGCTGCAGTAATACATCACAAGTGAAATTCTACCCCTGTGTTATATCCTGAAGAGCTCTTGTAGTGTCTGGGGGCTGGGGATAACCAGGACCTATCCCTGATTTCAAGGCTGGTCACAGTGTGCCTTTACTGAGCCTTTTGCTGTGCGGTGGCTCCAGCCTGTGCAGACACCATCACACTGGTGGTTCGCTGCTGGCTGCCTAGCGGTACCTCCCCAGCTGCCTCCGAACTGGAGAAGTCTGTGGGTTGTTAGCTGGTGCCACACAGCTTTGGTGCCAGCTCTTTCAAGTACTGTTTGTTGAAAGCTAACTTACAGCTGACCTAGGCAGATGTAACAAAAAGTTCCAAACATGCTGAAGGGAAGCTGGCACCATGTGTGCTAAGCAGCAACAGCACCATTCCACAGATAGTCTGAGTCTTGCAATTGTCATGCCCTTCCTAGCAGTCACATATCACAGTAAAGGACTAGCCTGGATTGTTAAATGTCATTGTGCTTGCCCTGCCCCAGGAAAATATCTGGTTACTAAGATACTTTTGGGGATTTAAAGAACTTTAAACTCCCAAAAGTTTCTAGTCTAGAAACTTTTGGGGTTTTAAAGTTCTTTAAACCTTAAACCCCCAAAAGCTAGAACTTTACCTTTCAGTTCTTGAGCTCAAGGCTTTTCTCCTGAAGTTGAATTGTCCAGAGGTGTGGATCCACAATAGCCTTTTATTAGTATTGCCTCAAAAGCGATATGATTGGTATTAATCATACAGTGGTCCATAATTCATTGAGGTGGCTAATAAGTAACTGGTACTTGACAGCAAAGAAAAATGCTTTACCGGCTGTGGGTTAATGTGTGTCTGTTGGTGTCCTGTAAAAAATGGATTCAGAGGAACTTTGTGGACAGTGTCTTTCTGTAGGTGCAAAGTACATCATCTCTGCAGCATGTGGTTTTGAGTTTGTTGTGAACTACTTGTATGAAGATGAAGTTTGGTTATTCATGTAGAATGATAGCAGTAAGTGTCATAATCAGAATTTCACTCAGATGAATTTCTGTCTTTGCACTGTACGCTTTTGCAGACACACTGGAAGACAGGTACCTGTAGACATGTTTGCCAGTGAAAGCTGCTTGGAAGATCATGTCAGAGATGCAACAATAGTACTCTTTGAGCATAGTGATGTCATGCATACTAGATGGATGAGGTGAAAAGCTTCCCTCATTAGACTTGCATACAGTGTATTTTAAAATGTGGAATCTCAGTTGGAAAAGTGGCACTGCTTTTCTGCTGCCAGAAGTAGGTCTTCAGTCTACTGACTGCAGATGTATCTTGTCGCTGACAGCTCTTATCAGTATCTTTGCATATCAGTGTGTTGCATATCCAGATTTAGGTCCCTCTCTCACAAACGTTGAATTTACCCTTCTTGAATTCAGTATAAATATTAATTGTATGCAGGAAGGGGATATGGGTAAGTTGAGCTGGAAGTCAAGTCAGTCATTCTGCCTTGGTGCCTGAAATATGTGTGATAAATTTGCAGTCATCTCCATGGTGTTCCTACATCTCACTGACAGAAATTGTTCTGGCTTTATAGCCTTTGTGTAAGGGGAGAATGATCTATTCCTTGAAAGTGCCATTTCTCTCAGCTGGGAAGTAATATAAGGCGTTTCATAACATGGAGTAAAGCTTCCCCTGCCTGTCCCTGCCTGTCTGTACTGTCTGTCTATCCCTCCCTTCTCCTGGCATTTCATGTGGGACTTACTGGGGTTCAGAACCAACGGAGTGTGTGAACACAGCTCTGTCTGAGTTTCCTGGGCATGGTCTGTTTTCTCATGCAGAAATTTTGCAGGTGCAGAAGGATGGCTTTTGCCATTTGACTTTGGATTCTGGAGGGGTTGTGCAGTGCACATGGGCTGTGCAGTTCTGATATGTCCATGTTATGTCAAAACAGCTCAGGTTTAACATGTGAAGGAGACTTGCATACTGTTGGACTAGCAATTACAAACATAATTGTGTATGGCATCACTTTGTCACCTTCTTTAGAGTGCTCAAATGTATGTGTAATGTTGTAGCTAAAAATGTGAGGCTGGAAATAACAACATAAGGCTCTACCCGAGGAAGAGTGTAGGCATTTAGCCATAGCCGTCCATCCAGATCCTTCAGATTTATGCTGGTACTCGGTCATGGCCACTGAGTAACTTCCCTGGATTTATGCCAGGAAGATGGCTAATGGAACAATCTTTTTATGATCTGTTTAGCTAAATGGCCATAATAATGTGGGATATTAGAGTAACAGATGCTGTTGACCATCCTGCAGTAGATCAAAGTTTGTATATACAGGAACTGTGCACTTCCTTTCAGAGTCACGCGTGTAATTTGGAGTTTCTCATTTGTTGCTATGGTATTATATTATCAGAACAATGACAGACAAAAATGGTAACTTTAATGAATTAAGTCAGAAGTGCCAGTCTGAAACAGTCACAGCTTGGAGCCTAAGGAATAATATTTTGGCATCAGTAGCAACGCAGAAGGGTGCTCTGTAGATGACTTTTGGATGTTGCTGGCATCTGAGGACTTCAAAGACTTGAAATAGGAATCCAGCCTTGCTAAAACAGACGTGTGCCATAAGACTTAAGACATCTTTGGCTCACACTGCTGTTGCAATTTTGTGTGGCCTCAGACTGCAGTCCCTGAAGCACAGATCACTAGCATCTGGAGTTGCGTTTGCCTCCTGGGATTCTCAGGCTTGAGTCTGGCATTCAGCTTTGAACAATGCAGAGTGTGGTGGCAGCTGGCAGGTCTCTCCTCCTGCTTCTATAGTGGGCTGGGAGGTGAACAGAAAAAGTAAGAGATGGAAAAGAAGCAACCAGCTGGTGACTCTGACTAGATTTCGTTTTCTGAACCTTTTCCTAGAGAGAGAACAGCATACTTCAGTTTTCCTGGTCCACAGGACCAATACAAGGCCCCTGTAGTGTAGAGACTTACGCTCTGATCTCACTGTGCCCAATTAGGAGGGCAGCTTGGGGCTTTAACACCTATGTCTGAGATTGGTGAAACAGAGCTCTTTCATCTCTGTGTTAATTTTGTGCATTTGACTTCATTGTACACAATGATGACACCAACATAAGGATAATCTGAGTCATGATGACATTAGCAGTTGACAGTAAATTCCCCAGAGACTAAGAGGATGCCAGTATAATTGGCATGACTGAAAGTAAGATCTAGGGGAATTAAAGGCACTTCACACATCTTAGTGGACAGTTCCAGAAATTGTAAAATCTGCCCCATTAGTATAGAACTCTGGTATCACTCAGGATGTTGTTTAATTGGCTTGGCTTTATGCTTGGAATATAGATTTTTTGGGTTGTCTGAATGTTCATCTATTGAATTATGCCACTAATGACTTAAAGAATTAGCCTGAGAACGTGGGAACAAGCATGTTGTGAACTGTGGAGCCATATGCCAAACAAAATAGCATTGCTTCGAGTCAGAGACTCCAAATGAAAAGTCTTCTTCTATTCCCCATTGCAGGTCTAGTAAATACAAGACGCAAACTTCATATGATCAAGAATTGCCTCCTAGCTTGATGAGTAAAAGCCCCTTTCTCTCACACTTGTGTTACTGATCTGCTAAAAGTGGAGAGTTTTCTTTTTGCTGGCTAGGCAACAAGTGCTTCATAAACACTGCTCACATGCATGGGGCTTGATTTCATATACCAGTAATAGCTTCCGCGTAAGAAGGGTGTGTGCAAGGAGAAGCACCAGGCTTTGAAGTTCAACAACATCTGGGAAATGACAAAACTCAATTTAACCTGGATGTTTCAGCAGAATGGAGATTGTACTGAAGAGAATTACCTGTAAGCATCAAGAAGGCTCTATTTAGGGGTTAAGGGGGGCTATTACCAGTCAGTTGATCCTGTTAAGCATTTTGGTTTTTGTTCCCTTCTGCTGGCTCACGAGAATTGCAGCAGCGATAATTCTGTGTGCTAGTTCTCGCGGGCAGTGACAGATGATCGCTCGCTGTCAGCTGTCATTGCCCCCTGCCATCAGATGCACTAGGTTGGAAAGAGCTCCCAGAGGGAATCTTGCCAGCCAGCCTGTGGATGCATCCTGCTGGCTCTGAGAACTGATTGCTGCTGAAGGATGCAACTTGCCATGGTTGTGGCGTTTATATTTATTATGGATGGAAAACTGAATGACCCATCAGTTCAGGGTGGTATTTTAGGAGCCAAGCTGCTCATGGCTGAGAAATGGATGTGGGCTTTCGGAGCAGGACTGGTAGTTGCCCTGATAGTTGTAGTAGGGAGATTGTAGCTAACTCTCCTTTAATTAGGGCAGCCCAGGGGTTACAGTAATATGCCCCAACAAGTTGTATGGGCACTGGAGCAGACAGGGCTGCTTCTTGCAGCTCAGGCTCCCAAGTGCCATGTTTGTTGGAGATGTGGGGGATCTCTTCCTTTTTGAGAGCAGGTCTTGTCTCAGGACTGTTTGCAAAGCACATGCACTACCTAGTTATTTTTCCATACTTGATTCTGTGGGTGTATATAAAATTAAATGGGATAACTTGCAGAGTGAGACTAATTGTGTTCAGTGTGAGAAAGCCTCACACTAAATTGAATGCTTTTGGAAATCTTGAATGTCATGTTTGACTTTAGTTATAGTCATAGGGAATAGGAATAGACATTAGTATCTGCTTACTGTCGTGTAAAGCAGAATGAACAATTCTGGTTTAAATCCAAACTTGCTTAGTTTTTAAGACAAATATTATGGTGTTACTTCTATCTATATCTGTACTTTTCCCTGTACTTATTAATTGAGGTATAGACTTGGATTTGTTTGAAGACACAAGTCATATTCTGATGTGAGTTAATCAAGTTTTCTTTTTACTTTGGAGATTAATCGAATCTAATTTCTAAAGGATAATCTGGAGTTTTAAATGTGCATAAACACATTCTGTGTGTATGCATGTGCTTTTATTTCTTTCCTTTTATTTTTCTCCTACCCACCCCTCCAACAAGAAGTTAATATACTTGTGAAATGAATGATCTCCCAAAGAGGCTTGAGAATGTCTTTGGCTAATATTATTATGATATAAATGACAGTGTTTGCTCCAGAGACTCAATTCCAGTCAGACAGCTGCTAATTAATAAACCATTGCAAAAATCAGAAAGATAAAAACCAATATATTGCAAGGTACTGTATGATCTGTAAGTCTTTTTTTAGTTATGCATTCTGTCAAACTGATGTACACTTATCATGAAGTGATTGACGTGCATTACTTCCACAACTACAGAACATGGAAAAGCCTTTTCCAACTATGTAAGGGATTGTTTTGACCTGTCCTCTTCAATGTCTTCTGCATTCTCTAGTCTCTTTTTTTTCTATCTTACTTCCGGAGCAAGTGACTTAGTAGTGGTGTACAAGAGTTAACTCGGTAAGTTGATGACATGTTGAAGTTGTGTGGTGACACGCAGTGCAGTGTTGGACTCCTGGTCTCAGGTTGGGGTGGGAAGGGAATTGTGGTTGAAGGAGTACTGGCTGTTACTTAGAAATTATGTAAGTTATAAGCAGATTTCTGGTGTGCATCCACTTCAAAATGTTACGCTGATGATAAACAACTTGAGAACTGAAACCTTAGATCAGGAGGCACAAAACTAATGAATACTGAAACCCCCAAAACCTCCCTTTGCAAACTGCAGGCAGACAGCTTGGAGTGTTTCATTTGAACTTCAGAATCTTCTTCTGTTAGACCATTTTCTAAATGGTCAGGATGAGCTGTGTGGATTTTAAACTTCAGAGGGAGATAAAGATGTATAGTTTTACTGGTGCCTGACTGGGCATTGGAGAGGTCTTTCTCTGAAGTGGGAAAACTCCTTGTTTGTTGTTGGGTTGGTTTTTTCGGGGTTTTTTTTTGTTGTTGTTGTTGTTTTGTTTTTTTGTAAGGAAGAAGTATGAATTTCCTTGCCTCAAAATTCAGTCATGCAGTATTTTTTTTTTAAGTGGGTTCATGTTACGCATGCTGTCAAGATAAAAAGCCAGTTATAAGGCTTGGAAACCAAATTGAAACTAAACTGGTTTCCTGAACTGAGCTTGCTTTGAGTTGTCAGAGATTTATGCCCAGAGATGTCTTCCTTGGAAGGAGCTTTCTTGAAAGTTGAGGGGATGCTTGATTCTGTGACTGTGTCTAGATGTGTATCACATCCACAAAGGATGTCTGCCATAGCTGTTTCACTCTAAAATACAGTTACTTCATTTCAAATAAAAGTTACAGCATAAGGATTTACTTAGCATCAGACAAGCACCATGGCTCTGCTCTGCTCCACTCTGCAGCACACATGAGCTTGCTGGGCATACAGCCTGAGCCAGGATTGTGTGGGCCAGCTTGGATCCAACAGCTGGTACAGGGACAGACATGGAGCTGAGCCACAGGTAGTAAGCTCTCCTGAGCATCCTTTTATTTTCCTTTTAAATCTTGCTTCTCTTGTCATTCTCTCTGCAGCCTGCATACCTTTTTCATGAGCAAGGCTTCTTGTTGACTGATATTGTAGCAGTTGGCTTAACCTCTAGCCTCTTCCAGCTGGCTGCCATGAGACAGGTTCTTCTCTGGGATCTCTCCGTCTGGCGGCAGTGTTTCATTCCTTGACAATTTAGAAGTCAGTTAAAATGATGCAGATATTGATGCAGATTTCCTCCTTGTGGGGAGCTGTCTAATCCCGGAGTGGCAGATCAAGTGCTGGCTTGAACAATTTGAACCTTCCTTGGAAAACAATCAAAATAGCTTACTAGACTTCTTTCCTTCCTTATAACCTACAGCAGATGTAGGAAAGGGAAGGTCTGGTGAGGCAATATGGAATATATTAAATGTTAGTAGATTATTTGAACCCTGACTACACTTTTGCTAGACTTTTTTGAGTTTTCTGTAATTAAATGAAACTTGACTTCATCCATCATTTGTCTCTTGGTAGCAAGGCAAGACAGGCCACCAGTCCACCTCTAATAGCATCCTGAAATTCTCAGCCAGAACCTGAATGTAGCTGTTTACTGGTGGCATCTTCTGGAAGACAGCACAGCTTGTGCTCCCAAAGAGTAATTTCTGCAGAGTGAAGGCTTTGTCTTACGGTCTCCTGGCTGTGCAGAGAGCATTACAGGCTCCTGGGACTGAGATACCAGATTTTCTTATCTGAGATCTCAGCACAAAGTAACTCTTCAGTGTCATGGAAGATACTGCTGTATTGCTTCTGCAGGATCAGACAGTGTTAAAGAGCCTGGCAGGAGCACAGTTGCTTCCAGTCCTTGAAGGGTCAGTATAAACGTGCTTCCACAAAGTGGAAAGAAAACATGTGCTTGGGCAGCGCTAGTCTGAATCCATCTTGAAAGGCTGGTATCTTCAGAAGGGTGTGTAGTGTTTGGGAGCTGTGATTTCTGGCTGTGAGACCGGTGTGGATAATCATTAGCTGTGTCTGAATCTTCTCCCGAGGGCATTCAGCTTCCCGTTCCTGCAGGTGAATAGCAATGAGCCATAATTTAACAGAGGGAAGGATTTCTGCCAGCTCTATGTAATCCACACCAGTTGCTATGACTGTAATCATTAACTTGGCCATTTAAAGCAACTGGAAATAATTATCATCACAGAGGATATTAGGTGCTAACAAAACTTCCAGGCATGTTGACTTCTTTCAGAGAGCTTTTATGGCTGATTGTGTGTAACCCTTGAGACTTGTTGAAAAGTTTTATACTTAATGATGCTGAACTTACGGAGGGGTGTAAAAGTGAAACAAGAAAACTTGCAGTGTGCAGAATGAGTTTGGTGATGTCTTTGTTGTTGCTGCTGCTGTAATGTCTTCTGCAGTTCAGATGACTTCGCTGTGTAGTTTTTTGTGCTCTCTTGGAAAGTAGAGTTGGGGAACTATGAGACGCAAATTGCTGTTGCATAAGCACTGTTTGTAGCAAGCAGAGTTGAAGAGGTACCCAGGTGGTACTGCAACTACATTATATACACATGGAGTTGCATTTGATAGTAAATTACATTCAAGTTTACCATGATGTATCCACCAACGTAATTTCTTTTTTTTTTTTTCTGGAAAAAAACCCCAATACAACCCCAAACCTCAAAACCAAACAAACAACAACCCCCCAAAAAGACAACCTACCTCTTCTTTTTTTTTTTTTTTTTTTTTAAAAAGTAGAGCTACAGTGGAAAAAGCAGCAAATGTAGCTTTTCTGGTATTGCCATTGTCTTTGGAGAAATAAGCCAAGACACTGGCAATATGAATGATAGTTGTTTGTTTTTTGATATTTTTTTTTTCTGGCATGGAATTACTTTAACTTTTTTTAAAATGCAGAGAGCAGTTACAGGTTTAAGTCTTATTAGGATGAAGAGAAAAATGACTTCATTGTGTGATTACAGAAGTAGTCTCATTGGCTGTGTGAGCTGGTATGACTTCCAAAGCTCAGGATACAGCCCACAGCATCAACCAAAGGAAACACTAGAATAAATTAATGAGTATACTTGCTTATTTTTAGGATGGATCACTTGTTAGGTAGGCTCTTGTAAAAGGGGAAGCTGGGAGCTGAACTGTGGAGGACTGGGGGAGAGGGATGTCTTGCTGGGTTGCCACCTTTTCATGTCAGTTTGGACAATTGTTTTGATAACCAAGTCCGGATTCTTTGGAATGTCCTGATGGGCAGATCATAGATCTTGCTGTGAGACTGGTGGTTTGTGATAGCTTTTGTGTGTCTGGAGCCAGCAATTTCACTTTGAAAGATTTTTAACAATTTTGGTAGAAAAGTTGACTTTCTCCTTTCTGATGGACTGGAGTAATTAATGTAACTGTATACCATTAAAGTTGGCAGAGATCAGCTCTGATGTCTTGTCAAGTCCATTGGTGTTACTTTGCAAGAGACTGGTTGGAAGTTGGGGGGTGAATACCTGTAGTTGTACTTCAGTGAAACCTACAGACTTTGTCTTTAACTCATGAAACAGTGGTTACCAAAAGTGTCCCTAGATGCTTGCTACTAGCCTTAATATTTTTAAATTTTTGTACTATTAAGGAAAAAGATCCATTTAAAAGAATTTCTTAAATTGGACATATGAGAGTAAGAAGACTCTTGCCTTCAGCTGTGTGAAACTTAAATTCTTCAAGGTATTTACACAATACAGCTTTTGTGGGAGATACTGTGGTGTCTTCCTGAAATATTAAGACATTCATAGATGATCTTTTGAGAGCCAGAGCAACAGAATTGAAATCCTTTGTGTTTTGAGTTAGTAGTTTGATGTTAGCCGTTGCTTCAGCGAGTAGAAAACATGTCTAAACCATCAACTCTTAATTCAGTGTGAGTCAATGTAGATACTCTTGTTTTGTGTTGGCTGCAACCTGAGATTTTGGAAATACTGGGTTTTACTGTTTTCTTAGTTTGTGAAAATATAAATTCAAATTAAGCAAATGGCAAGTTAATCATACATTGAAGACTTTTTAATTCAGATACATTAACATGTTTATGGAAATCATAAAGGAATCTTCTTTTGTAAGGTCCACTTCAATATTTGTGTTCCTCTTCAGTGCTGATGCTCTGATATGGTGTCATGTACTGTAAAATTACAGGGTTTTTAATGTGGTCCTTGAAAATTAATAGCTAACCTTTACTCAGCAGAATTAAGATTGAGCCACCCTTAATAGGGGTTCTGTCCTTCAGATGAAATATTAAGCCAAGGTCCCATTTGATGTGAAGAAATAGTTCCTTCAGAAAGGGCAAGTTACAGCCTTGGCGCATGGGCCAAGAGTCCCTCTCTGTCAGGTTGTAATGCTCAAGGCTGCCCAACAGATAATACAGTGCTGGACTCCTGCTGTCTTCCAGTCCCAGCCATAAACTTATTGTACACTTGGGAGAGTGGGATCCTGACCTGTGACTCGTGTCCTGTGCCACAGCAATGCAAATAGTCCTTCTGTTTTGTTTTGGGTTTGGTTTTTTTTTTTTTTCAGTAGTCTCTAGTGTATGTTTAATATTTAAAGCCCAAAGTCAAACGTGAAAAGCGCCTTTAATAGTTACCAGCTAAATGCTTTTTGTGGGCTGTTGAGCTCCTTCTCTAGACATTTAGAAACCAGTGGAACTTTAGGGTGAGATTTTGGCTTTTTAAAAAGCCTACCTGAAAGAAATTCAGGAAGTAATTAGTTGGAAAGTGTAGTTGTGTATGGTGTTGGAGAGAAACCTTGGAACTCATCCAACATTTCCATAGAATCATTACCTGAATTATCTCCTTTGAAGAATGAAGGCAGTTTTCCAGTTTATGTGCCATGTTTGCTTTTTTTCCTAATGTCAACTCTTGATCAGATTCAGTATATATTTCTGATTAGAAAGATCATTATTGTATTTTGCATAGAGAATAACAGTAAACAGATTATTATTGCCTTCTGTTATGTATCATCTCTAGAAATTTCAGCCATTTCAGCCCTCAGCTTTATTTCACTATGTGTATTTGCTTGTGTTGAATGTGTTCCAGCTCTTCATTTCCCAGGGCATGCAAAATTGGTGAAATTCCATGGGAAAGGATTGTTTTGGGTATGTAAACATGTCAAGCGTTTTTTTTAAAGCTGAGGAAGAGCAGGCACTTAAAAGTTTTGGGAGTCGAATGCATCTGTGTGGCACACTCATGTACCTTCCTCTAGGCTGTGTGTTGGGTGTGTTGGGAGGTTTTTCAGAGATTGTCTTCCCCAACAGTTTTATCCATGTTGATGAAGTCAAGAGAAAACAACTGTTCTGTTATTTCCCAAGCAATATGTATTTATCTCCTAGAAAAGCAATAAATAAAGCAAGACTTGGCCTGGCCAAGGTTGGTGGAAAGTTCCAAAGGAAGCGTCTACGTATGGTTAGTGTCTTTGTTGAAGTTTTTGTTGCACTTGCTAAAAAGAGAAGTAGACATGTAAATATGCAAACCAAACTTAATTCAGGCTGAACAGAGATTTATTTTGTAATAAATCAGATATTAATTATGAAATGTGTAATTTGCAAATACTTCTTGCAAGATAAACAATAGGTGCCAGAGAAAACAGCAAATGTGAATGTATTTGCTACTGTCTCAAACATTCAATTTTCCAACTTGTGTATTGTCCTTAAGCTAGTAATCAAACCATATCACAACACACTCATTTAAGGAATATCTCTTGCCTTTTTTTCTTGGGTGGTTCCTCAGTTTGGCTGAGTCAGCCCAAGTTGTCCCTGTGTACCTTCTGCATGTGGCTGTCCAGCCGTGCCTGTCACGCGTCCGTTGATGTGTCTGATGGTGCACTGGTCATGTTTTGCTGGTAGTGTTTGCTGGGGAGGATGAGTATCAGATGAAGGAGGATGAATGCCCCCCCCATCCAGTCACCCTTCTGGTTTTCTGGGGACACCCCCCATCAGGGGTTAATCTGTCTCTTCACCAGAATGCAGTGAAGAGCTCCATGCAAGCAGAGATTTCCTTCAAAGTTCTCAATACAAATTGAGATGGGGGTTGGGGGTGTTGAGAGGGGTGAGAGAGGATCCATATGCCCCAAAGGTACTCCCTTCTCCCTAGGGAAGACCTTTGCAAGGCAGAAAAACCAGCCTGTTGTGAGGGCTGCCAAATCCCTGCAAGAACAGAGAAGGTGGTCTTTTGATTTCTTTGGAATTGAGTTTGTGTGGGGTGGGTACCGTAGCTGTTTGCTTTTAATAGTGGTAAAAGGGATCTGCAGAAAGACAGTCTTATAAATATTGCTTTTACCGAGAACCCTGTAAAAATTACCATAAAAGTCAGTGTGCTGTTAAGTCCTCCTCCTTCCCACCATCCTGCTGCCACTTATTTATAGAACCTTTCCCAAGAACCTTCTTGTAGTCTCACCATTGTATCTCCTGTACATGTGGAAGCACTGCAGAAACAGTGAACACTGAAGCACGCTGCTTTTTGTTTTTGGTTTTTTTTTTTTTCAGTCTTTACCATCCTGAGGAAGAAAAGGGTTTTCTTTTATGGGGCTTTTTATAACATTTGGGTAAGGTCTGTGCTGACTGATGCCTGTCCTTTATTTATTTCCCAAAAGAAAGAACTTTGAGATAATTAGACCTTGAAAATTAAGTTATAGTCTTCCAGATAACACATCTGAAATGTGTGTGTCTGTGTTCAGAAAGCAGCACCTCAAATACTTAACATTTTAAAATGCCACTGTAAATAAACAGTCCTTGGAAATGTTTTCTGGGGTTATCGCTGCCAAATTAAGGTAAACAAGTCATGTAGAAGGATGTTCAATTAGAGTGTCATGGAGAATGACAAGTTCTGTCTTCTGTGCTTTCTTTGGAGACCTGGAAAACTTGAATGAGTTCTCAGGTGGCAAAAGGTGCATGCACCAAAATACCTACGAGTGACAGAGTTGCTGTATGCTGAGAAAAGGGAGGGGGAAAAAAGTATGCAGTCCTTACTTCAAGGTGTTTGTTTCCTTGCAGTGTATGAGATGACCACTGGAACAGGATCTCTTGGGGTGCTATGAATAGGGAGTTCCTTCTGGAATATTTTCAAAGGGGACAAAATAGACAGTGTAGGGGATTTCTGGGGAGGAAAAAAAAAGTTGAGCTTTTAATAGATGGACTAGCATTAAGAAAGCAACATGAAGGAAGGCACAACGCATATTAAATACAGGGGAGCAGAGGAGGATGCTTGCTAGTAAAGTTACCCACTGCTGGTGGGTAATTTTCTCAATTAATTTGGATGACAAACATAGTGACAGGAGCCCTGATATTTGCAAGAACTTGGATTTTTTTTTTTTTTGACCAGCAGAAAATGCTGTCTGTCTCTTGAGTGCATTAGGTGGCTTTCTGATACTTGTAAATAATGTCGTCGGGTCTTCTTAAACATCACATCAATTGATGGCATAGGTTTCACGTGGAGGTTACCAGGTATCATTCCAAGACAAAATGGTAGAAATATTATTTGCATAGAATTGCTGTGAATCTGTTGGCAGGTGTTTTTGATCCTTTGATAGTTCAGGCTAGAAATAGGGAGGCCTGCAAAACGCTCTTACTCCTTTGAGCAGTGTGCTGCATCATTTGTATCTGTAATCCTGAGCCGTGCCAGAATCAAGCTTATAATACGCATCCTCAAGTACTTTGAACAGTGTTTGAGTTCTTATTTACTGGACGATAAGTGCTCCTTGAGTGTCTGCAAACTTGGAATGGATGTGAAGTACCAGATTTAGTGCAGCCCTGTGCTAATAATATTGTTGAACTATTGGGCATCAGCTTGCTTACTCCTGTTCTGCATGCTCTCCCTTAAGCACAGTAAATAACAGTAATTATCCCCACATTATTTGAAATGCCATTGCTAAAGCCAAGTGTTCTAAAATGCCAGGTCATCCTAAAGATATTTAGGCTAGAAGGAATTTTAAGGAATTACATGATCTGTGGCTCCATGGAAGTTTAAATAAGCAATTTCCTTTGCTAGGAACCAGAATCTTGTTTATTCTCTTGAGTGATTTCAAAGAAATATTAGTACTTGCAATGCAGTTTTTTACTTCAAGATGTGTATTTCATGTAAGGGAAAGTAATGATTTAGAAATGTGAAGTCACATCCTCAAGCTTTTATAGGAGTTACTTTAAAGATTACCATTCCAACCTTTTAAATAAAAATTTGTTTGGGGGGGTGAGAAAAACACACCAAGCTAATAGAATTCCTGAGCAGATTAACATGGAAAGCAATCCACTGGCCTGGCTATGCTCAGTCATCTGTCTGGTTGCATATGGTATAGCAACAGCACGTTGTTCTGTATTTCCAGATTCTGGAAGCATCCTGGTGATAGTAGATCTCATTCTGCACAGAAAATGCACGCTCATTTCTCATGGCTCACCACCTTCACTGTCGTGGCCAAAGCAGGCATGACTGCTTCAGCTGATCCTGCTCTCTTGGGTGAATCTTGAGTGATGATCCTGTTTAGGAGAAAGTGCATTTAAGGAGGAAGGACAGGTAGGATATGAGGTAGGTTTTGGGAATGTGCGAAGTGAGATACTGGTTAGGTCAGAAAAGACAGCTCCCCCCCCCATTTCTGAGGAGCGATGGGGATGGTAGGGCATGTTTCTTCGGCTGTAAGATCAGTGAGCTCTGCAAGCTGTTGTTAGTTGCAGTAGTAGCATCAAAATACACATGGAAAAATGATGTTGGAATTTGTTTTGTAATAACAGGCTGATGTGCTTCCACTTTGCTCTCAATTAGTAGGTATCTTTTGGTAGAGTAAAATAACTTTGTCATTAATGTTCTGGATTAAGAATGTTGTAACTACTCCAGTAGCAAGCACTTTGAGGTTGGGTTTTTTCCATACGCAGTCTAAATAACAAAGTAGGAAAAGAAAAATCAGGAAGAGATGTGGAATATTTTGGGGTCTGTCTGCTGGCAGTGTAAGAGATGACTGCTGCATCTTAACTGATGGATTTCTGTCTCCTGACTGTGTCACAAACACTGTCTAGGCCAGCCTAGATTTAAGCGTCATTTCATGTTCTAAGTGTCTAGTGACTACTCTTTCACTCAGGACACAGACCAACCTTGACATTTTTAGTGTAGCTATTCTATCTTTAGAAAGATTTTTTTTTCTTCTATTTTTTCTCAACCTGCCAGATACTTCTAAGCTATAATTTAGTTCTTTCCTGTTTTAGCAAAAGCAACTCAAAAGAATATGGGTCATTGTTTGCTGGATGCATCATGAAATCCTTTGCCTGTGTATGAAGTTATAATATTAATAACACAAAGTCTTCAAAGATATGGGATTAGTGAATCAATTTCCATGGTATTATAATTCTACATGAATCTGATGCCCAAAGCAAGGAGTTGGCAGTTTTTCATGTTTGGTGTTGTCACTGTGTTCAGGATGATGAACTAACGGCATGTTCATGTTCTATGAGGTTTTGGGGGGTGGGGGTGTTTCTGGCATGGGTTCTCTTGAGGTTGTTTTGCTTGTTCCTCCAGGATGTTCAGAGCAGCAGTTACCCTCATAGTGGATGCTCGTTGTCATCACTTCATCACCCTAGAAGCATCTTAAATGCTATTTTAGAGGTGGACTGATGACAGAGGTCTATCTAGTCCAGTGGTGTCGCAAGAACTAGATTAGAGCCTGACCTAAGGTAGTTTAAAGCACATGGTTAATCCACTTGAAGCTAATACTACAGTATTTGTGTCTAGTGCTCCCTGGGATTGCTGAAAAGTGACAAGCTCCTGGTAGTTATTCTCATAAACTATTTGTTCCTGTCATGTCCTCTGTAACCTTCCCAAGGCTTCTGCAGGGAGCTGCTGTGCCTGTACAGGGTTTGGGTTCTCACTGCCAGAGCTTCACACTGCTGGCTTTCATGTTTGATGGGACCTTGCTCTTCTGAAGCTAATTTCCGTACTGGTTCAGAAAAGGGCAACCCACATTGTTTCTCACTGCACCTAAGCTCCATGCTTCTTGGTATGTGATGTTCAGTCCAGTTGCTTCAGTGGCATGGTATGTCCTTAACTAATTATGTGAAATGTCTAATAACTTCCCAAATACTAGTTTCACATGGGAGGAGACTTCTAAGTAGCACATACACAGTCCAGCTTCCACACATATCCTTCCTAATAGTGTGTGTTGATATTCATTCTGTGTTTACATTGTTCTGAGAAGTGACAGCAACACTCAGCTCTGTCCTTGAACTAAAATAAAATGTTATTTACAGAGTGTCGACTGTACTCTCAAGGTTTGACATCACTGGAAAAGGAAGTTTGCATCCACAAACCTTAAAACTGATATTTGGCTTTCACATCAGTTACATGACATATGTGATGGGAATGGTTTTATGCACTGGAATTTGATCATCCTGTTCTTCTTGATGTTGAAAACTTAAAAGTTTCATTTTTACATTATCTAAATCCCTTCTCCCTCTTCTCTGTCCACAGCAGGTGTGTGTTTTCTTGGTAAGCTTGTGTGCATAAAGGCCTTAGGGGAACTTTTAAAAGGCTCGAAGGATGATTTCTGCTGGTAGCCTAGACTTCTACTGTACTATCTAACTGTCTGTATTTTGCCATTGGCTACATTGATGGGAAACAGTCGGTCAGCTGGCTTGACCAACTAGTGAGTATCATACAATTAACAAAAACTGAACTGTTCAATCAAAAATTCAATTTCCTGTAACAACAGCGTGAAATTTGCTGCTCTTTTCTATACGGTTAAGTGTACTACAGGTTTCAGAAGGTACTGGCAGTAAGTGAGCATCTGAGATGAATTTCAGGAATATTTTTGAAGTGTAGTTGGATAAGCTACTGCCAAAGGCATTTCTGTTAGTTCATGGCACTTCTGATCTCTGCTTAATTAGAAATATTGAACTGTTCTAGTATATTTACAAACAGACCCTCAGTGCACAAGTCTTTTTCTCGGATATCTGTGTTCCAGTTAGGGCTGTGTCTCTGTATCATATGGAAAATTAGTGTGATAACAGAACTAGGTTTCAGTCTTTCTGTTTTGTACTGGTGCATGATATTCATTTAGGTAGGTAATAATAGTAATGTTACAGATAGTTCAAGAGATAAGTAGTGTATTAACCATTAATCTAGAACTGCAGTTGGGACATAATTGCTATCTATGAGGACAATATTCGATGCATCTTTTAAGAGCATTAGGTACATGTAATATTGCCCTGATATGGCAGGCAAGATAGCTTTGCTTTCTGTTTTACACAGCTGCTATAGCTGCAAAGAAAGTGTAAAATCCCATTTTCACAACGTGCTTTATGTTCTTTAAATTCTGCAGCTTGAGCGTGCAAGGCTTTATTGTACACTTACTGTGGAAAGCATCTGTCATGCTAAAATGGATTTGTCAATGACATGATTATTAAAGTGTCCTGTTCAATTAAAGATGTTCTGTTTTCAGATCAATATTAGGGACCTTGTAACAGTAAGTCTTGGCTTCGGGGTTGCTTCAAGAGCAAGAAATAAAAGACCAGAGCTGGTCTGGGAGAAGCTGACTTGAGTAATTGTTTATTTCTGAGAGGACTGTTTTTTATATCCAATAGACACAATTAAAGCTGCGTTTATTGGAATGAACAGCCTTGCTGCCATACAGGTAGAAGACAGATTATAAAGACATATATGTGGTATTGTAGTGGAGCCCTTGAGAATGAATGGTCTAATCAGGATTAAATCAAATTGTCTGGGTGCTGTAATGAGAAGACTCAGGTTTGCTTTTATCCCTCCAGCTATCTGGGAAAACTCTCCACTGTGTTTTGCAGTGAGAGATTGTGCTATCGTTTGGAGATCATAATATTAGCAATAAAGAGAATGCAAGCTACCTCCAATTTATTTTGTCCCACTTAGTCCAGCATTTGATGTATATGATGTATTGTTTACACTGTGAAGTTAAATATTTAATCTGTTACATTTAAATGAAAATAAACAGAAATGAGGGAAAAGGTGTGATAAGTAAATACTTGGGGAAGAATATTCCTCTGTACTTGAAGCACTTCAATAGGAAAGAAGAAAAATAATGCCTGTAATGTGTTCTTGTGCTGTTTCTTTTGTAGTGAGGTAACACTGCGCCTAATTCTGGAACCTATGGTGCTCATGGGCTACCGAAATACAGGAATTTCTGTGCTCTGAAGTGGGTTTAGCCCAAAGTATAGCTGTGGAAGTCCTTAGCACATGAATATCAGCCCTCAGAATTGTAACTGCCAGCCAGATCTCATCCATGCTGTGGTTCATGTGAGCACCATCAGGAGGCTCTGCAGGTTGGGTGCCATCCATCTGGCTTTGGCTTGGCAGATGAGTCGAGGGAGTAAGGCAGTGAGAACCTCTGAAATCCATGGCTTCACCCAGCTGCTGCTCCTTGCTTGTGTCTCTCGACATCTTCTTGTGATCTCAGTCACTGGCTGAGCTCTGGGACTTCCTCTTGGCCTGTTTGGCTGCTGTCCCCAGGCAAGGCTGTTGATAACATGTGGCTGACCATGCTGGGCCCTGCAGCTTCTGCTGTGAGCCAAGGCAGATTTTTAATTGCTTGCTGTTAACTCTGGAGGAGCTGCCATTTAATAGGTGTCATCATATGAACATAGAGAACCCCTGGAAAATCTAGACACTTGTACTCTTCAGAGCAGTTGCTGCTTTGTAACTTAAAATTCAGAACTGAGAGTTGTACTCTCAAACATGTTCCCTTCCTCCATGAAATATTCATTGAGCAACACAGGATTAACATGTGCTTAGGTGTGGTGGTGTAAAAGGAGAACCTTTCCCCATGTATTGCAGAGAAGGATATCATGCTTGACTCTCATTTGTAATATTAATAAATGTTTTTAGCGTGAGGAAGGCCAACATTTAATGCTTTTCTTTTATGTCTGTTTTGTCAGAAAATGTCATTATCAAAGCTGGTTGCTGCATTTTCTAATGGTTAGTTCTCCTTTTAAAACTGTGTGGTGTCATTGCTGGGTTTCAGCTTTGCTTTTACTTTTCATCTCTTTGATTAGTGGTGCTCATCCAAATGTTGGTTACCTGTAAATACGAGAAACCCCAGGATACAATGTTGGTGGTGCTTCATTCAAAGCCGAGTGTGATACTTCATTAGTTACCGGGGTACCCAGCTGGGCTCACTTGCTGTCACTGAGACACAGGTGGGAGCACTAGCCAGGTGGGGTGACCAGGTATCATGGGTCTTGTGGGGATGTCTATTCCAAAAGCTGCATGGGAGTGAGAGTTAACTAGTGTGACTTAACTCCCAACTCAGTCAGACGCAGTACAGACCTGCGACAGGTTTGAATGCCACAAGAGGTAGAAGGCCTGCAGAGTTAAAAGTTTAGGGCAAAATCTGTCCAGCCTCCTTATTCTTTGAAGAAAACTCACTGAAGTTTAAATTGATTACACTGGCAGAAAAGGGGCTGGGATCCACTTTCAAAATATTCTTTGTACAAACAAAGATGACATTTTAAAGAGTGTCTTCACAGCTACAGAAATGGAGCATTTCTACCCTGCCCAGACATGAGACTATTGTGGTTGATTAAAACATAGGACAGTTGTCTTTCACAAGCTCTGATAAAAATTTTAATTTAATCTGAAACAAGTCATTTTGTTCTGAATGCATGCAAGCCACCTGAGTAGATCTAGCAGAAAAAGAAAATTAAGCAGAAGCCCCACCAGGACTTCTGTCCAACTGGATTTGCTGGGGTAGTCAGAAATGGACAAAAAACATGTGATAGTGTTCCTGCTACTGTTGTTGAGACAGGAAAAAATAATTCTGAAACTTGGCAGCTTCAGCCACTCAGTTGCCAAGTGTATTTTACATGTGGCTCTGGGTATTAGCCTTACTGCAGGGGAGGATAAAGGAAAGAAGGTGTGAAGGGATCAAATTCGTTTATAGTTCATTGTCTCCTTCTACCGTGGGCAATGTTAAATAACTTACACTTGGTCTGTGTCAAAGTGGTGTTTGCTGTGGCATTAGTAACAAAAAGACAGATTTGTTTTTAGAGAACACTGTCTGTTCTCTTGCATCTGGGGATTTGTAGTGAGATCTGTTAAAAGAGCTGTGAAGATTTGAAGGGGAGAGGATAATGAACGATAAAAACCCCACCCTAGTGTTAATGCAACATATTAGTGAAAACTGAAGGTTCAGAAACACAGAGGATTCTTATATTGAGGTTTCACCTTGAATGCTGAAAAGGTTAATACATTAACCCTTTGTGTTACTGTTTTTCACACATTCTGTGAGCACACACAAGCATTCACTTAAAGAAAATGAAGTATGGATTCTGAGGTTATATGGATGTAGGACTGCAGTTCAACGTTTTAAGATAACATGTTACTATTTTTGGAGACACTTCACTTCCTCAGAAGCAGAACTTATTTAGTAAGCTCTGAAGCCGGCAGATTTATAAGGCTGTTCTGTTCCAACTCCACTATCAAGTTTTTAAGTATGCTGTTTGTACAGCTATAAAGGCTTCAGACTCTGCTGGGAAAACTGGCTGTTGCTTCAGTAACGGGCAGGCATGGGTTTAGGTTTGCTTGGTTACTTCAGATGTGGCCTAAAACCCTCTCGAGTTTAATTTACTTGTTCACTGCCTGTGTAAATCTGGTTTGCTGTTGCCTGGTTCTGTAGCAGGTCTGGTGAAGTCCTTCATACTGGGCCTCTAGAAGCCAGCATGAATTTCTATAACAGATTTAATGAGTGTGTGAGTAGTATCTTCATTTGCCGGTGAAGTACCAGTGCTGTCTGTAGTACTGTCCACTTCTGAGTAAAAATGCATGATAAGCACTTTAAGCACTGAAATAAATAGCCAGTTGTACCTGTGGACTCTGGCACCATGGTTTGGCAGCTACTGAAGCATCCAAGTGCCTCTAGGTCTCCCATGTTACAGGTTCACCCGCTGAACATACCCTTGTAAGCCATTCCAAACTGTCTCCTCTGAATTTGCCTTGCTGGCCGGTTTAAGATCTGAATGTCAGCCATTGCAGAGAATCCAGTGTGTACAGATTAAATCGGACAACTTCTTCAAATGGCTGTTAACGAGCAGAGTGTACTTAGTGTCTGACCTTCAGGGGGTGGGCATGTGTAGGACCGCTCTTATATACTGTCTCCCTGTTGAGTGTAAGTGCTGGTACAACTGTGACTTTGGTTCAAAGACTGGAAAGTTTGGCTCTCGTTTTTGAGAATTTTTGGTTACAGCACTTGAATTCAGACTTTCCATTGACTTCAGGCTGTGTAAGTGCTCATGCAAAAGGCGAGGAAGGCTAGCCAAACCTAGTCCTCTCTGCTTGAGAGAAGATGGCACAGATTCCTGTGCCCTGGTTTCAGCAGGGAGAGAGTTAATTTTCCTTTTATCTGTGGGTGTAGTGCTGTGCCTTGGGTTTAGAATGAGAGTCATGTCCAGGGCTTCTCAGCTTCTCATCCTGCCCTGCTAATGAGAAGGTGGGGTGCACCCAAGAAGCTGGGAGGGGGCACAACCGGGACAGGTGACCCAGACTGGCCAAAGGGATATTATATGCCATATCACATCATGGTCTGCTACAACTGGGGCATGGGCTGGGAGAGGGGGCAGCTTGGGGTCTTGCGGAGCATTGACTTCAGGTGGTGAAAAACCTGAGCGAATCTCTATCTCCTGAGAGACCATGTACTCACCTGGGCTGGGTACTGTGCTGAAGGAAGCACAGTGAGGGTAGCACACTGGGCCAAATGGGTGGCGTCTGTGATATTGATGCACAACTTGAACTTACGTTTATTTATAGCTTCCATGTCTTGTGTTTAGAATTAGAAAAGCTATTTGGTCATGGTCCTGCAGTAGAATATACTTGGTGAGGTAGAATAACTTAGGATCTTGATTTTTTTTTTCTTGTTTTAAACTTTTTTTAAACTTTTTTTTTTTAGTGTGTGTTACTTGTAGTTTTATAACAGTTTATTAGCTTGCTTCTTTTGAGGTGAATGTGTTTCTCTTGAGACTTGATGCATGCTGTTACGAAATCAGAGAAAGATAGAGCTCTCATTTTAGTTTTCTGTCCCAAACTTGAGATGTGTTGTTGTGTTGGCAAAGAGATAATTTTTGGACTGCATTCAAAGTTTCAAGATTTTACCATATCAGGATGTCCACTTGCCTGTGTTTCTTTCCCTTTGGCTTTCGCTTTTCAGCAGCTTACTGGCAGCGACACTGAAGGGAACAGCCAATTTTGAGTGACAGACACAGAGTATTCTCAGTAAAAGCTCCCTGAACGAGCCAGTACAGCTATTCCCTTCAGAAGTTTAATTCCCAGAATTTGTCTCCTTCGTTTGGAGAAAAAGAAGCATTGGTTTAACGACTGCGCAGCTGATTAGAACCAACCAGGGCTACGCAAATTCGGAGATGTAGACAGCTATCAGTTGCCAACTGAGTTAAGACAGATTGTTAGCCAGCTCTGTTGGTTTGATTAGTGACCTGAATCAGTTGGCTTTGAGTGTATCGCTGCCAGAGCGTGCTAAACAATGAAAACGGGAACCTTGTGTGTCTTGTATCTCTTTGTCTCTGCAGTGTCACCAGACATAAGGAGTCAGAGGCTTTGCGGTGCCTGGGCTGAGCAGCATGGAGAAGAAAAGGATACTTGGGGACTGATTATGCCTCTGCCACACCCAGGCCAGGGACCCCTCTGGAGATGTGGGAACTGGCAGTGATCTGTGAGGAACCACCTGCTTCCTTGAGATTGCAGGGATATATCTCAGCATTTGCTCTCTGCCCCAACATGTTTCCTGCTCTTGGGTTTGGGACTGTGAAGAGAGCGTGGCTGTAGGAAAAGGAATTGCTCTCAGAGCATCTCAGAGCTCAGTATCAATGTGCAGGGCAGAAGGGCTTCATTCTTCTGTTGTGCCAGTAGGGAGGTAGAATGACAGAAGGGGACAACAGAGTATGATATATACTGGGAGCAAGTGGCAAAGAGGAGGAAGGAATAAAATTTGTTTGGAAAAACTCCCTAGAATTTTGGTTGTGGCTGTGTTCAGAGGTTTGCTCCAGGTCTCATGTAGGCAAAGCTCTTCTGCAGCATCCCAGTCTTCCCAGGGAAGTTAAGGGAGTTTAGCTGCTTCACAAGTGAGCGTATTCAGTGTTTGCGGGAAACTTTTTACTGCTTAGTTTTAAGTGGTAAGACTGAAGTTGCTGGTGGCCACAGCTGCATTTTTTGCTGGAAGCTTTTGCAAGGCTGATAGGGCAGAAATGAATAAGTGCAAGATGACTGTTCTGATCCCTTTAGCTTCATGTTGTATTATGACCAGTAATGTTTATTTCCAGTGTGTAAGGTGAAGGTGATGTGACTAGAAGGCAAAGGATATGTAGTAGGTGTGAGCAGGTATCATCTGCAGTACCTGTTTTGTTTTCATCTATGTGGTTAAATATTATCACCAGCTTCTATAAAGTAAGTTGTATTAAAGCAAGGTGCTAAATGCAAGTGATGATTAAGTAATTTCTAAAGTTACGACATGTCTAAACCCAAGAAAGTTTAAAAAGCTTTTTATGTTTAATAAGCAAGCATGCTAAATTTAAGTTATTCTTATGTAAGCATCTGGAGGTAAGAAAAATGTAAGTCTGCCTGCTGATAAGCCAGGACCAATTAATTAATGAAAGAAGCGGTCAGCCAGTTAGGACAAGTACACTGTGTACTTTCTTTCCTAGAGGAGCTTTTTTGTGAAACCAGTTCCCTTGCAGACCTGACTGCATCCAGCTTTCCGTGCACAGAACAGTAGCAAGCAAGGTAGTGGAGTTATTCTTCCCAGTCCCAGGCTACAACACACGTGGGTGAGAGCAACACCATTCCCAGACTTCTAAGTAAAGGTTTCCTCATTTTAGTTTTAATTCTCCTCTACTAAACTTTTAATAAACTCAGATTTTTTTTTCTTTGAATAGACTAGTGGTTTGGATTGTTAGTTTATTCAGATTAATGTGGCTTAAACTAATGAACCTTTTCTGGTGGTCTTGTAGGAATCCGGATAGCCAGGCAATAAAGCAAGTTGTACAGGATCAGGTGGAGATGATTTTCCCTGTCACCTTCCCAAACACATGTACTCACAATTCTCCTGGGAGATGTTTTCCAGTTGTGTAAATACTCAATTATTATGAGCTGATGCTTATCTAGCTTGCTTGCTTGATTTCTAAAAGTGTAATACTGGTCTTAATTCTGTGTATAATGTTTCTCCTACCAACTCAAACAACTCTCTCCCTTGAGTTCCTGTTTTTAATTGCAGCTTTAGATCAACTCTCCCTTTTAATGTAATATTTCTTTCCTTTTGATCTGATACCTACTTCAAATGTGTTCTACTTAAGGATGCATCCTCTACAGCCTAAACATTTAGTCTGAAAAACTGCTGTAAAGCTGAAATGCGCCCTGTTCCTTCTTCTGTGGTCCAGGAAGACCTAAAGAAAAGAAGTTTGAAATAGAAGCTGATTTTGGTTTTACTATTATTTTGGGTGTTACAATATTTTTAAGATCACTAGTGTTAGTTTACTTTTCATGAGCGCCACTAACTTCTATCAGGCTCCAGAGGGCAGTTGTCAAAGCCCTTAAAATAGCTCACAGATCCATGTGTCTGATAGCCCAGTTTTGGATGTGGCTGTTCACGGGAATACTTAAAGGAAATGCAGACTTCTGTGATGTACCTAATTATGTGCTGCTGTTGTACCCTGTCTCTTCTTGATGTGCGAGCATGTAGCTACAAGATCTTATTCGTCACAGTAGTGGTGGGTCTGGTCGTGTTCTGCCGAGAGCTGGATGTCCTGATAGAAGCTGTGTCTGGCTTGCTCAGCAGTGCCACTGCAAACTGAGAATACTTTTATTTTTACTCACTCCCCTCTGACAAGAAACCTGAATGTCTCTAAAACACACAGAGTGTTCCGGTGCAGTTGGAGACTGGCAGAAGTGTGTGTTGTAAAATGCTTATGTATGCCCTGCATGTTTACAATCTGCTCTGTAAAGTGGTGTTTCTTTTATAGCTCTACTGAGAGACCTCTCCACCTTTAGCGTAATAGTATCTGCAGGCTTCCTATGCTGCAAAGGTGACAGAAGGGAAAGTATTTGACTGAAGTGTAAAGTGGCCTATGAAAAAAAGGCAAATGGTAATTCTGGAGTGTTAGAGATTACCTCAGCACTCATTCTGGATTCATCTTCCCCTTTTCTTTCTCTGTCAACACAGGTTATAACATCAGTATCCACTGGCTCGGTACTCTTCAGACAGTTATGTCAAATCATCCTTTCAGCCTTACTTAACTGCCTTGTCTTTCTCTCTGAGATGTTTGATAATGATTTAACTGTTCTGATTTGAATTACCTGTCTTAGCTTGCATGGAAGACTATATAAAGATGCTAGAGGTCTTTTTATAGCTGGAAATGCTTTTTTTTTGCTAGGACATACAGAACCTACTCTCTGCTAATGAAGTTACTCTGCCTTAAGGCAACACCGAAAGGTACTTCAAACCCTTCTTTCCGCTCCCTGAAATACTGCACAGGATGTCACTCATCAAATTCTATAAAGGAGCGAGTGGTTTTGTAGTCCTTTACTATAACTTACTGAAGTACCTCAGCAGAAGTATTCTGTTTCCTCTTAAGCTGGATGACTTTTCCAGGTAGATCACTTGAACATTTAGCGATTTCTTCACACTACTAGCAAGTGGAATCGTGTAACTTGATAAAGTGGCATTTCATTTAATGAGATTAATAGTTCTAAAACTAAAGCCTTCCTAAAGGGTTTGTGAATTAATGGACACATGGGAAAAATAATATGAGTTAATTTTTAAAACAGCATGTTGCACTGCATCAAAACTCTGTGTAGATGCTTTTCTTCACCATTAAAGCGACCTAATTTGATTTAGTTTACTTCACTTCTAAACTTAAGTAACAAAATCATATTAAAGCCGCCTTAATTCTGAAGGAGAGCATCCACATTAGAGCTGAACTAATCTTCTTCAGGTCATATGTTAAACTAATGCCAGCAGCTGACTTCCCTGAGCATTGCTGCAAAGTCACGCCCCAAGAGCTGTAGACCTTGTCCAAGAGCTTCCATTGACTTAAGTGCCAATTTTATTTCAGATAAAGGTGGTGGTTGGGCCCAACTGTACGATGTTGTGTGACTGATATGTAAATACGTCATACCCTGCAGATATGCTTGCTATATCCTAATTTGGTTTAATACTGAGTTAATGAAGCTCTAAGGAAATGTTTTCAAAGTTGTATGTGGTGATAATTTGTTTCAGCCTTATGAATATTGACTGTTTTAGCTTTTTGGAATAAAAATACATCCAAAATACTTAAAGTACACTGTGTATTTCTGTAAGGGGTGAGGCAGAGTACCTGTTGGAATGGATTATTGTTTTGAAGATAAACATTAAGTATTGGATGCAGTAAAGGAACTGTAACCAATTTCTATATTTGCTTTGTAGGTTTTCTCTAAAGAAATATCAGATTCCATGTAAGTGGTTGTTGTTTCTTTGATTGGCAGAGTCTGAAGGCAAATGCAGATGTGTGTTTCCAGGTCACTGGAACCACCTCATTGCTGTAACAGAGCACCACCTCAACAGCACTCTGTCACAGCCCATGTTTTATATGGAGGCATCAGCCAACTTATATAGTATTTTGTATGTTTTGCTGGGACAGAGGGGAGCCCACAAAAGGTAATAAACATACCAGAAGGTGTGAGAGACTCCATTCAGGGTCTGGGAGATGGTTGTGTCCAGTGTGTAAGTGACTTGGTTGTGACTAACCTACTGTGCAGAGGGTAAGCTCTGATTCAGGCAGGCATCAGTTATTCTGTATCGTTTGGTCAGTGGCCGGGGATCACTCTTGAAATGCTCTGGTGCTTTTGGACCACTGATAGAGCAGCCATGAAGATATACAGAAAAATACTTTTACCACTTGGCTGCATAAGGTGTTCAGTAAAACGTCAGCTGAGATCTTGACATCCAGAAAACAAGAAAAATTTGAAAGCATAAGACGCACCTTTTAGTAAGTACATCCAGAAACATCTTCTACCAGTAGGTAATTAGGTGATCGAGTGTTAGAAGTTTTTGTGTCATGGTAGTGATGTCCCAGGAATGTTTAGCAGAGGCCTGGCACAGGCATGTTTGAGAATATATATGCAAGTATTAAATTTTCTTTCACTTTTTTTTTCTAAAGGCTGAAACCAGAGCTAAAGAAAGTCTTGCTTTGACCCCAGTGGTACTGAAGCAGAACTCAATTCACATGAAAAATCCTTAGATATTCCTTTTGGGAAAGAAAGGAATTCCTTTCTTTCAGAAAGAAACAGCTTGAAAAAGAACTTGTCAGATAAAAATGTTAGATGTGCATGACTGAAGCCTGCAAGGTGTCCTGCTCTAGCGGAGCTGGTGCTCTGTTTGGGAAGCAGAAATCCGAGAAGATGCACACTGTACTATGTGTCCTGGTCCCAACCATCTCTCATGGCCACTTTAGATGGTCTATTGTTTCGTTTTACAGTGCACCACTTTCAGGCAAAGTAGCGTTGCAGATGATCATCGGAGGAAGGGGAGAATGCTGAATTCCTGGATTGAAATGTTTACAGGAATGTTGTCTTTGATTTCAGTAGTCTGTGGTGGGGACTGTGTGTTTGCAAGGCATCAATGGAATCGGGACACAAGCTACTTCTGTTTTAAGAGATCGGTGTACTGGTGTTAATTTCCTGAGTGTCCGGGAGAAACCCTGGCACAAGAATCAGTAAACTTGGGCACTAACATACCATCTGGGTAGGCAGTCTGAAAAATACCACTGCAGAGACTGTCTGCCTTGCTCTAGAGGTTAATTTGTGAGATGAGCTGTTTGCAATAGTGAGAGTCTTTACCCAAGGCCTGTGGCTACTGTGTGCCACAGCATTTCTCAGGTTATGGTCAAGCAGAGACCGTAGAAGTTGATCTCTGACCTAAAAGGAGAATTTACAGCCTGTAGTATGTGCTAATTGCAACATCACCAATCACAGCCTCATCCATAAGTGACATGGTGGCCTTGAAATCCTGAAATGGGTCAAAAGCTGTGGTACTTAAGATTGCCTCTGAAAGTGCAGAGCTGTTGGGGAGATTTACCAGGCAAGTAGGGCAGGGTTAGCATCTCCTCCTGACTTAATCCACCCTTGCACCAGGTTATGGGTTGTAAAAGTCTTTGCTGTTTTAATAGGATGGTTCCCAACATTCTAGCTTGGTGTGTGGTCAGACCAGATCTAGCCTAGCCCTGTCTGTCAGCGTGAGCAGCTGCAGGTTTTCTCATCTCTTTGAAGAGATTTGTCTATGTTGTGTGATGATGGGGATCCTCCACCATGCATCATCACCCCATCTGTTCATCGTGCTGTCACCCACTAAGAGTCAGGTCCTGGATTTTTCTGTTTGCATCTTTAAAAAAACTGTTCCAGAGTTGTTGGTGGAGAATGCACTTTTGAATGTGTTTCTTGGAGTTGATCAGTTGTTTCATGTCAGTAATCTGACAGCAGGGACTCTTCCAGGCTAATACCAGCTTCCCGTATCTTCAGCTTCTGTTCTCTGTGTTTGTTGTGTTTGAAATACATGTTGTTTTGTTTCCCTGGGATGTTAACAGTGCCACTGGCAAGAGTAGATGCCAGCGTGAAACATGAACATGCATGGTATTTTGACTTCTAGGAAGGTTTATTTCCCAGAAAATAGTAAAGGGGAAGAATGTTTTGCAAGTGATTCATCATTTGCTGAGATGATTATATATCTTCTAGTCTTCAGACTATTTATCCACTGTGAGTGAATGTCATGCATTCCTCTTGATAAAAGACCCACCTTCCTAAAAAAAAAAAAAAAAGTAGAAAGGTAAAATTGTACACCTTTAGGACTGCAGTCTGACAGAGAGGTTAAGTGATAGGCATCAATACTGAAGCAAACTGAACATATCACCGTGTTTTCATTTTAGCATCAGAGCTCTGGCTTCACTTTGGCTAATTCTCTTTCTCCATGGCCACCTTCCCAAGAATGCCATTAAAGTAACACTTCCCTTTCCCTCCTTTAACTGTTGATGTAATTTGTAAGCTCTTCAGGGCAGGGACTGCTCCTTGCCCTGCCCAAGTCAGCACTACTCCTTTCTCAAGGCAGTGAGAGGAGAGCATGAGGATCTTGAACTCAGCTTTTATTGTCTTGTACTGATGAAAGCCTTGATGTAACCATTGCTATACCAGCATAAAGATGTTTTATTTAGTTTTCCTTGGTCTAGCTCCCTTTGTTTCGCTGAGTTTGACAAAGCTAAACCATAAACAGTTGTGATAAGATTGTCTCTAATAAGCATATTTCTTGACTAGGTGTTGTGGCAAACTGTATTTTGTGTACACAAAGCTGAACGCAATTGAGCTGCATCATGGGCAAAGCCTTATTATAGTGATGGATAAAATCCTGAAGCTTGGTCTTGGCTTTAAATTTGTACAATCATGCTGAGCAACAAATAATCCAGTGCTTCACTCCAGCTGAGGTGTTTATCCAACCGTCATCTCATCTCCACGAGAAACTTTTTAAGGTAGATCTGCTTTGCAGTCTGTCGGCAGAATTGATACAAGCAGGAGGTGTCCTGTGGTGTGAAATGCAGAGTTAGTGGGTTCCCCCCAAGAGCATCGTGCTGTCAGTGCACTCTCCCCTCTCTGTCACACTGCAGTACCACTTGGTGACCTTTGGGTTTGCACAGACAGGAGTTTAATCACATATAGACCAGTCCCAGCTGGTTAGATCTCTAAATAGTTGCTTAATGCTTGACTGGAAGAAGTGTGGTTCACAAAGGAAAAAATGTTTTTTGTTGATTCAGTAGGAGACTGCTTGGTGAGACACCAACCGGACTGCACATGGGGGGCAGCTGCTGGGAGCTTACAGAAGCAAGACCCTTGGGTCAGGCCAGCCTTCAGTGCATTCCCAGGACAGTGTTTCCTAGTTGTGGCTCAAAAGTTGCAGGAGAGACCTAAAATGGAGGCTGTTAACATAAATCTTGCTCCCCCACATCTTGGGGGTGAGTCGGAGAGAGAGCAGCCTCTGCCAGTATGGAGTATGGGTTGTGTGAGAAGGAAAGCTGGTGGTCTTGAGTTATTTTAAATGCTTTCGGTGTGCTTTGTTTCTTTATGTCCAAAAGAGGCAGAAGAAATGTTGGTTAGTGGAGTGTGAGGCTATTAGTTCTGCTGGAAGCATTTTTTATAATACCTAAGTCCCTTCTGGACTGTAACTTTTCCACACTGGACCTGCTTCTAGCACCTTGAATTCTCCAGCAGAAGTTTGTAATGATACATTGAGATAGGGATTCCAGTATTTCTATTAGGTAACGTTAGCATTCCTCACCTTACAAAAGCCTTTGGTTTTAGTTCTGAATTTTCTGATGTGCTTATCTACTTTATTTAGCTCACCAGGGTGATCTTGTGCTCTCATTTCTAAAATTGGGCTTCACCAACATGCCTTGGAGTTCCTCTGTGTACTGTGACTTGTTATGTACAAGGCCATCCTTTCACTGAAAGGCTTTTCTTTGCAAGTGAAGACCTGTAAAGATCTAAGCTGCTTTTCATTTTTTGTTATCAACCCACAAAATGCTTCTTGTTTATTAGTTAAAAAATGAACAGAAAAGACTGAGGATGAAGCATTGCTATGTGACAAAAAAATCCCTAGAATGAAGGTAGTGCCTGGAGCATCTGGCAATTTCTTGGGAAGAGCTGGAGTGCTAAGTGTCCCCGGGCTGTTTATCAGTCCCCTGAAACCCCTGGCTTTCAGGAGGGCTGGGCTAACCCACTTTTGAAATCAATTCCCGACCTGGTGACTCGAAAGAAGCTGACTCTTAGATGTCTACCCCTCATTACTTCATTTTCTCATCTAACTAAACAGCTGTCCATGGTAATGCTGTGTTGTTTGTCTGACACAAAGAGGTATAAACTGTCTTTCTTTTAAAGTACTTAAATTTCTGTAGCTTTCAGGAGCTAAATAGTTTCTGTGGCTTAGACACTGGATTTTTTGTTGCAGCAACTGCACTGATTGGAAATACGGCAGTCTGACAACAAGTGCACTAAGTGTATGGCTACTGTGCAGTACAGGCACTGCATTTTTACAGCTGATGTAAAAATTACATTGATGTGAAAATCGATGGTGGTGACTTCCCCTTGAATGGAAGTCTCAGAATTAGGATTGTAGTAATTCACAATCTTTGAAAAATATTTCTTTGGACTTGAACTCTGAAGTAAGATAGTACCTCTATGAGAGCAATATATTTATGCAGTAGCTTTGCTTTACAGAGAGTTTGTTAATGCTAGGTTTGTATAGGTAAAAGGATTTCTTCCAGTGACTTAACTGCAGTAAGTAGAAGAATAAATGTCCTAATTTAATATTTACGTAGGTGTCCTAGTAATAGGCCTCCTACGTCCTAATTATATAAGAAAGAAAAGTGTTGGGGCTGACGTGAGATACATATACTTGTAGGATAAGAAGCACAGATGGATTATCTATCCCTTATTTTACCTCCTTAACTGAATGCGTCATGAAATGAACAAAACCTGTTTTATGATGCCTTAAATTACAGCTGGTTAATATTTTCATATTTTGTTAAATAAAAGTCTGTTGCAATTGTGTTCAGCATTTTTCAACTGGTTTACACATTGTACTTCCTTTCTTCCCCACCAAAACATATTGCTAGGGTCATTTGAAAAGAATACTTATTCTTAAGCAATTCGTACTTTAACACATTTTCCAGCTCTGATATCCTTGAAGTTTTGTTTGATATTTGATATATTTACTCTCATTTTCTTAATTTTTCATTCTGTAATTTTGTTAACCAAAAAATAACTCCATTCTGTATTTGTGGATAAACCAGCTGGTTTATGCTGTTTAGTTTTGTGTGCTACTTTTGAGATATATTGCACCTACGAACTTATGGGAAGATTTGTTAGCTGGAAATGTAACCAGCTTCACTGTACTGAAGTCCAGCAGATTGAAGGGACTGAGCATCTTTAGGAATAAAGAAATAGCTGTAAGCAGACATGAATTTTTAAGTCGTTCTAGATGATAAATCTTTCTAACTAATGCTGTGGTCATTGCTTTCAGTAAGAAATGTTTAAAAGGCATAGATGGCTGTTTTATAGGGAGCATTGGCTGATTAAATGTTCCTTTCGTGCCTTTGAAATATCTGCTAAAGTTTTTATGAAACATAAAACAGAGAGAATGCAAATAATTAATGCAGTCACTTAGCAGCAAAGGGGAACTGTTAAATGCTTTAGAGCGCTATGTTATAATAGAAAATTATTGTTATTCTTTAATATCAAGATGACAAATTAGGTAACACAGGGATTAATTATGAAGGATGGAAAACAATCACACTTTACAAAGGCTTGGTTTATGGCATAAGTTTGCCTGTAAAAGCAGATAGTGTAAAGCAACTAAATGATGTAGAATCTCATGTATCACCTTAAAATCACCTTTTTCTTTCTTTCTTTTTGGTTGGGAATTGATGCTGCTTTGTGACTTGGATAAACCCTTTAAATCTCAGGTGCTTTAAAGAAATTGTCTTCCTTTTAAGTAGCGTGCTCTGCTTTGCAAATTAAAGTCTACCCAGTGGTATAGAGCAGCTAAAGCTTTTGCTGCTTTTAATGAAAATAAACAGAAATTTTAATCAGGGGGCAGGATCTTTGTCTGCAGAGGGCTGGTGTTTTGGTTTGATTTGACTCCCATGTTTTTAGTGACTCTAACGTCCTGATTCAGGAACGCTTTCCAGAGCCAGGGTGTAGTGTTAGAATAGAAATTGTATTACATAATTAACCTGTTCCTGGGTAGGGACGGATATAGTTGTGTTTGTATATGTTTCCCTAGGTATAGCTGTGAACGAGCTAAAGGCAATTTGATTAAACAGGCCTGGATAGGACGATGATTGTGCATCATACCTAATAGCTCAGATGCATCCGACCATTTTTGCTCGTGGCTAAATTACAGTGTAAAAAGGACAAGCTAATTTCACATGTCAGGTGTTAGCAGGAACAGTAGCGTGACAGTTGCTTTCTAAATTATTTCAATCTGTTTATTTCAAAGGAGCTTTCAGTGTGATAAGAGATGATCAAATATTGCTTTGTAGCTCATAAGCCTGAGTCCTTGCCAGTGCTGAGAAGTGTCGGGATGTGCAATAAATGTACTCTTCTTCCATTAATACTTGTCTCCAAGGTTAGTGCTTTGGGTTGGAGGGGGAAACTGGATGACGTGGGTGCAATAGGAAAAAACTCAGGCCTTATTAATGTCAGTAGCAAACTTCCCACGAGCTGTGATGGGGCAGGCTTTTGTTCATAGTACTTCATGTGTACCTTGGTATAACAAAACTTCGGGCTGGGACAGAAGTGTTTGTATCTTAAGTTATTTGTAATGAAGTGGGCTTTTCTGTTAAAACCACAGTGGAAATATATCATCAGTGTCAGTATTAAATCCCAAGGGCATTATTTTTTATCGTGAAAGGAAGTCTTGTGCAGCTGTTCTTAGTAATAGACTCTACACAGAAAATACTTTTCCTCTCAGGATCTTAAAATGCTTCAAAATGAACCTTATCTTGCACTAATGCATTACGTTATACTGGCACATGCCGACTTTCACAGTAAAAGCTCCTGCTCTGAAATATCAATTGCTATATACGCTTCGCTTGTTTGCATGTTTGTTCATGTGGTACTTTACAGCCCTCATTGCCTGTGCTACTGTACTGACGGCTGGTGGCTCTTATTGTTGGGTCTTCTCTAACTTGGGCTACGCCTTTTTTAGCAATAAGGCAATAAAAAATAAGAGAGGGAGAGAGGAGTCTGCATCTATCTTAGGTCAGTACAGCCTTGGAAGTCAGGGCAGCTCCTTGGAGTCTCTGAGGCTGTGGCTTAGTCTGAGCCCAGCTAAGCTCCGTGGCACAGCGGCCGGCAAGGAAATAAGTTTTTTAAATCCTGTTGTGCACCAGATCATTTCCTTAAAACAGTGTTGCTTCTGGAACAAGCTATAATCTCAGCCTGGTCATACCATAAATTATAGAGACATATAGCTATGTATATACATATGTGTGTGCGTACTTCTGCTTCTGTGAACAGACATACAAATACGGACACTCGCATGCACACAGTGTAATGGAGCTAATACTGCTGCTGCAGTCCCTCCTGTCTAGTTCTTGTGAACTAGAGCATTTCTGAATGTGATGGTCTGTACATTTGAAGAGTTTTTCTGTCAGGTTACTCTCCTCTTTTTTAAGTAGAGCTGGTAGACTGTGTTCTCTCCAAATGTTTGAGGTGGTGATAATTTTTTTTTTTAAAAGAGATTGCTTATTTCATCAGTTAGACAGCTTTTATAAAACACTTCTGTTTTTCTAAGAAATTTGTATTGCTACACTGGAAAATATGGAACTCTTCCTTTTTTTTTTGGGCCATTAAATTAAAATGTTTTCTTTTTTCAGCAAGAAAAAATTATTGTAATTTTTTTTTTTATTATAAGCCTGGCAGTGTCTTTTCATCTGAATTTCTTGTGTGGAAAATGCTTGCTTCTCAGCTCTTCCCCTAACCCAGGGAAAGGGCTTCTTTGTGTTGGCAGCTTCTCCGTTAGGCACAGCCGCATCAGAAATGTAAGCACTCCGTGGCCTGCTGCACAGATGGCGATGCCCTCCTTTGGCAAACAGGGGTGTGCTTTGGCAATGCAATGACTGGGAAAGGATGGGCTCTTGGATATGTGGTCCCTTCCTCAGGTCTACCCAGTCTGTGCCCACTGGCTTGGTTAACTTATTAAAAGCCATTTCCTCTCGCGCATCCTTAACTCCTCACCGGTGGAATATCACTGCTCTGACAGTAAGGGTGTGCATCATTTTTACTGTAAGATAAGTGGGCAGGGGCAGTGTTTTATTACTTGCCTTCAGTCGACTTTCCCTGGTTTAACTTAACATGTCTTTGCTCAGTTTTTACAAGGCAGTGACTTTATCCTACCTACCTGTGGCAGAACGGTACCTTGTGTGCACAGAAGACAACCCGTGTAGGTGTGAAGCTGCCAGCACTGCAGGCAGTAAATGACTTGAAGTGACAGTGCTGATTGTGGGGGTGGCGGAGGTGTGTCTGCAGTGGCATTTGGCTCCCTACGGAATGGGCACAGCTGAAAGCTACAGCAAAGTTG
Organism: Heliornis fulica; assembly: GCA_013399135.1. Classification (NCBI taxonomy): domain Eukaryota; kingdom Metazoa; phylum Chordata; class Aves; order Gruiformes; family Heliornithidae; genus Heliornis; species Heliornis fulica. The sequence goes on along the minus strand of VXBZ01005662.1, from coordinate 1,442,260 downwards.
TGGGTGGGTTTAAGATGTGTTTGAGTTTTCTTAGTTCTTGTTTTAATCTTTAGTGCTTTCTGATCTTCAGTGTCCTTTTTTCCTTTCTCTCCCTGTAAAAAGAACAAGGGGGGGAGAAAGTAATTTACCACCAAATAACATTTTTCATCCAGAAAAATCTGGTTTGTTCTTTCTCTGTCTTTCTGTTTACTTGTTGAAGAAAATAAATATGGGAAATGACTACAGCAAGTTCAAAACATAGTGCCCATCTGAAAAGCATCAACTGGGAGGTTATTGTTGGGTAGTGGTGTTGACAATAAATATTTAAAAGGTAGGAATAATCTGTCTAAAAATGCACTAAAAGTTTTATGCTTTAGTTTTATTTGACTTTAAAAGGTCTTTTGTAGAGGCAGCGATCTTACCCAGGGAATGCTGGTTTGGACTGCATAGAGTCGGGGAGGGTGGGAAGGGCAAGGCTGATTTTTCTAAAGAAGTTAACTTGGCTCTGTGAATTCCTGTTGCTGACAAGACAGTTCCCTCCTCTTGGTTTTAGACTTGGCGTTTCACGCTGATGTGCCCTGGGTATAAACGAAGTACCTGGTTACATTCTTGTGATCTCCATTCTTCCACGTATTTTACACTAATCCTTCTATTGAAAAGCAGGCACTGGGGCTGACATCCTCGTTAAATGAGGAGGAGTCATGAGCTTCCTTTTAGCTGGTGTCCATCAGTAAGTCCATTTATTAGCTGACTGTTTGAAACTGCGGAGTTTCAGAGGCTACTTCTGTCTATTCCTCTTTTCAGTGTACAGTAGAGCTTGTAGGTGTTGATTGGCTTTTTATCATTTTCTTTTCATGCACTTAATGTTGGGTCTTTTTTTTTAAGAAGTGCAAGGGAGTATCTGCAGTGAAATTGCCTGAATGCTTGGAGCTTCTATTAACATATTCCATCCCACAGACAAGAATATGTCTTTAAGTTCTTGAGTTCAAGTTGTGTCTGGGCATGAGACCAACGACTGCAGATTTACATCCAAATCTTATATCTGATCCTATGTTAAACACTTCCAGATGGTAGGTGATATTCTAATGTTAACAATCTGCTTCTCCTCCCTCTGCTGCCTTTCCAAAAAGTTGCTGACAAGTCCTTCTGACAGTCTTTTTTAAGTAAATGAGATCAAGTATATTGAAGGTCTTTTATAGCAACAACCCCTAAGAAAGGTTAGACTTTGCAGTAGCGCTGCAGAACATATATTTGCTTATATTGTCTCTCTGCATGAAGCCTGCAGCTTGTGCTGCTCTGTGCCCTAAACTCCAGACATATGGACTGAATGAGCAGGGATTTGCAAGCCCTGTCAATCACTACCTTCTGCGAGCATTTGCCTTCTCCTGGTTGTGTTGTGAAGACAGAAATAGTTGCTCTTGCTCATGCACTGTGCCTGCTTACCCCACCCACGGCCCTGCTCTTGGGTCTCGACCTCTGCATCTCACGCTTGGCAGCGGTGTGGGTTGGAGACCGTTGTGTAGGTGTTTCAAGGCACTTCTGGCATCTCGGAGCAAGTCCGTCAGGCTGTGTGGACACAGCTGTCAGATGTATCTTGGTAGAGAAGGATGAATGTAATAACATCAAGATCTTGGTTGGACCTCTGTGGACCCAGGAGCTGGACTCGTGATCCTTATGGGTCCCTTCCAACTCAGTATGTTCTATAATTTTACTCGGAACTACCCTCCCTGCTTTGCAGATCACAGATCAGCAGGAACTGCTGTGCTGTGTGTTGGGTGGCTTTGGCAGCGCTGGCTGCCAGGGGGCTTGTGCTCAACTCAGGATTTATTAGCTTTATGGTTAGTAAGTCTTAAGGTTTTTAATACATTTCTACATAAACCTGTACAGATTTTCACCCACTCTGTTGAAGAACACCTTTTTTCCCTACCTTGTTGTGATTGTGGCTCATCCTGAGTATAAGCTCTTGCATCTAAAATATGCAGATTAGGTGGTGTTATTCTAGCTCATTTGAAGCATGAGGAAATTAAACCTTTTTCTTCATCACCAGAATAGGAGAGGGAGTCTTTATTTGTCAAAGATAATTTTGTTTGTTTTCATCTAATGGTTGTCCTGATCTTGCTGCATTTCAGCTCTTTAAGTCCTAATGCCTCCAAAGTTAATATGACAGGATGTTAGCTTTTGTGCTTTCCAGAGTCTGATATTTAGGTATGTTAGAAAAGCTATTTTTAAATTATCTTGATAGATATCAGTGACGCAGTTCATAACTAGATGCTGTCCGTGGTAGCATAGGTTTCTCCACTTGACTGCGTTTATTCTGCATGTGGGGTAGGTCTGCCTCTGGTCCTGTTTCTGTCCTGCTGTGCAATTAAAAAGCCACATCTATCCTGCATCTCTGTTTGTCTTCCATGTCCAGTCTGGGCTTCCGGCCGTGCAGTCTCCAGATAAATATTTTACCAGGAGGAAGCTGGGCTAGATGAGCCTTTGTCTTTGCTCGCTCTTTGACCAACCTGATGCTAAAATGTGTCCAACCCCTTTATTGATTCTGTGTCAAATTTTTAAGAGCTGATATCCTCTTTGCCTTCATTGAAATTACCTGTAATACTGAATACAATATATTTTATCATTGTCCAATTCACATATGTATACTCTGAGGTCATATAAAAGCCCTTTTTTACCTCCTATGAACCTAGTGTGGTCAGGTGTGAAAGCAGTCCCTTTCCCAAACTGACTGGCTGAGTAGCCATTTGATGTTGTTTTCAAAGAAATTTCTGGTGAACAAATCCTCTAAAGGAGCATTTAAAGTGTGTTTCCTGATGTGCAAAACCAGTTTTGTAGGCTTAGTATTCTCAAGGAGGTTTGTAGAAGTATTTAAACCTATTCCTTTTGAAACGGCACTTGCGTACTGTGGGCTCTGACTTGAACTTTACAAGCGGTGATGCCTGAAAGTCTGCAAATGATGTTCACTGCTGTAGGACCACATTCAGAAATTATTCTGACTAGGTCAAGGTTTCCCATCCAGCCAGAGAAGCAAACGCTGACAGGACAGGAGCGAAGCTCAGAAGCTCTTTTGGATACACATGGACTTGGCAGGACTCTCTGACTGCTTTCAGGTATGCAGCAGCCCCTGAGCAGTTGCCATAACGTGCATTCCCCAGTCACAACGTGGAATGTGCCTTTATAATCCAAGTGTAGGGATTTTCACCCCCTCCCCCCCAAATATTTTTAACTCAACAGTGTATTCTGCATATATAAATAAACATCACCCCGTAGGGTAATACTCCCAATGTGTCACAGGACCATAAAAGCATCATTATCAGCAGTAATTAGAGACATGCAGCAGGCAAGCTGTGGGTTTCATCATTGCCGGCTGTCGCCTTTGCAGGCTGAGCACCCTCTGTGCCCAGACTGAGGCCTGGCAGACGGCAAGAGTCTTGCTGCAAGCCCTGATGTCGGCTCACCAAGGAGTTAACTTCCTATATGTTTTCTGGAAATAGCTACATGCAGCTCCTCTGTCAAACCTGAGGTGTAGTGCAGTGACACCAGCGAGGGTCTCTGACAGCGGGACTCAAACTACAGGAGAGGGGGTTTATTCATTTCTGCCCTCTCGGGGTGAAATAGCTTCGCCTGTCGACTAACAGTGACTTGTCAGTTCAGAACTGATTTGTGTTGACTTCATTGCAACCTGGCCCTGCAGTTTCCCCATAAAGCTCAAACCTGTGATAGAACTCTAGAAGGTTACGCTTTCATTGGAGGGATTACAGGCGAGATGTAATGCACAGTAACTATTATAATCATTAAGGAGGAACTTCCAGCTTCCAGTCTGCAGAGCTAGCTGCAGTGGCTGTTACTTTGTGAGAGGGTAGCAGCACTTAAGCAGCTCCCTGTAAGCTCCTAAAACTAATTCACATTACTGCTATCATCTGTTTAACTGTCTTGCCTTTAACTTCAAGCCGTTCATTAGAGGGTTTTGCATCACACTGTCTCCCTTAAGGAAGATAAAGTCAATGGAGTTACAACAGTGCAACAAGTGAAACAAGCTGCATGTACATGATGTGGATAGGTGGTAATTTATTTCCCTGTGTGATGGTAGGAGAGAGTGGGTTGTGGAAGGGCCAGAAAAAAGTCACTTAAAAAGATCCAAAATAACACTTTAATCTATTTTTTTTTTTCTGCATACGTCTGCACTCTGTCTCCTGCTATGAAAAATTTACTGATTTGCCAGTATTCAAATGTTGAACTAAAATTCCTGGAAGCCTTTATTAGTTGGAAAGAAGCCTGTTTTGTGGCTAAAAGTCTGAACTGGAAATTAGGAGTCGTGGACTTGTTTTCCAGGCTACATACAGACTTCCTGGGTAAACAAGAAAGCTTCACTTAACCTTGTTTAGCTTCAGGTCTTGATCTGCGATGTGAGGATTAGTAGTACTTCCTTCCTCTCTTCCTTAATGTCTTGTCTCCGTTGATACCTCTTTGAGACAGCACTTAAACTGATGTAACCTGGGTCTCATGGAGACCCTGTGGTCATACCTTTTAACTAATACAAGTTTTATGTCCAAGAAGTAGAGAAGCTGCTGACTTTCTTGGAGAAATGACTCTGTTAAAAAGGTAATTCTTTTTTGACTGCCAGTAAAAAAACAACGTTTCAGCTTTTCATAAGATGTGGGAGTACCATATGCCAAACCAAATCTCATCAGTTGAATATGCCAGAAAGCATCTTCTAGGTTGTTTCTATTTTGTGGCTTTTTATTTGTGTTTCTGTGTTTTCATTCTGATCAGCTGGTGGCCAGTTGGCATGAATGGTGGACTGGGCTGCTGACAACTTTCTCCTGTCTTCAGTTTGTTTCTGTAATGCTACTTGTAAGGTTGGGTGTGTCTTTTAGAAACGGTGGCCATTTGAATTTATCAAATGGAGGTTTCTGACAGGTGGTTCTTTGGTTTTGCTACTTCTGATGATATGGTTGAAAATAAGCATTGGTTTGTTATTTATTCTGTAGTCATAGGAAAGAGTTGTTCTTGAGTTGTTTGTACCTTTCAGAAAGCTAAAGCAGCAGCAGTGAAACCATCTCCAGATGCCACAGAGCTGTGGCTTGCATGGCCCTGGGACAGGGGGACAGGACTGGCACGTACTTCAGTATTTGGAGTTTTGTCAAACTCTGATCCTTCCTCTCAGTAATACAACAGCAACATTGCATTTAGTCTAACACTCAGAGCAATCAGGTAACCATATGATTGAAATGTGTTGTGGTTAATTATAAAACCTCCAAGTAACATGACCTTAACTGCTGTTTTACCGATAAAACGCAGAAAGTGATTGTTCAAAACTGAAGAACTAAACACAAGTGAATTTCAGGTATGATACCATGGCCAACTAAAGTGACTGGGAGCAGATGTTTTTGATCTGTGAAGTGTTTGAAAAAGCTTTGTAACATGGCTAATGCAATGACTTTAATGGGTCACTGACAGCTATGATGGGAAGAGAGTGAAAGGCTTCATTTACTACCAGTGAAAGTTCCTTGGCAAATAATTGGCAGCTCACAAAGCAACATACCTGGGAATACGCAGAGCAGACAAGTTGGGTATTTTGGCATCCTGCATGGAGAGCTGCTTGGAGCCAAGCCGGTGTTTGTGGCCTCTGCAGCACGCAGAGTTCACATTCAATGTTCTTAGCAAGGTGTGAGCATGGTTGAAGTCTGAATGAGGATGGAAATGGCCAAAGCTGGGTTGAACTGTGGCAGACTAACTCATTGCTGGTTCACAAAGACATTTTAGCCTGCTGTGTTGCTGCTGTGGTTACAAAGCTTCATCACATAGCACTTGCATCCATGTGGAGCTTTGCTGCCTCCAGTATAAGGTGCCTGGTATTGGACAAACTTTGCCAGAGACTATTGACTGCCTCTCAAAAATCATGTGTAAATGAGCAGTCCTGCCTGGTTTAAAGCAGAGAGAAGAAAGTATTTGTCCCTCTAATAGTCCTGCTAGCAGCTGTTGAAACAAAGATCTGGAGGCTCCGGAGGAGGCTGGCGAGTAACCGTTGCATACAAACCACTGCAGGTAATAACAGGGTTTGCTGTCAACTACCCAGGCTGGATTAGCTGTGATTGCCTGCAAGCAAAAAGCTCTGTGACTCACTGTTCATCTCACAAGCCTTTGGATTTCCTCAAAATGTTCCTTGAAGTTGAGCTGAAATTAACTATTCATAATTATCTCAGGATCTTTTGTTCCTCTTGAAGCTTTCCTTACCCTGCAAACACACCAAACAGCTTTGAGTCTGCTCTGGCATACCCCCTGCTCTGGCGGGAGGATTGGACTAGATGATCTTTCAAGGTCCCTTCCAGCTCCTAACATTCTATGATTCTGAGTCTCTAGAATATTATCCAGTGTTCTGGAGAGAAAAAAAAAAAAAAAAAAAAGGTGAATTGCAAGGTTTTACCTTAACTAAATTCTTTGATGCTACTCAAAGTTCTATTCATCTTTACAGTGTGTGTTTTCTGAAATCCTGCTGAAAGTTAGAGAATTCTCCCCTTCCAGTTCTAAGCCTGGAGAAATAAAACTCATTTAGGCTCAAACAAGTGACAAGGAGGGAGGAAAAACAAGTATTAACCACAGTCAGCCTGGTTAGTCAGTTTTCTGTGTGACTTAGGAACTATTCCATCCTGAATTCACCATGAAATGTTCCTGCTTCCTTTGCATCTGGGGTAGCACTTCATGGTTGGTGTTACCCAGTGCATTATAGTGCTGAGAGCCCACCTCAGGAGAGGAGTCACGTTAGACCAACAAACATCACATCCCAACTGGGAGCCAAAGACTGAGCTGGTTGATTCAAGGACAAAAAGCCACAACCAGAAATAAGTGAGTTTCTCACAGTATGCAAACAACCCTGATTAACTGTGGTGTTCATCAGCCAAGGTAATCCATCTGACCCTGACTTTGAACACTTAATCTCCTTCTCTGGACTCTAACAAAGTGCTGGCATAATACTTCAAAAATACCTTCTGCTGTGATCAGCAAGATTGGGGAAAAGCTGCCTGCCCCAAGCCTTTCTTGTCCTCTTGTGTCCTTTCTCACCTGTCACAAGCAATCGGTATGTTCAAATGATGAGGTCAGGACTGAAGATGCTGAAAGACCCCCTTGACTGATAGTCAAGGAAGAGGCACTGGAGAATGCACATCCTGCCAGGTTGCTCTCACTCTCATCTGCTGGCTGAACATGGTGCGAGAGGCCTTTCTCCAGGCCTCTCGCACCATGAAAGAGGCATCTGAACAGTTCAGGAACTGAAATATAACATCATCTTTTTTGTCCTTTTTTTTTTTTTTTCCCTTAAATACCTCCTTTTAATTCCACTTTCATGTGCTGCCTGAAATTCTGTCAAAGCATTATTTAATTTTGTGGAGTGTGTACAACCTTGAGAGTGATACTGTGTTATGTATCTCTAAAATGAGACTCTTCTCATAGACTAAAAAATCTTGAGGTTTACTTCAGGCCAGGGCAGTCACTGGATTTGCTGAGATTTTTTTTTTTCTTCTCTATTCAGTTCTTGTCAACATGGCTAGGTTCCTTCTATTCATAAAAACAGCGTGTTGCTCTTTAGTTTGCAAAAATTGCATAACATATGTATTGGTGATTAAACAGGAAATAGCTGAAGAGGGAAAGAGCCTTGGAGAAAGCTTGTGACGCCAAATGAACATTTTATATTTCCAGAGTTTTGCTTTCCAAAATATCTAGGCTTTGCATCTGTTTAAGTGATGTATCAGTCTGATGATATGTTTGACTGTGTATAGAAGTTTGGTTGATGTGTAACGGTACTGAGTCAATTCAACAGCTTTTCCATTGCCCAGAAATTGGTGGGGTGTTTCTTAAAAAGAAAAAAAGAGGAGGAACACTGTGAATCTGTCTCTGTGAATGTCCCCTCATGCTCCAAGGTATGAATCTGCAGACTCCAAAGATGTGCAGGTTGGGGCCTCCTTGGCAAGCAGTTTCTCATTCATCAGCATGGGGTTTAGCTTGCAGCAGCGACGTGCTTCCAACCACAGGTTCCATGGGCCAGGTGGTAGGACACAGTGAAATTTGGAGCAGATGGTGATGGAAACAGACTGGTAAAGCTGAGAACTGTTCAGTGTGGATCAACCACCTTTGATACCACAGCAGTAGTATAGAGTTATAAGTTGTTAGCAAATACAGGCAGACTGGTCACATCTAGAAATGTTAGTGGAATGTCAAGACTAGAGTGGAGAAGGCACAGGCAGCTGACATCTTGTGCTTGGCTCCCATGTTCAGCCATCTTACTCCTGAAAACCTGGGATAAGCAGATGTAGTAGCACAGGGGGCCTTGGGCTTGCTTTGCTATTCGTTAAATGTCACACTTCAGTTTATGTGCTCTGTGGGGTTTTCCCTGGGGAGGAGGTTTGTGCTGTTTTTTCTCAAAAGCTGGAGGGTGCTCTCCTCTTCCTGGGGGCTTCCACTTGCTCCTGCTATGTTTTCTCAGCTTGCAGATGCCCATAGTCCCCTTCCATTGGACTGAAAAGTTCTAGAAGTCTAGTTTGACTGCTTGTCAAACCTGATTTGTTTGGGTGTTTTTGTTTGGGTTTTTTTTTTTAGCTGCGTGGGGTGACAGAGTAACATCAGGTTTTACTTGGTCCCTAGACCTCAGATACCCCATTTCAACAGCACAATTCACAGTTTTTGAAGAGAAGGAGGGCTGGGAGGCTGGAGATCCACCTCTGCATTTCCAGGCAGCTTTCACTGTTCTGCAGCCCCATTACAACCTCCTGACAACTTTAAAAATGAGTCAGATAGCACCATGATCGAGTGATTTATGGGTAAACTCATCCTATAACAGTAATTGGCTGGCCGTCAGTGTAGTCACATCTGGCTTCAACTCGTGTTCTTCTGTCAGTAGCTCCTCCACCAGTTGCGCAGGGGCAAGATGAAAGACTCTGGCTTGGCTGTGGCGTGCAGCGATCCCCCGGTATTGTTAATGGAAGCTGACAGTCTAACATCCTGCTCCATCTGCTCCCAATTTATACCTTGAGATTTATTGTCTCTTGAAAAGATAAAATAAAGATTGCGAAACAGAATTACTGGTTCTGAAGGCTGTAGGGGGAGTGCAGCGTATCTCCCCATCTGCTCTTTGGAAGCTAGAAGGCGGGAGGAGGACATTTTTAACTGAAAGCAAAGCCTTCTCATAAGGTCTGTTAGGGACAGACAGTAACTCATCCCTCATTCGGGGTTTGTGGTTGCTGTTTGGCCAGTCCAGGGGCTTCAAGGTGTCTTGTGTTTTCTACAGCCTGAAGTTCATTAATTTACAGCTGTAAGAGATGCACAAAGTATCCTGTCTGGACCCAGAAGCCAATATATTTTGGGGAAGATGCCAAAGCTCTTGTTTCTTTGGCACTTCTTTCTCCCACAAGGGTTGGGCTCTGCAGGTCAAGTGCAACAGAACGTCATTGTAGTCCTTTAGCGTGAGAGTCAGTGCGTGTGTTTGGGATGGAAGGGAAATTTGCCAGTGTTTCAATTGGCAAACAGCACCTAGCTCTTCTCTGCTCAGATTCTGTCTCTTATCACTTGGGTCAGGGTCCAGCTCGGTCTGGGGACATCATGTCGGGAAAAAATCGGTGGGTCCGCAGCAGTGAGGTGGGTTCTTTGGCAAGCAATGCGGCTGGGATGGGTGGAAGCAGCAGAGCCTTCTTCAGGCTCCTGATGGAGCTGTTTGTGGAACTTGAGGAAAAAGTTCAGATGCTGAAAGTCTGCCAGAAGAATTTATATGCTCTTGTAAACTTTATACAGCCACAGCTGACCTAATGCTGGTTGAGCTGTCCCCAGCTTGCAGCTGTGGTGAGCGCTGTCATTCACAAAGCAGGGGGAGCTCTTGTGTAATGGGCTTGAAGGAGTGTGGCTGAGTTGCTCCAAATTCTGCATCTCCAGTGATGCAGGGGGAGGGAAGGGCAACATTAATCACGATGGACAACAGACACAGTAAATGAAGCAGGAGTTGGGGCGTGAAGGGAGAAAGTGACATCAGGAAGGTAATCACCGAAGCTCTCATAAACAACACATCTATTTTACCTCCTTATCTGTATGGTTTTGTTTGAAAGTTTGATTTGATGTGCCTTTGTAACAGAAGAAAAATTTTAAACCAAAAACCTGTCAAAGACAGAGTGGGGAAGCAAAAAAGAAAATGTTGTAGTAACCACTTCTGTGTTTTTTCTCTAAAGGAAAAACAGCAATTCAAAAAGTTGCACCCAGGAACAGCTGTTTCAAAGTGACAGCTGTAGTTTTTGCAACCTTGAGGGATAGTTCATAGAGAATTAATGTTATGTTATGGGTATGACAAACTGTATAGAATGAAGCTGATAAATTTCACATTTATTGCTAATGTGCCAAGAAGGTAACATCTTCACACCCATCTGAAACACCTATATCCCCTCACTGCGGGAGTTAGGCATTTAAAAAAAAACAAAAAACCCAACAACAAAAAACCTAAGAATATCACTAAACTAGAATGACTAAATGACCAGGGAGGGAAAATATTCACAGGGGAGGACAAGTGTTTGTCAAAAACGTTGATTTGAGAGTGTCAGATTGTTTTAGGAGAACCTGCTGTTTCTATTAGAACTGTGTGTATTCAGCTCTGTGGAGTTGCTTGTATTACATTTAATTTGTTTATACTACTTAATTGCCCAGTATTAAATGACACAATAGAAAATTTATCTGTTCTGCTGTAGGAAGTGAGCAAAGTCTCTATAAATAAAATTTTAGCATTTTTATTGGCAGAACAACTTTAACCTCCCCTTCCCCCAGAAGTAAGTCTTAAATGTCCATAGCTGTTTTCAAAACCTAGTATAAAAATCTGCAGTAAAAACAGATAAAAGATCTTTCATGGCCTTGGTCACAACTGATTGATGGCTCTTCCCAATCTCCGTAGCATTCCAGGTGAGACCACTGTCTTTACTGTGTTTCCTTGCAAAGAAATCAGGACTTTCTGACTTAATTTGCAATTGCAAATATAAACCTTAAAGTAATAAAAAAATTATTATTGTAAATTATTTACTTTTCGTAATGGAAAAAAACACTTTTAAAAACATAGTTCTGCAGGGATTCAAGATGGAATGCCATGGGGAGACCTTGTTGAGGGTTTATTCACTTTGTTTTTTTTTTATGGAGAGAAAAAAATGTGCTTGTTCTTAAACAGGCTGCCCAGAGATGTTGGGGAGTCTCCTTCTCTGGAGATACTCAGTATCCTCCTGGGTATGACCTTGTGCAACCTGCTCTAGGTGATTTAGCAAGGGGTTGGACAAGATGATCTCCAGAGGTCTCTTCAAACCAGTCCTGGATTTTGGGGTTCTTTGGCTCTCATTCTGGCAATCAGAATTAATATTACATGTGCCTTTTGGAATGAAGGCAGTAAATATCTGCAGTAAAAATCCAATTATATATTCAGCATCTGATTTGAAAACAGAATTTCCAAAACCAAAGTCCTATAGGAATTCTCACCACCTTGCAATAGCTGGTGGTACTGGCAAGACAGTAACGAAATAGTTATGAGAGGTGTTGTAAAACTGTTTTCCCTGGTATTTTTGGCACACATCTTCGTCAGTAGTTGACTAGCTATGAGATAACCAAACATTACCAAAGGAATAAATAACTGGACACGCTTGGTTGATGCAGCAGCCGTTAAAGCCCTCTGCTCAGAGGGAATTTGTAGTATTTTCTGCAATGCAAGTGGCACTATGGGATCGGGCTCTAACAGGTGTCCTGCAGTGAACTTCAGGGGTTTAACACCTCATGGATGGCAGAATAGCTAGAAGGGCTGCTGCAGGTCAACCTGGTGTAAAGTTTATCTTCACATCTGGTTTCAGGCCCTGGGTTGTGCCTCAAGTGCACCCTCTGCCAGCGGGGCAGAGTGCCCACAGGCACTCCCTGTGGCGAGTCAGATCTGACACTTCCACAGCACGTTTGACTGGAGAACATCTGTCTGAGCCTTTCCTTGTCTCTCCAGCATATGTTGTGCCTCTCTTCTCACTACCTTTCTATTATATTTATATTTACAACTCTCCTGTACTGAGCCGATAGCATTCACCACTCGTGTTGCAACCCCGCGAGCTATCAGGAGTGATGCTGAGCAGTGGAGGAGCAGGCTTCCCTGCAGTCTTTGTTTAGACGTCACTGGGACCTGCAGGAGAGGGAAGCAGCTGTTTGCATCTGTGTGAAGCTAGGGAGGGAGCTTGTCCCGCTCAGTGCTCTGCTTGTTGGGGAAGCAGAGCTGTTTGCAGGTTTGCTTCGTGGATGCTGAGGTTCCCACTGGCTTGTGCTTTATAACATCAACAGCAAGATGAGACACTTGTTTCAAAGTGCAGTAGGACAGTGCATAGGGACTGCTCTGTTTTCCTTCTCTGGGAAACAAAAGGGGAAGAAAGGAATATGCAGTTGTTGAGGTTATTTGCATGGAAAAATGTAAAATACAAGCCATAGAAAACAAGTAGGAATGGCTACCGAAACAGAGAACGGTGACACTGAACCTTTTATTTCCCCAGGCTGCAGGTCACAGCGCTGCCCTCTGTAATCTGGCCAGGCAAGTGATAACACGGTAGCTCATGATAAGACAATGCATTTCTGTCCTGCTTTTTAAATACCATACTTCAGTATTAATGTGAGCTGCCCTGTGAAATGTAGTCTGTTTGAGTAATCCTGCTGACAGCTGTTTTCCTCAGCCCTTGATTCACTGCTCATCTGGTGACTGCCGGCTGCCCTTACCTCCACGCTGGCATTTCTCTGTTTCCATGGCACTGCTTTGCACGTGGAAGCAGAGCTGGAGGTGTGCCTGGTACGCTTTTACTGTGTTAGTTGTTCTCATCTGGGAAAGAGGTGTCAGGGCACCTGGTTAAACGAAGTTTGCCAGAAATGAGGTGTGAATACGTAACTTGAGCTACCCAGAAGCCTGGTGCCTGGGATTGAAGACTTGCTGTAATACACCTAGAAAATGTGAAAGTAGTTTTAGTTACTACAGGCTTTGCTTGGCTCTATTTTACAGTCTGGGGATTAAGCTGTAACTTTAGGGTAATAGTTTTCAAGAATCTTGATGATTTAGAAGATTAAATTCCTATTTTACAAGTGATATTTCCCCCAAGTGGTTTAGTTCTGGGTTTCCATTTCAGTGATCCATTTGATGGCAGAATACTGTGAGCATCAGTTCTGGTAGGAGCAGCTGCTGTGCTGGTGGGTACATACAGCAAGCAGGAGGGCATTAGGGGAAAACTTCCTAAGTGGAGAAAAACGTTTGCCGTGGATGGTTAGTAAGTGTACTCCAAATCTTTCCTGCAAAGAGCTGCAACTGACTGACTACTTAGGATTATGCCCAAGCTCTTTCACTTATATGTCTTGTTAAAATAACAAACACCAACAACCCCCAAATATTTGACCTAGTGAAATTGGGCAGTCAGTAAGTTAAAAGCTTAGAAGAGCCAGAAATGAAGTTACCTTGATAACATATGTGTAAGCTCCTTAGATGTGTGCATTGTGTTAGTCTTTAAATGAAAGCTTCCTGCACTAGGTTTTCTATTGGTTCCCCTAGTTCAGAGCAACAAGTAGGTGATACTGAACGGATGGAGGCTATCTGACATTTTGTTTTCATCTACTCCCTCAGTGTATCCATCTATTCTACAGGTTACCACAGTCAGGTTTTGTGTGGATGACAGCAGAGTTGTCTTGTGATACAGTCAGTATATGGCATATCACACCGTGATAGCAGAGTAAACTGCCACGAAGAATTGGTCTCTGTTTACCGAGCAGCTTTTGTGCGGGATGCTGCCATCTCCCTTGCATATTAAGAGAGCTGGGTGCTGAGGAGGGAGGTAAGATGTGTCCATTGACTTTGAGACTGTGGGTAGAATTATTTTACAGGCTTCTTGAAATTAGGCAGCACTTTATATGATCCAAGCACAGCTCCCGTTGGTTTTGCTTGGAACTAAAAACACCGACCCTTTAGCAAATCCATCTAGCAGGTCCCCGCTACGCGCCCTCTCCCTTCCCCCTGAAATGGGGAATGCATCATCCACAGCCTTTTATGCAAGGCTAAAAGTATGCCTTGCTGCAGAATTTCTGGGGCATTTGGCACCCAGTCTGTCGGGCTCAGATGTGCTGAAAGCCCGTGTCTTAATGACTGTGCCCCCTGAGGTTGTTCATGAGTGGTAAGCTGAGCTGCCACATGATTCTTTTCCCTGAATGATGGGAAAAATGCTCACCACACACTGGCGAGACTGGGGTAGCAGTGGAGATCAGCAGCACTCAGGAGGGCTAATGTATGTCTCTGCTGAGCAGAGGTCTGGGTACGAGCCAAAATAGAAATGGATTCTTGGCATGTGTCCATTGTGCTACCCAGCCAACTCACCAAGGTCAGGCAAGAGCTGTGTGTGTGGATGGAAGGGGCTTGGGACCAACCTCTGTGGTTACACGGTCATGCCCAGGGAGGTTGGCCTGGCATCTCTTAGAGACTCTAGAGAAAAGACATCTACTGACAGCAAAACTGAACTGATTTTTGCTGTGATTCCCAGCCTTGTTTACTTGTATTCTTTAAACTCCCCTAACAAATGGAGCAGAGATGAGCAAGCAGTAGCCCCTGCAGTCGTTCTCCCACTTGTTCATCCCCAGGCAGAGGGGGCTTTTCTTGGGACAGCTCTCATGGAAAAACTTCTGTGCCACCTGTGCCTCTCAGGCCAGGCAAGGCTGGGACACAGAGATGTGCTGTGGTAGGATGTATGGGAATAAAGAGGAAATCTTTGGCATTGAAATAAGAGTTTGCAGTTACAAAAAAAAAAAAAAGGCATTATTAGAGCAACCTCAAGGTAGTCTTTTCTCCAATCAAAAGTACTAATTCTGCATTAAAACCTTTTTTTTTAATATATTTATTTGAAAAGCCTTGTTCGCCTTGTGAGATCACCCTATAGATACAGTTCACTTAATTGCAGTGTGCTTAATTGAGACAGCCACTTTTACTGGGACATCTCCCAGGGAACCATCTATCTTAGCCTAATGACTATCAATGCCAATGGTTGTTGCCTAATCAGGTCAGTGCCATAAATCCTGCTTAACAAGCATGCCTTCAGTGAGTATCAAGTGATTAAACAGTGTTTGAATATGTGTTAAATAAGTGTAGGATGCCATATTTAAACACAGGGAAAGCTAAAATAAAATGGGAAGCAATAGGTGTGACTCCCAAAAATAGTAAATGCTAACTTTATCTTTTCTTTTCATTTGGTGTAGGGCTTTCTCTGATGAATTTCAAGACTCGTTTGGAATTTTTTATTTTTCATCATGGGGCAAATGGTCCCATGAATGTGTCTGGCTGGATGCTTAGGGAATCAGCATTAGCCCCTGACTGTGCCAATTAAGTTTGCCACTCACACAGGACATCCTGAAGATCCTTATGTACTCCAGGAATTCATATATATTCTGTGATTTTCTTTTTTGTGAGGTGGGAGCACTGTTTAGTGATAGTTGATACAGTATAGCTGTAAAATTGAGTGATAGAGATGCTGT
Source organism: Heliornis fulica (assembly GCA_013399135.1). Lineage (NCBI taxonomy): Eukaryota > Metazoa > Chordata > Aves > Gruiformes > Heliornithidae > Heliornis > Heliornis fulica. The sequence continues at coordinate 1,426,753 of VXBZ01005662.1, read as the reverse complement.
CAGGGTAGCTGATTTATGAGTCTCTTAGGATAATGCAGAAAGCCCACAGTGAGTAGTGCTGGTATGGACTGCCAGAATATTTATGTTGGATATATTCTGCTGCCACCTCCTTGGCCTGACTACAAATGGCGTTTGTTGTCTGCCATTGTTTCCCTCTACAAATGCAGCCTGGCCAGAAGCACACCTCCTTTTCCCTTGCCACAATTTGCCCCTTATTGGGGAGGTTTATTCTATCAGGATTCTGCTGTACAAGTTGTGATCTCCATTTTTGATCTGATTATGGGCCCCACAATCCCTGTTGATTTATAACAAAATACAATTGTGACATATTTTGTGAGTATGTAGTTCTAAATTCAGTTTGGGAGAGAAGCTTAATCAGGTCTCTCTGTAAAGATTAAGAAGCAAGGCACGCATATTTCCTAACAGAAAACAACTATTCAATATCTGTCTGGAATTCTGTGGTATTGAACTGAAACCTCTGGAGTGTGGGATCTTCACGGAGGCTTGGAGCCTGTCCCTCTGATGTCACCTGAAATGCATGCAAGTCTCTATATGCATCTGAAACAGTCACCCACAACTGCTATTCTTCATCTTAGTCCTCTAAGAAAAGGACCTTTCTTTCCTGAGCATTTTCATGGCCCTGATTGCTCTAACATTTTGTTTGCAGTCTTCCAGGTTTTCCAGTTGTTTTCCTAGCAACCATGCCAGCTCTTCGGGGCAGTCATTTCGCATTCATTCAAGTGCAGTACAGGAAGGCTCTTTGGAGTGATGGGGGCAAGTTTCATTATTGCTTCAGAAAGGCAAATATTTTATCCTGATTTTGAGATGAGGTTAAACCAGGTGCAGAACAATGGTACAAGGAAGCACCATTCCTCCTGTCTTGATGCAGGGCCTGCTATTTATTAGTTGGATGCTGTAGTTCTGTCCAGCCTCTTTCTGTAGCTTAACTTTATTTTACCTTTCAGTCTGGTTTTATTTTCTCTTTGCTTTTCAATCCTGTAGTGACTTAAGATCAGAGAAAATTTTCATCTTTTGCTCTGGAATGATTTTATGCATTGGGTCTCTCCACTGCTGTAGAGCTACTTTTAGTTTGTGGTTTTTTTTTTAAAATCCACAAAAGTGTCACTAGAAATTTGATGTAGTTTGGCAAACTTTTTTTTTAATTACACTATAACTCACATTGATACTTATAAAGGAAAGAACAACAACATAAACCCTAGTACTTCCCACCCCCTTCCCTCCTCATTCCTCACGCCAATTTAATGGCTCATTAGGAGTTTTAAATAGAAATAGCTCTATATTTTGTCACACAGCAAGCCTAGTGTGAGAAGATATTTTGGAACTTGCAGGAAGCATCGCTGGCATTACAGAAGCTACTTTATTTTTGCTGTGTTTCTCTAGCTTTGTGGTACACAGCCACCAGATGCAGAGGGACAGGTTGTGATAAATCTTTAATAAGAGCCTTATTTAATATTGCAGAACTAAAAACTTAGGCAGGAATGGCAGAGATGTAGCTGGCACGTAGTCACGGCATCAAGGTATGCTCCTGAACTGGGTGAATTTCCATTCTGGCACAAAAATTAAATCCGCCATTTCAAGTGTTGTTGTTGCAGCTTCTTTTAATACATTTTTTTAAACTTGGTATTATTTTTACTTCCGTTGTAGATCGAAAGTTCCAAGCAAGCATAGAACTTAGTCCTTGAGGAATAACATACAGGCAAACTTTTAAATGACAAAGCAAAGCCTGGAACTGAAGAAAATATTTTTCATCCCGTAAAAGTGAGTCTGAAACATAGTACAGATTAGCAGTCTGGTGGTGGTCCTGTTATGGATTTAGCAAGGACAGGAAAGGAATGCTAGTCTCCTGAATCAGCCTGGTGCTCTAAGTATAAGCCTAGCTTTCCTCTTCAGCAGCAGGTCAGTCTGGTTTAAGGAATAGGCTGATTCACACCTACTGCATTCACTGATTCTGAGATGACCACTAATGGGGCTGTATTATGGAAGGGGTGAGGATGTGGGAAAGACACCACAAATCTCTCTGAACTCAGCTGTATTATTTGTACAAGCCACAAAATAACCTCTTAAAATATGCAAAAAGGTCAGTGAGGTAGCGGTAGGATTTCACTACCTGGGTACTGGAGGCTGTGGTCTATTAAAAAGGAGTGAAAGAGGGAGGTGTGTGTGTGCAGCTAGCCTCGGCTGACTTCCAGCTTCAAAACATAGGTGAACTGGTACAAGAGAGAGCAAGGCTAGTAATTTGGAGACTAATGACTGAGGCATGAGACTAGAAGTGAAACAGCTGCAAAGGAGCCAAGAGGAAAGTTTAACCAAGTGGGTGTTGAACATGCTTGAAAGATGAGGCTGAATCAGCAAACTCGGGAGAGAAGCAGAGTAATGGGAGAAATTTATATTAACACCAGATTCTTCTGAAGAGATGGCAGAGTTGAGTTCTTTGCAAAATTTGGCTATTCCTTTTGCCTAAATGAGAGCTAAGTGAGGCCTTGATGAGGTCTTGGTCCCAATGGTGAGCGCTGAATACTTTGTAAGTGCTGGCCAGGGGTGGGATCAAAACACTGATTTATTCCAAGTCTGAATTCTTTGTGGCAGCAGCCACCCTTTAGGATGTAGCTGGCTTGCTTTATTCCCTCCACTGGGCTGGCATGGCTGCCTTTCAGTATTGATGGCTGTCTTCCCTAAAACTTTTAAAGGCTTTGTTGTGCTGTTGTCTGGTTCCCAACCCAGAGGATTGATGCCATTCCTTTAATTCAGAGAACAAAATCTTTTTGCCTGGCCTTTCTCCTTTGAATTTTTTTCTTTCCTTCACTTTAGGAATCCATCAGGAAATCTACCCTCATCTCATCGTCAGAGATCTGATCACATAGGTCCACCCACAGCAATGCTCTGCTTCTAGAGCAGCAGAGGGGTGATTGAAGACAAAGCCCTAATAAACCATAGAGAGGAAGAACAAATCCTCTGTCCCCAAAACCTTGCTGCTTTCCAGAGCTGTGTGTTTTGGGACCATGTGGGTAAGAGAGGAAGGGTGCTTTTATGATTAGAGGAAGTGTGCTTTTATGATTAAAGGAAGGAAAGCAGCTGTTTGGATGTCTGAAATAATGCCAGAGGAAGCAGATGAGAAGGTAAATGTGAGAAAGAAATATCAAGTGTAATTAACATGTAGAAGTAATAAATCATGGGAACGGGAGGCGAGAGATGCTTGCTGCTAGCAGGTTGAGAGGAATATGGAAGAAGAGATATCTTTTTCCTTTCCTCCAGCTTGATGTAGCTTCCAGTCTGTCAGCTGCCTTTCAGAAAATCTGAAGGATTTTGGTGCCCAAAACAAGGGCTGGATTTCAGCATTATGGTACCCTCATGGCAGTTTCCCTGGCTGGCCCACCAGCAGTGATTGACACAACTTGAGACCAAGCGCTCTCCCCACCTACAGCAGCATCATGCTCCTGTTCCTATCAGAGCAGGCAAGAGAAGATGGGATTTCCAGGCTCTACCTGTTAGTGGGTCACACCAGCACCAAAATCAACATTTTCAGGTGACCTCACTTGGGAAAATAATCTTAATTTCAGACCTGAGCTGCTTCAAAAGTAGCTGGTCAGGATCTTGTCAGCTTTGTGAGCTTAAGAGCAGGTTATTGGTTCATGGGTGTTTTGTCACAGTAAAGATATTAGGTACTGATTTTGGAAAGTGGTATTCTTCTATACAGTCAGTGTTCTGAGCCTTAGATATTTGCTCACCAGGCTTTCATGTTGCTTCTGGGAAATACTGGTCTGCTGCTGTGCCACCAATAATGTAGAGATGGGTGTTTGTTGTGGCTTTGGTTTGGTGCTTCCTGGTCAACAGACATAAAAAGATGGTTGAGTTAGCAATGTAAACCTACCACGCTAAGTGGCCATCAAGCTGGGTTATGCTTCTCTCCTGAAACGTGTGCAGAATCAAAAGCTGGCTTTAGTCTTCCGGATTCAACCCCTCCTTTTTATGTGTTGTTTTTTGTTTGGTTGGTTGGGTTTTTTGTTTTGGGGTTTTTTTTTGTTGTTGTTTGTGTTTAGGTTTTTTGGATTTGGTTGGTTTTTGTTTGTTTTTTTGAGAGGAAGCTGTTGATCTGCACTTAAGAGCTTAATTGCCTTTGAGAGAATAGTTGTAGCTCTAATTTTTTGCTAAAATGCATTTTGCATATACTTCATAAGCTTAATACTGAATAAATCAACTGAGGATGCACTGAATGCCCGGGAGTATCACTATTACAGGAGGGAAGCCAGGATAGAAGAGAGGTGAAACGTGGTCCTTCCCACTGGCAGTGCCACATTTGGAGGGAGTGTAGAAAGGTGCGTGGGAAAGGACTGAGGACCACATGAGAGAGGACAGTGTCTGGGCTAGAAGTGAGAATTGCAAGAAGGTGGCAATAGCAGAAGGGCTCATTGCTGTAACCTAGTGGCCAGAATCCACCTTCACAAGGTTCAGACCCATCTTCACAGCGGCTCAGTCCAGAGCAGAGAAGCTCTAACACCTTGTTAAAGTAACTCTTGTAGATGCTCTGGAAGCAGTTCTCTTTAATGGAGTAAACTCCAAAGAGAAGTCGCTTGTCTCTTCGATGCATGCTTAATGTTCTGCCTTCCAGAGAGCCTTTTCATGCTTGTGATAGCCTGTAGAGCTTTTCTTCTCAGCCATGGAAACCCAGAACTGGGAGTCTGATGTCACCACCTCTGTGGTTCCTTCTGTATTTGGTTCCCTACTTTTTCAGATCTGTTTCCATGCTGTCCATACTAAAGTAATTCTTTGTGACATGACAGGCACAGGAAGACCTGAAAAAGAAAGCAAGCTGAGGCTGATAGAAGGTGCTGATAAAAGGCAATCAGCTGGAGATAGCAAATTATTAGGCATCAGTCCTGATGTGTGTGGCATGTGCCTAATTAGCAGTGCCTTCAGGCATGCAGCTGGGCAGGAGCTGGGAAGTTCACTGGGCAAGTTCATTCTGCACTGCTTTTCACACGAACTGAGGAGAGGTGAAAAAACTATTCCCTAGGATGAGCAGTAGGACCCTGAAAGGGGATGCAGATAACAAAGAAGCTTGACTGGAGAAGTGAAGCAGATAATAAGGTAATTAGAACTGTGAAAAGTTGACAAAGCACTAGACCAAGATGAATTGCATCCCGAAATGCTACAGGAAATGGGCAAGGAACTAGAGCAGCCTCTCCAAATGAATTTCTGCCATGAAAGTCTCCTTAGCTGTAGCAGAAGTTGCACATATACCATACAGCACGAGAAGAGTTTCTCTCTTGAAGTGCAGAGCTTCCAGAGAGGCTGGCAAGGGGACTGGCATCATGCATGCAGTTTACAAGGAAAACAAAAAATAAAAATAATATAGATATCTTTGCTATCAATGAGGAAATCTAGGGAAGTCGCTTAAAACCGATGACAAGATTTATTTGCCAGGAGCAGTAGAGCTGCCATTGCAGTAGCTAAAAGTCAACAGTTAAGTAAAAAATATTTTCATTCCAAGTCTATATCCAACTGGCAGCTGTTAAATTAGCATCACTGTAATTGGTGTTCTTGCGAGTCAGATCTCTCTTGCAGCATGTTTGCATTGGACCGAGCCAAAGACAGCACTGAACGTGGCATGGGTTTCCAGGCACTGCTCCTATCCATCTTTGCAGCTTTTCCTGACGTACTTTGGGTCTAATGCAGCCCTCCCTTCCTGTCCATCACCTTGTCATTATTTAATATAAAAACAAAAAAGCCCTAAAAGAAACTTGGACAAATTTATCTGTGTAGATGCTGCCACTTGCTGCTCTTGAAGGGCAATGGGAGAACACAGGAGTCCTTTGTTCTAGTCAGGAGCTATACTCTGGATTTGCCTTCCCTGGAAAGAGTTTATGCACTTGCTAAAATACATAATTTGTAGCACTTACATTGAGAAGACTGTTGTTTTCTTCTGGTTTTCCTTTTTCTTCTAAATGTGTACTTGAAACCAAGCAGGTTGCTTCCGTTTGGAAAGCAAATGAGTTTCTTTAGCTTTTTAAAATACTGTATTTCATTTTCCTTACTGGTACAATGTAAACATTGCTTCATATGAAAATGCAAGACTCTGCTGCACTGCAGTTCCCTGTACATATCCCACGTTTACACATTACTACTTTGTCAGCACCTTCTGAGGTTTTTCAGATTATGTTTAAGAAAATGTGATACAGTTAGTATGAAGATAACCTTGAAAAAAAAAAAGTAGAGTAAGGATTATATGCAGATATTTCCTACTGACATATGGAAATGTTCTCATGGATGTACATTCTTTTCACCTGAACCAATTTGACTAATTTTTGGTGTGGTAAAATTGTCCTTAGACCCTTCTTAAAGTAGAAGATACCTTCTGTGAGGCAGAATGAGTGAAGGGTTTTGCACTCGAGTGTTACAAGTTGATTCAGCCTCATTAAGATGAATGGAAAGACTCCCATTGATTTCAGTGGAGTTGAATCAGGCTCATATCCTCAATTTAATGAAAAACATTATCTGCGTGACTCTCATTAACTCTGTTTGCAAAACAGACAGCAAGATATGACTCCAGATTTCTTCTGAGATGTACGATGATGATGATGATGATTATCCTGTAGAGCAGACAAAATGTACCTTGTGTTTAGAGAAAGGTTCATTTGCTGCCTAAATTTTACCATGTATTTTTTCCCCATTACACCTACTTTCTGCTTGGGCTTGTCTCATGAGGCATTTTTGGGGCAGCTGCTCTGGAGCACCTGTGGGAAAATACAGAGGGTGGGATACTAATGCAGCCATTGTTTTGTGGGTCAGGGCATCTCCCCGGTGCAGGGCTTGTGCTGCAGTGGGTTACGGTAAGAAGTGGATGAATCACCTGTTGGATTTTATTTTTGCTGTTTTCTTACCAGAAGGGTGACTCTTGTGCACTTTTGGGAAAGCTGCTAGAATATTTCATTGTGATTTAGTGGTAGGAAATCTCATTTCCTTGGACTTTTTTGCTTTAACTTGAACTCTCCTTAACAAATTATGATTCGCAACAACAGGAGGGCAGGATGCTAAGGCATAATTGACTAACACAAGAGAAACAAAATTTGGGAAGCAGTAGGAAAAACTGAAATCAGTGGTGTAATTCCTGTTGGTGTCAGAGGTGCTGTTATTTTTATCTTTTGGTTTTATCTGTTCTGTTGGATGTTCATGCACTTACAGTATGAAGTTACAGGATAGCCTGAGCCTCCTCATATTTGCTGTGTGTTGTTTAGGTTCTTAATTTCTGCAGCCCCATAATTATACAACAGAATTTTGATTGCTTTGAGAAAGACCTTCTCTTGTCCTCATAGGTGAAAAGAGAACTTTTTAATCTGTGCTAAAAGATCAGGAGCAAACAACAGAGCACAAATGCCCCATTTGTAAAATCATGTAACGTGTAAGCATGTTTAAAGATTTTCTTGGATCTCTGGCCACAACTATAAAATACAAGATATTGTTTAGATGGAGCCCTGGATGTATATTTCTTGGTGGCGGGGGAAGAATACCCAAAACACTATTATTTTTCCCAGTTAATTTAAATGCCATTCTAGACAATTTAGACATGACTTGCCAACTTTCCCTACTGAATGAATATTCAAACAAGATTAAATGTCTTTGGAGGTGGCAGAATCAACCAGCACTGCAGAACTGCTGACCTCAGTCTCTGCAGGCACACATAGGCAAAAGCCCCACTGCTTTTTCTTTTTGCTGATGGGTCTCTCGAGTGTCCCGGGATGTCTCAGTTTATTTCTGCAAAGGGAGGAGGTACAGAATGGGCTGCATGTCCCTGTTTATTATTTTGAAGTGGTTGCCAAGTGTTCTCTTCAAAGGTGATATATTTTAAGGAATTTCATGCTTGTTTGTTTTCTTTTTTAATGTTTATTTCCTCTGGGACTTTTGTTTGTTTGGTTTTGGGGCTTCTGGGGGGTGTGTGTGTGGGAGGAAGAGTGGGTTTGGAGGAGTGGAAGGGGGTTGTTTATTTTTCTCATTTGCTACAAAAAGAAATAACATCCTCTTTTCCCTTGTGGCTAAAGAAAAAACTAGCAAAGCCTAGGAGAAGTTGATGCTGATGGTCAGTGACATACACTACTGGTTCAAACAAACATCAGTATTTTTTCATGTATGTTTTTAAACACTTATACAATTTAAAATTAACCCCCAAATTATTTTGGTTTGCCAGCCCGTGGGAAGAGAAATGTTATTTCCTTTTTTTTCAGAACTCAAATACAGCCATATGCTCTGTGTTACTAAAGACATGTTCAGATGCTGATAGTGAGAGATTTGAGAAGAAATATATGAGAATTCTGTGAAATAGCCACTGGAGGGGAATGAGCTGCTTTAGGGTGGTAGAAGGGAGAAAACAGAGTTAATTCTCTTCTCATAGGAATTGTTCAGTCAGCACTAAAAGAGAATGTCTCCCCAAGATCTTTAATTAAAATGGAAATTTTCTATTTTACCTTGCCCTACCTCTTTTTCAAGGGAATGTTCAGAAATAAACCTCTTTTTCTTCTTGCTCCAAACCTCCCAAAAGTAGGTAGGAATTGCAGGAGGGGGCAGGTATGGGGGCCTGTCTTTCAACAGCCTTTTCTTTCTGTCTCTTGCTCATGGGTGCTGGTCAGTCAAAAGATGTGCTTGCCACACCTGAATGTGTACTGAGATGGCTAAATAAACCCGAGGCACTCCACTGTGGTCAGAGTGACCATCCTGAGCCTGAAATAACAGTATGTTTGGGTTTGTGTGAGGCCAGGAGGTTTTATTTGCATGAAGGGTCATTTGTGAAATTCTACCTTACACACACAAACCCAGCCCGGGCTCCGTGCAGCTGAAATTTCTGGCAGAGAATGTTACTGCGGTGTATCGAGTGACATGAATGGTTGCCAGCAAATCTGTTTGGCTGCTGTAGCTGCTTTAAAGTGAAATTGAATCTCAGAGCATCACTGCCCAAATTGAAACTCTGCAGCCATTTAAGGGTGTCCTTAAAAAAAAAAAAAAAAGACACAAAACCAAAACAACAAAACAAAACCACCCACCATAACAGTGCTACTGCTGCAGAGCTTCCCAAGCTGGCAAAGGTGGAACAGATGTCAAAAGCTCTCTTCACCAAGACTGGGAGAGGTCTCTTTTCCATATTCAGGCGTTGGGAGGGATTGGTCCTGGAGTAGGAACAGTCTCTGGGTTAGCTGGAGAAGATGGGGTGGGGAGGGGGTGAAGGTGGTATCCCATCTGCTGATGGTGTGGAGCAGATGTGCAGTGTCTTGCTCACAGTTCAGCCTTGGGGGACCTTTTTGCGCCTGGGGGACAGGAATCTTTCTGTCCATCCAAGCCACAGTGACTGCTGTCACTGTCTGACTACTTACCCTTGATGCTCCAGAAGTGGGAATGTTAAGAGGGAGAGGAAACTGCAAAAAGGGAGTGGCAGATGCTTTCAACAAACATCTGTTCAGGAAATTCCCATCTAACCTCTTAAGAATGTGTAGACCCTACCCTTAGGCTGACAGAGCACATAGTATTAAATGCTGTAAGTATAGGTGTAGCATTACACTTTTGCATAGTGCTGACTTCTACTGGCTCCTGTGTTTAAGAGAATGGCCCTAAAAGTAACACTTTTATTCTGTTCTGATTTTAGAGCAGATTTTAAGAAATACCTGAAAAGGATGAAACAGAATTTAGGTCCTAAATTTACTCTTCCTTCTCTCCTACCAGTGTGTACTCAGAGTCTAGGCTGTGTTAGCAGAGTGCTGAGGGGAAGGTGCCTGTTGGCTGTGGCAGTTAGCTCTGGTATTAGCTTCAATCTTTGTCCTTAAGGAGAATGTGGCTGAGTATCTTTGGAAATTAAACCCCGGGAAGCTTACTGGGACTTAGTGCTCTTCTTGTTGGTGTTCTTGCACACTGAGGAAGCTGCTGCTTGTCCACACTGTGCACAAGTGATGCTGTTTGCTTTGCACTAGTGAGTTTGGTCCGTGAATGGTGCCTTTACCTGAACTCGTATGATTTAGTTTCCAGGCTGGTCTTGCCCTTGGTTTAATCCAGCCCTGCAAGAAGCTGTCAGTAAGCTGTTCACAACATTCCCCTAACCTCCGTGTGCAGCAGCTGAACCCACTGACTGGTGCCATCGAGGGATGGAGGACAGTAGGGAGCATCAGGGAAGAAGTAGCCCAGCTCCTTCTGCTTCCCATGCCTGTGAGTCAGGCTGTGATGCTACACATAGCACACATGTAGAAGTGCATGTTTGTCCTCTAGCTGTCTGATGTGCTGTAAAAGTGATTTTTACAAGAGGTCATACTGTCACTTGTGTAAACACACAGAAACCTTGGAATAGACAAGCCGTGGATTGGCAGGGTTAGGAAATGGCGAGCCAGAGGTGTTGCCAAGAAATTCAGTCTTCTGGAGGGTTGAGAGGAGAGGGACCAAGTGGAGCAGATCAGATGGGAGCTGCAGTGATAGATGGGCTGTTCCTGCCTATGGAAGTCTGGGCAGTGTCTGAGGCAGGGATGGAGTCCCAAGCAAGGTGTAAGTGCTTTACCTTTTCCTTTATTTAACATATTCAGAGACTTCTTAACTAGATACAACAAAAATTAGGTAAGAGAAAATGGTGATATCTAACAGCTGTGCAAGGAAGAGAGTGCCTGCTCAATTGCTTGTGTCTCTAGATTGTGTGAACTTTCATTTTTCCTGTTGGAGTGGGATGGAGATCATCAGGTTATGCTGCCTGTGGAAGCAGGGACGAGGGCTCTCAGCTGAGCTTTGGAGCGTAACTGGCAGTCAATGGGTGTGCGGCAGCTTCTTTCCCTGAGAAGTCGTGAGCTGTCCTGCCTCCCTCAAGTAGGTGTCTTGCAGCCTGGTTTAGTGGGAATGTCAGCCTGGTTCTGCCACAGCTAGAGGAGCTGCTCAGACTTGGCATTGGCGAGACAGGAGTGAACTAGCAGTACATGTCCTTCATGGCCTGTTTAAGATAGGAGAAGCAGAACTTGCACAGGGGTTGTTGAGGAACCTGTAGCACTATGCTTAGCCTCTTCTCATGCTTACTGAGGAGCAATGATTTCTTCCAGTTCTGGTTTCTATAATCCCTGCAATGAACACTGTGTAAGGCACTGACCTCTGCTGCTGCTCTCCATTGTGCAGCAATGGCGAGTTATTTGTGTTGCAGTGTATCACGCTGCAACGTTTCACTCAAGGATTGCAAAGACTGGACATCCTCAGAGGGGATGTGCAAAAACCAGTGTTTAAAATAGGGTTTAAATCTGATCCTTTGTGTTGGTTTTTTGTTTTTGTGGTAGAGATGCATTTCAGAACAGAACACACACATTTGTACTATATTTAGTGCACAGCAAAACTACATTACTGAAGCTTTTTTGCTCTGCCATTATTCATTTACACCAATTTTGTTGTTCTGCTGGCTTAGAAAGAGATGTTCAGAGTGCAGCTTTGCCAAAGCTTCTCTGTCCTCCAAGAGTACTAGCAGGATAGGTAATTCATACAAGCTCCTGTCTCAGAGGAATTATTCTTGGCTGCCTTCCTCCATTAGCACTGTGAGCACTTAGACCATTTATTCCAGTGGGAGTTGCGCAACTCCCACACTCGGTGCATTTGCAAATCCCAGCCTGAAGCTCACTCCCACTGCTCACCAGAGGATGCTCGTGAAAAGGAGCATGTCACGAGTGAAAGCAAAGGAGACACATCAAGACATGGTTACGTCCGAAGAGCCCTGAAAGCATGTACTGATGGGTGTGTGCATTTCATGTCATCTATTTGATATTGAAACTGCTTTGGCTCCCCCACACCCTCCTCTTCACCCTCCCATAGAAGGAGCTTTGGCTGTCCCTGGAGCAGAAGAAAGGACAGATGCAGCTGGGTAACAAACTGTTACCTGCCTGATCTGTGCTCAGCTAGCCAGAGAGAGTTCAGGACCTGTGGCCATTAGATGGATTTGTCATATGACAAACAGTATCAGTCACCCTTCTGAAATGTCACATCAAAAACTTGGCAGCTGTAACTCCAGAACCTCCTGCTCGGTCAAATTGAGTCAAGCTGAGATTAACTTTCGAACTGTAGCTTTTGGAGGCAGCAGGTCCATGCTTACTCTGGGTCGTCTGATGGCAGCTGGTGCTGTCCCTGTCACCCAGTGCAAAACACGGGCTCTTTCTTCTGAGGCTCGTTATTCTTGCAGGTGGCTGAGGTGCCTCCTTGCTGCTTGTCAGTGCTATATTGCTCCTGGGCAGCAAGTGTGGGCTTTATGTTCTTGGTCTGGAAGGGAAGAGGGCTTGAGGTGTAGGTACATGTGTGGCTTTGTTTTTTTAAATTAAAAATTCAAATTTAAAAGGACAACAACCACTTCTAAAGAGATGTTTTTCACCTTTGTCCAAAAGTAATTAATTTTTAAGGTTATTACATGTTAAAAAAGCCCAAAATGTTATTAAGTTTGGGGCTTTTTTTCCCTGGTAATGTTTGTTCCTCCAGAGAACAGATTGTCTGAGAGTAGTTAACAAAGTAATGTATGTTCTGCCAACTGCTTTATGCCCTGGTCTCTTCCCTAAGCTCTTCTGCTTCTTCCTAGTCCTTGCTTGCAGCTCTGCTTCACACACAGGCATAGGGGACTGCAAGTGCTTTGTGGGTTTTTTCTGAAGCAAGATCTGAAATGTTGGTTCTGTGCTGCACTGCACAGGGATAGAAGTGGGAGTGTGCAAATGAAGGTGCAGGCAGCTGTTGGTCACTGCAGATTAGGAAAACAAAGAATGTTGAAAGAAACACAAACAAGAGGGTCTCAAGCTCATGTAGAGGTTTTTCAGTTCTAGCTTGCCATGCACTTAGAGATGTTGCAGAATTGCTGTTATGAATGCAGTTGCATACTGGTGTTATTTTTCTCCTGTATTTTGCATGTGCATCACTTACTAAATGAACATTGAATAATCACATGGTAAAGTTCTCTCTGGACAGTTAGACAGAGATACTGCAGCAGAAACATACACACATAATATAATTGTAAATAATGGATATGGACTGGTTGTGCCAAAAGTTGCAATAAAATGTCTTGCCTTTGGTCCGTTGTTCCTGGTGTGTAGTTGAAAAAAAAATAAAATATCTAGCAATATGCAGTATAATTAGAGCTGCCTTACATCCATGTGTGCCAGCTAGGTTTCCTTTTCCCCTCTATTTTTTATATTCCCCCCCTTCATGGAGCTTGTATCTATCCCAAAGCAGAGACACAAGCTTCTGAAAGCACTCAAACACTACAGATCACAGCCAGCACTTCTGCATGCCGTAGAAGTCCTGGTTACCAAACAGAGAGAATTTTGTTATCCTTCTAAAAAAGAAAAAGAAAAAAAAAGTGTGATGTAATATGGGCAGGGAAGCTAGTTGCTGTTCAGCTTCCATTGAAAAATCAGTACTTTATTGGCTGTTGAAGAACAGGGCTTGTAGGTTGCAATCTGTGTCTGAATAGTAAGCAGTCACAGTTCAGAGGGGACCTCTTCGTGATGGATCTTTCCTTTCTCACATGCAGTGCTAGCCAGGATAGGGATGTTTTGCACTTCGCATCTCTTCAATGCTCTCTGGTCCTGTAGCCAGTTCTATTCCAAGACAACTGTGGCCCAGAGACCTGACCACTCTGAGCTGCTTGCTGGGCTGTGTTACAAGGTGAAATTGGGTAGTTTTCTAACGAGGAGTTTTCAGGAGAAGCTATCCTGTTATTTCTTACATAGGAACAGGCCTTTGGCTTCTGCTCAGACTTTTCATCAAGCAGTGCCTGTGACTGTGAAGCCTGTGCTGTGGATTAAGGCTCCCCTGACCTAGAGGGTGTTGCAGTTGTTTATACCAGTCTAAGTGTGAAATGGAGATCGCGGTCTGATTTATATGTATAATTTCCATTATGTATTTCTATGATGCTGCAGAGCTAATTATAGATGACTATAAATATACTATTGGGGACCTTTTAAACATTTATTTTAGCATTCTTGAAGAAGCCAGTCCTAAGTTTAGTAGACTGTGGTGAATTATTGACCTAACAAATTATAACTGTGGACTCCAGTAGGATATTGACATTACAGATTGTACTGTCGTCTTTAGAAGTCATTACAGAATTTAATTTGGGGCATGCTGAACTTTGAGATTTACATTAGGGTGGGATATTGACTCCATAATATATAAGACATATGTTAACCTGCGTGCATAGTAGACAGTTGTTAAACTGTCTTCTATAAAAGCCATAGAAATTACATAATAAATTCAAAGCAGGGTTTGGTTTTTTTTCCCCATCTTCTTGTGCTCAGGGAGCTGTAAATGTGGATGCATGAAGGCTTATAGTGAGTGGCAGTTACTACCATAATTCTTAGAAATAAATCCATTTTCCTACCATGTATTGGAAACAAGGCTTTCTTTTGTTTTCCTTGATTCTTGGTTTTCCTGTTTGTTTCATCTTTAGCATTCTGCAAACAATCTAATGTTGAGGTTGGAAGAGAAGAGAAATAGGGACTTTAAATGCAGTGTGCCTGTTGCACGGGGGAAGTGATGATGGAAGTGATGATTCTGTGGGCCCATAGGACAGGTTTTATTACAAAGAGCATGGTTGGTTCCCTGACCTGGAAGCAGAGAAAGGTGTGGGCTGGGCAGCTGTCAGCCTCAGAAGCTGCCCAAAGGTTCAAGACAGTGTGGTAAGTTCATCAGTCAGCACTGAGCACTCGAGGCACATGAGGTGTGTGGCAGCATTCAAGATCCGCTTCCCTCGTCAGGGCCTGCCGCTCGCGTACAGGGCACGTGTTGATGTTTTGGGTGGGAGAGCTCAGGAGGAATCGCTGCATCTGTCTCTGAGGTGCAGTAATTTTTGCAGCAGCTGCTGAATGCAGAAACATTCTAAGACAGTCCAGGAGGGATTTCTGTATTCCAGGGAAACGCTAGCAGGATTTATGTAGCTAAAGTAAACTGCCATTCTCTGGCTATTTCCAAGGTTTCCCTTTTAAATCCATTCAGGAAGTGAGTCTTTCCTGCTCCTCCTTACTGCCCGGTGTTTAGTCTGCCTTGGACTCTGATGGAGTGAAAAAGCCTTTCAGAAACAAAATCGATCTGGAGCAGAGGATGTTGAGAAATACTCTCTGCGTTGTTGTCATCTTGCCTTGGGATTTATTGCTGGGGGAAAAGATGATGTATGGGTCCTTGCCCGTATATGGCGAGTATAGAAAAAACAATGACATGTCTCCAGGGTTTCTGAAATGAATAGTCGATACATCCAGCCTGCAGTGATGTTTTCTGGAGGGGAGAAAGGTATACACCATCAGTGGAACAATACTGTTCTGTTAGGCTTTTGCCTGACAATGGGACATTCAAAATCTACCGAGAAGCAGGGGTGAACAATAATTTATGAGATGATCAAGTGTAGATACTATATCCAGGGCAGTAAAAGTCTAGACAGGATGATTTATTTGGTGAAGGTTCAGCATGCTGCTCAAATATTGACAGGATCTCTCTGAAACACATTTTTGTTAAATGCATAACAAAACTGATTCAAAACAATGAAGAAATAAACAGAAAAAGAAACCCTAAAATACCATTCCTACAGGTGCTAAAACAGCACTCTGGTTTTAAATGTTTGGGCTTTCCCAACACCTGATGTCTGTATTCCTCCTTTGGGGCCGTAATGAGATGGAAACTCTAGATTGTGTAAAAACAGACTGCTGAAGAGTTCTACCATCTTGGGCAGGTGCCTGTTCAATAAATTAATCTTATGTTTAACATGGATTGATACTGTATCTTAATTTGGTTTGCTGCTGCAATTACTGGCTACAGTGTGTGTATCCATAAGGATAGTTGCAGTTGGAGTTTGAGAGTAATTTCAAGTTTAATAGAAAACCCTAGCTCCTTCATGATTTTAATTGGCCATGTTATTTTTTTCTCCTCTATTGAGGTGGTAAATAATCCCTTTGAAAAGTCTGAGGCTACCAAGAGAGATTAAGCCTCTACCAACCTGAATAAAAACTTATTTTAAAGAACAGATAAAGAGCATTAAATTTTAAAGCCCTTCCTGTATTGAAATGTGTAACTTCTGATCCCAAGTGACAGGCAAAACCTGATTTCCAGAGAAATTTAACCTGTTTCTGCAAAATTGTGAATGGAAATTTGTCTTTGCTATAGGAAAGGAAACAGGCATGTCATCGTGTCTTCATATACTGGTAAAGCAAGAGCTGTTGATAAACAGATTAATGTTTGGAAGATCCTGAAGTTTATACTTCTTTTTCAGTCTGGAGTATGACGTTTTACATAATGTATTTGTGTGTGGGATTTTCTGTGTTAGAGAAGAGGCAAGTTTCATAACAGGAACACATGTAGAAGATGTGGAAGGGAAGAGGCTCACAAATCCCTCTTTGTTTGCTTTTAAGACAATTGCTACATTTATAACAAAGTTCTTAAACCATGCAAATTTTATCAGAAACCCGTAAGAGCCATGTTTGTATTAGGAAGTTTTTTGGTGGTAGTTTCGAGTGTATCAGGCAGTGCCATCAAAGAGTAATGGCCAAAATGTGTTTTTTTGGTTTGGTTGTTTTAAGAATGACTTTGTGCTACCCAAACTCTTCCCCTGCCCCCCCTTCCCCCCTGCCCTTTCTCCTCTCTCTGCAAAAAGCTTTTCAGTGAAATTCAGAGTTGCGCAAATGTCTGTAATGTTAGTCATTGGCTTGAGTAAATGAATAAGATTATTTAACACTTCATACATAATGGGAAAAACTCTTCTGTGGCAGCATAGACTTGGCTTCCCTTGGTTGTAGTGACTAATACCTCCAGGTCTGGTCCAGTGAGGCCAAAAACAGAGTTTACTGGAAAGCAGCTGTTTCACATACCCAACGTCATGGCAGGTTTTATGCATGTTTTATGTTTGCTTGTTAAGTAAAACGTGTTCACAGTGCTCACCCTTGACCCTTCTGTGAGAAGCTTTGTGGATTTGCCACTGGTGGTTTCATTTCAAGCACCCTGCAAAACTAAGGGAAGATGATGAAATGTGGCCTGTGCTTACTGGAGTTTGCTCAGTAGTATCTAGGGAGAAATCACCAGAACCTGAGAGGCTGTTTGGTTTAATTGGGTAAATAATTTTTCATTGAATACGCTTAAAAGCCAGGAGATGCGTCACTAAAAAATCTCGTGAGACCGTCTACACATCACACTCGGTGTTTAATCTTGTAACTCCTATACAGGAACTTCTATTTACAAACAATAATCTAAAAATATTACCCTCAAAATCATTATTGTCATCATAGAGCTACATGAGTTTATCACAATACAGAGAGATTTGACCTTCTAGCAAGTTCCTGCTTACTTGTTCTCTCCCATGCCACGGTTCTCTCCCGTGCCATCTTTTAACAGGCTCTGCTGTTAGACAGTTGCTAATTTTGGGTATCTCTTAGCATCATTGCTTCTGTCCTGACTTAGAGCCAGCCTGGCTATGTGCTATGGGAGGGATTTTCAGAGGTGACCAGGCTCCAATTAAAATCCATTGCTAAAATGCCTGATCCGATGTGCTCATGGATTAAAATCACAGCAGGTGATTTCACTAACCCAAGCCTTTCCCAAATACCTTTTGTACTCCTAAATAGGTTTGTCTTTTCACTGGTGGCTTTCAAACCACCACTCTTCTGTGAAAAAACCCCAAACAACCCAACATTGTGCTTGCTGATTTTTTCCTGTTTACTTTCCATAACTTAAAAGTTTCTTTGAAGATGTTGACAAAAATAGCTGTTTCTCAATGTACGTAATTACTGAAAAAAGCATCATTTTTCTGAGTCTGCCAGGCTTTTATTTGTTGTTGTTCTAACTAGTGTGTTTTTACCCATCCATAGCACTTGTGGTGTTATGCTGGAGGCAGCTGAGCCTGCTTTGAAAGACACATCAATTCTTACTCTTGATTCTTAACAATAATTTCATTGCATGTGAAATTTCCTTTAGAAAGAAGTAAGACACTTGTTAAGGCTGCAAAGCCAACAACTTAGAAGTTACAAAATACCAGAACAAACTTCATTTTAGTTTCCTTACGCATTTTGAGATTAATAATATAAGCATATATTCTCTGTGATTTATTTAATATTCCTTATGTGCAATTTGAGAGTTTCTGGTGTTATGGTTTGTGCAAACTTGGATGTATTTTTACCGGTCTGGTAGAAAAGGAACTTGGTTGACTGTGAAAAGCCAGAGAGGTTTCTCCAAGCAGGAAGCCGTTAGGTCTTCCCACATACAAGAAGTAGTTGTTATTTTAGAGCATGCATAAAACATATTTTCTAAACCATTTTGGCTCCCACTCATCTCCTTTGGAGAGATGTGCCTCGTTTCAGAAATTGCAGCTTCGTTTGAGAAAATTGGTAAAATCACCCTGGCTGCTACTTTAAGAATAAAACCAACCAACTCACCACAGCCCAGGCAATCATCCAGCACAATTGTTTTATGCTGAATGGTTAAAGTTTGGCAAAGAAATGAAGAACAGACATCCAGGGCGTGTAATGGAGAGTGCTGGAGAAGTACACACAATGATAGAGGGTTTTTTTTCCCCCCCTGATAATGTGAAATATGAATAGATTCAAACCAGAGTGCCTAGGACTCAAACACCCTTCGAGGTTGCAGGTTGGTTGTGCCTGTGGAAACTGGGGTGTTTCAAAATGTAGAGATGAAGGTGTGCTGCTGTATATCCTAGAGGCTCAGATATCTCAGTCGCACAGATCCACAACGTATGTGAGTCCTAATCTTCTGTTGCAGTACCCTGTCAGGATTGAGCCCTCTGGTACTTTCTTCAAGGTGTGTTTGGGTCACCTTCAAGAAGACAAACCTTCTTGTGAAAAGCAGATAAGTATTGGCATGCTGCACTGGGGGAGAGGTACTTAAAATAATTATGCTCCAGAGAACAGAACTGGGAACATTTGTGGGGGAGAGACCAGAAGATTGCAATAAAACTAACTGCTAAATAAAGAAACGTCATTAGACACCAGGGCTAACCTTGGGTTGGCTGCCTTGCATTTTAGTCGTATTCCACGTACTGGAATCAAATGCAAACAGGGAAGAGCGAAGAGTGCCCTGATAGGAGAGAAGAATGTCATCTTTTGTGTGTGTGTGCTGATAAGTGGAGACAAGTGACAAATCACCAAAAAACCCCAAATCTGACACCCCTCCAGCTGTCAGATTGAGGCAATAAAATGAATGCAGAACTCCGCATGCGTCGTGGCTGAGCGCAGAGCTGAGTGCACCTGACTCTTAGCACACTTGTGGTGTAAGCTGAAGTGAGTCCCCATGACAGACAAGTGTGTCCATCAGTTTAAGATGAGAAGACCTAATTCCACATCTGTCTAAGTGTCACCAGGCCTTGTGCGGAATTATGACTTGGTTAAGTTGGGTGTGTGCTCTCTGTGCTTGGCCTCCTGCAGGGTGGAGGATAAGGGAGGCTTGAGTACAGTGCAGGGCAAAATATTTGGGGAAATGTGGCTTGGCAAGAAATCAAGGTCTTCCAACAAGTTGTTATTGACTTCATCTCTGTTGTGATTGCAGAATGACCTGTCTTTCCCCATTCAGTGTAAATTCTAATTTCAAATACAGCTGCCAAGATGAAGAATTGGAGGCGTGCACATACAAATACCTTAATAAAAATAATTTCCCAGATCTATCTGCAGATTTATAAAATAATAACAAAGAATATTATGCATCCAGATTAATAGTAGATGAATGTAAATTAAATCTTTAGAGATTCACTCACTGATTCCAATCTAGGGATATTTTTTGTCTTTGATTTTTACAATGCACTTATCCATAAACCCTAGGAGCACACAAAAATAATAATGATTACAGCTTGTACAAAATAAATTAGCAAGAAATTCTTACTCCCCTCTAATTAATTCGCTAATAAAGACCAAACAAATAACTATGCCCTGAATTCACTTAAATTTACAAGGTAAGCAGCAAATGGAGGTAATAAAGTAAATTTAAATCCAGCACCAGGTGAAGTGGAGCGGGCTGCGGGAGGATGGGGCGAGCATTCTCCGAGGGGAATCCTTCTGCTGCCAGTGCAGCACAGGGAGCAGAATGTGGCCACTGAGAGCTGCTGCTGAGTTACTGCCCCAGGATCCATGGGCATCTGACAATCCAAACTGTGATTTGCCTACTGACAAACCGATGCCTTCTTGACACTGATACTGGGCACTCACCAAAATGATTCTCATCTGTTTGGCTGTACCTGGACACCTCCAGCTGATGTTGTTTGTTTACTGCATCTTCCTGGAGAGAAGACCATTGAGGATCCATCTGGGAAAAGCTTTTCTTTCCTTGAAAAACAGTTTCTGGGTTTTTTTTTTGGATGTTGACATAAAGAGCCTGGAAGACTAAATCTTTGGGATCAAGCTCCCCTGAATTTCTTGGAGTATCAAGATCTACAAAATAAGTGAATACTTATGAATTAGTATTTAGTTAATTATTTTCTCCCTGTCCTGTGGTAACTTCATAAAGCTTGTATGGTGGTTGGAATGGTGTGAAGTCAAGGATTTAGTTGTAAATAAACATGATTCCTTTAAGTGTAAGCTATAGGAGAAGATTTTCTGTGTTAGTCCTGTGTTTTTTCATGTTCTTTAGTACATGTATTATTTTCATGTTTTGAAACCGGTCAGACTCCATTTAGAAAGTGATTTTTTTTTCCTTATCTAGAGAAAAATAGTTCTAATTTTGTTCATACTTATTGGAATCAATATAATTCAGTTCTTATTTCTTTCTAGATGGAATAGTTCCTCTTCCTCTCAATTGATTAGACAATGAATATATTTATAGGCAATAATCATACCCCTCTTAGCCTTCCATTTGCTGTTCCGTGGAAGCCAAGATCTTTTAGTAGTCTCTAATGCATGCTCCCAGTTCTGTGATTGCTTTTGAAACCCTCTCTATACCTTCTTCAAGTTAAATTCACCTCTGAGAACTGGTACCCAGAGTTTTGGATGATGTGTCAATTCTGGCTCATGCAATTAGTCAAAATTCGGGCAGAGAAGATCTTCAGAGCTTCCTGTGCCAAGAAAAAAAAAATCGTCATTAGATATGATCTGGTTTGCAAGTTTAAGCAGTCTCTGGGGTTTTTTGTTGTTGTTTTACCTTCACATTATTATATTCCTTTCATCATCTGATCTAAGGCTTTGTCTTAGATGCCTACAGACTAAGATGCCTACAGCTGCTGGGGTTATTTCCCCTTCTTCCCATTTTCCAAGATGTAGGTGGGTTTAGATTTTCTCCAGGTCTGGTATGGATTAGATGTAAAATCAGGATGATTTATTCAAAATCTCAGTGAGAAGTCTTAACACAGAGATAACAGATATGCTGGCAAAATAATTTATCCCAAGTAATTTTGGGTTTTTTAAATTTATTTATCTACCTACCTATTCATTTATTTATTTATTTTGGTCTTAGGGACAGATCTTTTCAACATGTCTTTTAGTGTAGCTCCAGCTTTAAATACATCCCAGAAACCAAACCTTGGATGTTAGAAAATGTGAAGTTCCTTTATTTACAAGGGTCAGCGTGTGAGTTTTCAGCTATTGTCTTTAGTGCTTAAGTTTCATATTATAGCTGGAGTCTCCAGTTGGAAGTGTGCCTGGGCTGTGGATTTCCCAGTTAAGTAACATGTGCCAGGGCCCTTGTGAGAGGAGTTGGCAGGAATATCCATTGTGCTTCTGTACAGTTTTCAGTTCTCATTCTTTTACCTTATCCCTCCATGAAGTGTAAGTAGGGCATGTTATGCTGTGTTGCGCCTTAACCTTAAAACTACTTTTGCTATGCAGGGAGCAGAGTAATTCCAAGTTTCTAATCTCCTAGTTTTGTTAAATTTATATGTAGGAAAAGTCAGAAGCTCTGGGCTTTTCTAAAAACACGTATTCAAAGCCAGAAATGTGTTGGTATTCTTTCAGATGCATCAGAGTTAGGCTGTGTGAGTAGAAAAGGACTTCTGTAGAAGTTCAAGGGGCACAATCTTGTTCAGTCTTGGAAAAATCTTCAGTTGATCAACCGGAGATTTGCCTGCAGAGGAGCTACAAGGTCAGGTGCGGTGGTAGAGAGGAGCGTGGGAGTAGGTAGGGGCTGTACAGTGCCTCTTCCAACAGAGGTGAGTGTCCCTGCCTCTGCCTGCCCACTCTTTGGGGCCCTCTGAGGAAAATAATACACCTGCCTTACCTCAAAAGAAAAAACACAGTAGTGGTCTATGCAGTCAGTGTGGAATAATGTCATGGGAATGTCACCCCCCAAAATGTGATGTGTCCTTTTCTGAGAAGGTGTTTAATCATCATAATCACACATGATTATGACCTTTGCTATGAGAAGTTTCTTAATAGAAATGCTGGTTTTGGGTTGTTTTTTTTTCTTTTGTGTAAAACTTCCATTCTCTGTATTTTTCTGTGTGACTCTAAAGCTA
The DNA here is from genome assembly GCA_013399135.1 of Heliornis fulica. Lineage (NCBI taxonomy): Eukaryota > Metazoa > Chordata > Aves > Gruiformes > Heliornithidae > Heliornis > Heliornis fulica. The sequence goes on along the minus strand of VXBZ01005662.1, from coordinate 1,404,339 downwards.
AAAATTGGCAGGTTATTCCCAGTTATGTGAATAAAAGTCAAGTACCATTATGAAGGCTGCCTACTATATGCTTTGTGCTTTCTTTTGAGCCAGGCCCTCCCCCAGCCCTTTCTGCTATGGAATATGGCTGCACCTCATCAGTTCTCCTTTTCCTCCTGTTGTTACCCAGTTGTGCGAGTGGGACGAGCAGCTCCGTGAGAGCAGTTTTAATTCAACCACATCGATTCTAACCTTACATGGAGGTACATGGAGGTGTTTGTATTGCTCAGCTCCCACTGCAAGCTGCAAGAAAACCAAGGCTTTTTTTTTTTTTTTATTAGAAGCTTCTGGTTTTGAGTTGCTTGTGTTGCCCTGACCTTGAGACAAGCTTCTGTTGGTGCAGGAATTCCCACCGTGTTGCAGCGCAGCGTTCACGGTATGTGGCTTCTGAAGGAGGCTTGGATGAGCTCCTTGAGACACTTAAGCAGCCGTACAGCGTGGCCACAGCTGACTGGACACATGAAGCAGCATGCTCTGATGGGAAACTCACTGACCAGGGACCGGTTTCTAGCTCTGCCAGGGACCAAATTCACAATTGGTTTGCGGCACATCACTTGTAACCAGAGGTGTCTGTGCATCAGCTTCTCCAAAAACATCTCACAAGCTCATGTCAATGTCTGTAGCTGCAGGACATGCTGCCTTACCTGGAAGCTTGGTAGTTCAAAGTCTACTGCAAAGGCAGCAATGTGGTACATAAACTGTGTGCTAATGGGTGTGGTACTAATATGGAGATACATCTCCAGCTTTGCCAGTGTTTTCCTCTGTCCTGCTAGGAGTTTCAGGTACCCAGTTCTCACTTCATCTGCTGACTGTTGTGTGTATTTAGGCTCTAAGATAAGGTTGTGGCACAGTTTTGTGGAGTATATGCCAATACTCTGACAAATTAATAATTATTTTTGTACACCAAGCTGAATTTATGGCAGATAATGCAGTGGGGACTTTGGGCTAGAACTGTCGCTTTGGACGTGGCTAAAGGTGAGGAGCCTGAAGTTATATCTGTTGTTAGGAAATGTTTCTGTTTGGGGTATTACTTTAAAAATCGCAGATGACTGCTGATCATAACGGTCTCTTTGTGTCCTTCACCTATTCTCACCAGTCAGCTTGCTGAGATGAGGATGGGTAGCAACTCTTCACCTCTACATGTTCTTCTGCTTTCTTTATACTAAGACTTAAGTCATGAACTATGCCAATTTCTAGACTGCTTAGCCATAGCATCTGTAAATCCAACTAAATGAAATTTTCTTTAATGAAGCAGCGAAGAACTATATGCATAGATGCAGAAGACTTCTTTTGCTTTCATTATTAAAAGGGTACTTAGCATGAAAATTCCTCCTCATTTTTTCCCCATAATAGCCCAGTGCATCATATTAATGGCAGACTCTTTTTCCTGTACCAGAAAATGTTGCTGCTGTTATGTCTCCTGGGATACAGTGAGAGAGTGAGGACTATTAAGATAGCAACAACTTTTTAGTTCGTGTCTTACTCTTCTAGAGGGGTAAGGATGTCATGTTACTTGGTGCTTCAAGAAGAACCTGCAAGGAAAGAAAACATAGAAGGTATTTGGAGCTTATTCCCAAAACAGCTGAGTCAAGCCATAAGTACTAGTTCTTGCATTTCAGGTGCTGAGGCTTTCCAACTCTTTTTAAGAATAGTTAATGGGTGTTAAAGCCACCTGATGAAGCTTAGCTCAGGTTCAAATTTGCAGGTAACCTATTCTGGGTGGTAAGAAGTCATTCTGTTCAAGAGATAAATATCTGTTCTGTGTGAAACCAACCCCCTTTAAATCGCTTGCTCGGAGATCATCCACCATCCAGTTAGTTGATGGTAGTTGTAGTAGGCTCATTGGGTGCTTTCAGCAAGAGTGGTGGTGAAAGCCACCAGAGGAGTCAGGTGTAATGGGATCTCAGATGTACCACTCTCCTTGTCTAATGAACTACATCTATTTACTTGTAGGAAGTAGAACAGGAGAGCGTGAGGATGCAAGTGAAGGGAGCTTCTCTGGAGAGGGCTGGCTTGCAATTCACTGGGCAGGTGGGACAGTGGGGGTCAAAGCTGTACTCTGAAGAGGACAAAGCACTTATATCAACCAGGCACTTGCCTGAATTGGGGCTGAATGCCACAAGGTGTAAAGAGAACAAGTGTCTGCCTGGGAAATTTGGTCAGAAATGCTAGTCCAGACTTAAGGTGCTCTGGTGATCAAATGAGTGTTTAAAATCATGCCTTCTTGTTGGCCAAGCTGCTGCTCTAAGAGGAGCTTGTCTACCTTCTTCTGTCTCCATTGCTCCCTGCCTCACAGGTTGCCTCTTAACACCATAGGTAGCAGAAGAAATGGCTGAGCATTTCCAGCAGCTCTGGGGAGGTGTAGCACTGATGATGACAAACAGCTCTCCACTGAAAATAATTCCCAGGAGAGACAGGTCCAGGAGTTGAACTTCCTCTGCCTGTATGGTGAAACATGCCCATGCTATGAATAGTCCTGAAGTGGATGGGGCTGCAGTGATCTTCTGCCAGTGTTTATTGGCCAGAAAGGAAGACCTGGAAACTAAGTGATTTTCAGTGAAGTAGCAGAGGCAACAGTGTTTTCTGTCTCTCTGGCTCCTCAGAACCAGTTGCACCTCTTGCTCTATTTTACCTTCTTGCGTAGTGGAATTGTTTAGGGCTTTGAATTTTGTGATAGACATTTAGAAGAGAATTCAGGAATAGCTTTAACCAAGTTTGAAGACACAAGAAGTTTTAATAACCTCTTGAGAAGCCATTGGCTAATCTAGACATATGCATTTGGTTTAACCCTGAGTATTTCTTCCATTATTTGAATGCCTAGCAATTGCTTCTTCATACCTTGCTGAGGAGAGCATCACCCCCAAGGAGCTAGAAGAGGTCTGGTTGTTTTGGACAGTTGGTGTACTACAGCATTAATTTAACTGTTAAAAAGAGTAGGTGGGAAGGCAATAAAATATTCTGAACTCCTGAAGAACAACTTTATGTAGGAAAAGACTTTGCTGTGGTCATGGAGATTTCTAGCACTGACTTCAGGGTGAACGTGCTGTTGTGCTGCTTTCTTATTGGCTGAGTAGGTGATTTTGGGGATTGATTAACTGATTTGTGTGCTGCTAGGAGGAAACTTGGGGATGATTTCTTCAGGGACTGGCACTCTCTAGTGGGATGCAGCTTATGAATTCTATATTGGCACTTTCAGGGAAGCGCTGCCCTTAGTTCAGGTCCCATTAATGTCATCAACAGCCTTGCTAGTTCTGCTTGTAGCCACTGATGCAGATTCCTGTTAAATCATAGAATTGTTAAATCCTGTTAAATCATCCTCTGCAGTTCTCCACAGTTTTCCTTTGGGATGAGGAAACAAATCTTTGTGTTTCCTTAAAGTTATTCTTAATGATATTTCATTTAGTTTATTCTTGGTGATAATGAGGGCGAAGAGGTATGGCTTTAAGGGGGGTATATGTGTGGTTTATATATGAGATCCCCTAGCTGTGAGAGCATCCTTTCTAACTTAGCACTGAGGGTTTGTTCTCAGTGCAGAGAATGTCAGTCCTGGAGTAGTCTGAGTGTGGCTGATTGATCGGCACGCTCGCAAAGTCTCTGAAACCTGAATGAGGTGTACTCTGTAAATGGTTGTAAATTGCTGAGTTTGCATATATAGATACTCTGAATCTACAGGGTCAGCTACTTCTTAAGCATACCTTGTAATTGGTCTTAATGAGATTCACATGTTGTTCTTAATATTTTCTTTCTAACATGTTGTAAAGAAATAAGTCTTTTGTGTCTTTATTTTAAAGAAATATTTAAAAATGCAGAATAAAAATAAATGTAATCTAGATCTGGATCACTTTTTTTATTTTAAAGAAATATTAGATGCTTCCAGGTACAGGAAATGTCAAATGGAGACTTTCTGTGTTACAGAAACATTTTGTTATGATTAACGATTCCCAATAGAAGAAGCTGTTCAAATCTCTCTTTGAAGTTTGTTTCAGCAAAATGGCCTTTTCCCTTTGAAAACTTTCACCAGATGTTGCCATTCAGTAGCACTAAATGGTGCTTGTTTACAAAACTAGCTTAGTTCTTCAGAGTTTATTTTGCCAGCACTGCATCAGACAAACTTTGAAGGCAAAATTGTCTTGTATTGGATTGACTGGTGATATTTGTATGAATTAGATAAGCTGTCAGGCACACAGTTTCCTCTTCAGATTTGAAACTAGAAGCAGCAACATTTCCAAGCAGAGTGGAAAATGGGATTTTTAGAGTTTAATTAGTTGTGCATCAGTTAGACTGTATCCCTAAACACCCATGGACAAGAGCAACATGACAGTGAGAACTGTGCTCCACAGTAGCTGGCAGAATGCAACAACATTTCATGTGATGGGGATAAAGAATGTCTGACCAGAGGGACATGGAAATGGAGGCTGAACAAATGTAAGCCTGAGCAATATGCAACTACTCAGCCACACTGAGTACTCTTGAGCAAAGTGGAATTATGTTTCTTAGGGATATAAGGAATTAGATGTTTGGACCGATGAAACCGCGCAGCTACCGTAATGCACACCTGCCTCTGCTGTGTCTCCTTGACATAGCCTTTGTGAAATTCAGTAGGACACTTGATTCTGCTCTCAGCTGGCTGTGCTCCTGATGGGTCTCTGGTGGAGCTCTCCAATGGGATCCATAAGGAATCCTGCTTTGTAGTTGGGGTTACATCATGAGCAAGTTTCCAAGACACTGTGATTCACTTGGCATCATGTGGGCAGTTGAAAATTGGAGTGAGCCTGATCCTCGGCTGGTATAATTCGGTGTTACTATATTAAATTCAGATGCACCTAATTATAACAACTCAAGCAGTCACTGAGGGTTGCACAATCTATTGCTTTTCAGAGTGTGAGCTCGCCCATAAAAGTGAGATTGCACAATCAAACCCTATCTGAATGTGCCTCTGCCTCAATTTCTAATTGAAAACAAACAAGGATTAATAATTTACTTCTCCAAAATTTCTGTATTATAAATTACAGAGGGGATAGGCTACCACTTGCATTAGGAGATGTTACTCTATTTGAAGATTAATGAACCCCAACAGCAATGTCTGGAGGTCTCTGAACAGAGAAAAGTTGGATTTACAGAGGTTTGCTTTGTTTCCTGTTGTACCTTTTCTTCCAGTTGCTATGGCTTTCGTGCCTTGTGCAGCAGAGTGCAGTTTCCAAGCCAGCACAGAGGAAGTCAGTAGCAGAACCATTGTTGACTTAAGCAAAGGAGGGCTTGGGCTGTTTTGCCCCAAAGGAAATGGGGCATTTTTCTTGACAATACTTAACCATATTTTCCCCTCTACAAAAGTCTGCTCACATTTTGCAACAGGGAAATAAGAAATAGTCTTTCCTCCCATTTGGGAGGAAGTTGCTCTCTGTCCTCTTAATTAGTTTTTGGAAGATGAAAGCAAGTTCCCAGGGGTCAGGGAATTCCAGGAGTCTTGGTATTTTTGAACCAAAGAACTTCTAAGAAATGGCACATTATGAATTCTGATTTATCCCAGCTCCCCTGAATGCTGCCTGCAGTGGCGATTATGTGGATGCATATTCTGCTCTCAGCCTCTTTATTTAGAGCATAGGTTTCAGCAGTTATCAGGCTACTGCTGCTGCAGACCTGAATGTAAAGATCAGTTGAACTCAGAGAATCTGGACCATTCCTTTCTGATACCTGATGATGGCTGAGACTTTGGACTTTGTTTTCCTGTGACTTCCATAATTAATTCCTGGGGGAGAATGCCCCCAAATGAAATGATCTTATCAAGTAGGGATGTAAAGGATTCACAAAATCACAGAATGTTAGGGCTTGGAAGGGACCTCAAAATAGCATCTAGTCCAACATAAATTATATGGATAGGATTATAAAAGTTGTTTCGTATGTCAGACAGGAAGAGAGTAAGATGCATGTTTAGGGGTCAGACTTTCTTGCAGCTATACCAGATGGTTGTCTTAAAGTAGCCCGACAAAACTCCACTTTTCCTCCAGTTGTCTTTGACTGTCCTTGCTGGGTCCTTGGGTCCTTAGTCTATGACATTTTCTGCAGGTGGCTTGGTGGCTTGAAAGCAGCTTCAAATTCGTAGTCGGAACTTCCAAACAACCCTGTAGCCCCCATCTGCCTCGATCTGTTCAGGCTGCTTGTTCTGTCCTTGGGAGATCTAGACATTGCCTTTCTGTGTCTCTAATGTGTGTTACTCTGTTTAAAAGAGTCTTTTAATGTTTGTTTTATTGAGAAATCTAGTTGCACTTTTGTAAGTGAATAAATGATTAATTGCATTTGTTCTTTTTTTTTTTTTTATTTAAAAGCTGAAATGCCAGCCCAGTGCAACCAAAAACCGCTTCTGAAATTCACTGTGTGTGGCTCAGCATCCTTGTTTAACATCCATTTTTCTTCAGCATCTTTCATTTCTCTCATGTGCTTGCTGTTAAAGCCTTTATTTTTAGTGCTTGTCAGTCCTTTCAGTTGGCAAATTCTTATTTTTACGACATGCTCTGCGTGTGCCTGTAGCTTCTGAAAAATGTTTCACAGTGGGTCAGAGACTGCTTTGAGATGTGAGTGTTATTTATTGTGGTAAATATCCCTGGCTTTTCACCCTCAAGGCCATATTCCTGTCTGGCAGCAGCAAACCTGGGAACCCTCACCCTTGCTGAGCGTGTGGTCTGTAGGTGCAAAGCGCCATCATCTCAGTGCTTGCTCCATACATATGCTCAGCATGGTTTCTACTGGTGCACTTCCAGTCTGTCTCTGCCTTGCCTTGGCTTTCTTTTGCTTGATGCTCATGGAATATGCCAGTTCACTGCCCTGGTGTTCTTTTCAGTTTCTTCGCCTTTTGTAACTCCGCCATATTTCAGTATTTTCACTTTGGACAGACTGGCCACGTGCAGGAACTCTCCGGTAAGCCCAACAGTGTGTTTCTCTTTGTTTAGAGGAGCACCTGCTGCCAGACCTGCACACGTGGCTGTCCTGTGGTGTTTCTTGGGCTCTCTTAACTCCCATTTCATTGTAGTTGGGTTTTTGGGGGTTTTGTTCTTGTATTGAGCAGCAAGTTTGCCTTTCTCTGCTGGTATATCCCAGGTGATGTGATCTAGTTGGCAATGTCATGTTTCATAAGTTACTCTTTCAAGTTGCTCAGAGTGATTCCCTTCTGCCAACGCTTCTTTAAAAGAAAAGGGAGGGAGAACAAATTCAACTGACAAATAACTTGTAACATGTACACAAGCACTTGGCGTATATTGTGCTTCATTTTGAGATACAAACAGACTACATTTCAGAAGCCATAAAATACATGGGGAGATCTTTGTGCTACTTCAGCATTGCTGGGGCTCGAGAAATTCCACTCAGAGGGGAACAACGTGAATGTGGGAATGTTATCCCAGACCCTGGGGACAGATCTGCGGCTGGTAAAAATCAGCACTGCTCGTTCAGCACTGCTTCTTTAGCCTCATGCAACCTTTTCCCCTTGGTGAGGAGCTGCCCCCCTCCATGCCTGGAGATCAGTCACACTGGGAGATGGAGACCTAATGCCCACTGTCCTCTGCAATTTGTAGAACTCCTTTCACAGTTGTCTCATTGAATAGTGAGAGCTTAGCCAGACTCTGGTCCATTAAAGTCTTTTAGTATTGAGCTTTGCCCTAGCTCCTGGTGTCAGCTCTGCTTGCGTCAGGCAGGATAAGGATCAATGTAATTTAGATCTGGGAGTAAGATCAGCTTTAAACTGGACCTGAACTGAATGTTGGGTTTGCAGACTATCAGGTGCTCTTGAGCTGGAACAGGGTCAGCTTTCATGTACAGCGCTTAGCCATCCGTGTGAGACTGCTGTGCTGTCAGAAGGGTGCTTGTGTAATGGTGCAGCTTGGCTTACTTCCTAACAAGGTTTATAAAATAACACATCTTACAGCCTTGCCTATGGTTCTGCCTAATCTTTGCAAGTTTTGATACCTTTGTCCTTTTTTTAGGCAAGAGCAAAAATAATGTTCTCAAAAGGCTAAACAGGCTAGGGGGAAGAGGGAATAATACTAGACAAAGTGGGGAAAAAGGCAAATGCAGCAGGTCCTAGAACAGAAGAGAATTAGGATTGATATGGGGGACAGAGGGGAATGTGATGAGTTTATGGTGGCATAAAAATTTGGTAGTAGAGCTTATATCTTAGTGAACAACAAAGGTCTGCGAGAGCCATGCAGGAGTGTGTTCCTTGAAATGGAAAAGAGATAAGGAAACCAGGTAACTCATGGCAAAATAACTTGTCCAAGAGAAAATACTTGTCTCTCTTCTCTTTGGAATAAAAAAACAGCCCCAAAACATAGTGGCTTTGTCCAGCACAGAGGTTTCAAATTCTCTGCACAGTATCTGCAGTTACAACTGGAAGGCCTCAACGCATTCAGCTGGTATAGCTCTGTGTGGTCACACTCCTGCTCAAGTACTCCTAGGCTACATTTAGTATGTAACTGAGCTAGGCTAACGTGGGCTAGCAGTCCAAATGCTGGTGTAAATGAGGCAGGCAGACAAGAAGATGTGCTTTCAGACTCTCAGTGCTACATCAGGTCAGATGTTCTGGCCTTGTCTTGCAGGACAGTTGACTCCTCTTCTGGGAGTACACACACGTAATGCCGTATGGACTTATGTGCTTGTGAGGGAGCAGGCAGCTGGTATCACCCTACTCTTGTCCTGGCATCCTTCCTCCTTCCCATTGCTTCCAGTCCATGAATATTTCGGCATTCAAGAAAGAACTAATATGGCAACATCCAGAAATGCCCCATGGCAGCCTGAGAACTGCAGAAAATTAGGTTGGCTGAGGCTGTAATTTGCTGTGTGTCTGGAGAGGGGAATGATGGGTTTTGGCTGCCCACTTCCTGGCAGTCAGTGTTCAAGGCCTGCATGGATGGAGTTTTGAGACATCTTGGGCTAGTGGAGGGTACCCCTGCCTNGGGGGGGAATGGCAAGATGAGACAATAAGAGGAATTTGCCTAACAGAAGCTGTCATCATGTGCCAGTTTGGTTCCAACTACAGCACGTATTGTATAACCCACAACTCCAGAGTGACGTATGAACTATGAAGTGCTTGTCAAAAATACATGGCTTTTACCGAGCAGCAGTCACTGAAATTGTTGGAGCTTGTTAGCATTGTAGATACAACACTTCTTAGGTTTTATGTGCACTTTTCAAAATGTTCTGGCAATAATAAAGTAGGTTTTGTATTGCAAAGGCAGGGTTTTCTGTTTGAATCGTTGTCTTTTTCACACTGTGCCTAGCATCAAAATGCTAAAGTTGTATTACAGAGGGGGGAAAAAAATAAGTGCAGCAGCTGGTATTTAGTGATCCAGAAAATAAGCGTAGCTCACATGGCTTCTATTTATTCTGTATATTGTAAGAGACCTGCACGTTTCTAAGGAAAACAAGTTATGTGTCTGAAATCTTACTATTGCTATTGAATAGCTTCAGGGCAGCAGAGCACTCCTTGAAACTGTTGTCAGTTTGGCTGGGCATCCCTGCAAACAGGCAGAGCCCTGGACAGACGTGGGGAGAAGGGCACTGACACAGTGTGGCTTTTTGACTAATGTAATAATTATCTTTTTCCTTCTAGGAGACAGAGCTGCTAGATATCAGCCTTGTCAAAGATGCCAGATGCGGAAAACATGCCAGGGCTCCCAAGGTAGGATTTTTTTGTCTGTGTACTTACATGCCATGTTGATGACCTAGATGAAACAAGGGGAATTAATGCAAGAATTTGGGGGGAGGTGAAAAAAAGTTCCCCTTTTTTTTTAAAGTAAGAAGTATTTTGTCAAGAAATATTTTGTCTGTTTAACACCNAATGTAATTTAGATCTGGGAGTAAGATCAGCTTTAAACTGGACCTGAACTGAATGTTGGGTTTGCAGACTATCAGGTGCTCTTGAGCTGGAACAGGGTCAGCTTTCATGTACAGCGCTTAGCCATCCGTGTGAGACTGCTGTGCTGTCAGAAGGGTGCTTGTGTAATGGTGCAGCTTGGCTTACTTCCTAACAAGGTTTATAAAATAACACATCTTACAGCCTTGCCTATGGTTCTGCCTAATCTTTGCAAGTTTTGATACCTTTGTCCTTTTTTTAGGCAAGAGCAAAAATAATGTTCTCAAAAGGCTAAACAGGCTAGGGGGAAGAGGGAATAATACTAGACAAAGTGGGGAAAAAGGCAAATGCAGCAGGTCCTAGAACAGAAGAGAATTAGGATTGATATGGGGGACAGAGGGGAATGTGATGAGTTTATGGTGGCATAAAAATTTGGTAGTAGAGCTTATATCTTAGTGAACAACAAAGGTCTGCGAGAGCCATGCAGGAGTGTGTTCCTTGAAATGGAAAAGAGATAAGGAAACCAGGTAACTCATGGCAAAATAACTTGTCCAAGAGAAAATACTTGTCTCTCTTCTCTTTGGAATAAAAAAACAGCCCCAAAACATAGTGGCTTTGTCCAGCACAGAGGTTTCAAATTCTCTGCACAGTATCTGCAGTTACAACTGGAAGGCCTCAACGCATTCAGCTGGTATAGCTCTGTGTGGTCACACTCCTGCTCAAGTACTCCTAGGCTACATTTAGTATGTAACTGAGCTAGGCTAACGTGGGCTAGCAGTCCAAATGCTGGTGTAAATGAGGCAGGCAGACAAGAAGATGTGCTTTCAGACTCTCAGTGCTACATCAGGTCAGATGTTCTGGCCTTGTCTTGCAGGACAGTTGACTCCTCTTCTGGGAGTACACACACGTAATGCCGTATGGACTTATGTGCTTGTGAGGGAGCAGGCAGCTGGTATCACCCTACTCTTGTCCTGGCATCCTTCCTCCTTCCCATTGCTTCCAGTCCATGAATATTTCGGCATTCAAGAAAGAACTAATATGGCAACATCCAGAAATGCCCCATGGCAGCCTGAGAACTGCAGAAAATTAGGTTGGCTGAGGCTGTAATTTGCTGTGTGTCTGGAGAGGGGAATGATGGTTTTTGGCTGCCCACTTCCTGGCAGTCAGTGTTCAAGGCCTGCATGGATGGAGTTTTGAGACATCTTGGGCTAGTGGAGGGTACCCCTGCCTGTGGCAGGGGGGTGGCACAGGAAGGGCTTTGAGGTTCTTCCAGGCCAAACGATTCTGTGCTCATGTTCTGAGCTGATTGCAGAGAGGTGCACTGGCAGGAGCACCCAGAGCTCGTCTCAGCCCCCATCCTTCCCATACTGTCAGGCAGGGTGGGGACCCAAGAGACTACCTGGGAAAGGAGATCGNTCACACTGTGCCTAGCATCAAAATGCTAAAGTTGTATTACAGAGGGGGGAAAAAAATAAGTGCAGCAGCTGGTATTTAGTGATCCAGAAAATAAGCGTAGCTCACATGGCTTCTATTTATTCTGTATATTGTAAGAGACCTGCACGTTTCTAAGGAAAACAAGTTATGTGTCTGAAATCTTACTATTGCTATTGAATAGCTTCAGGGCAGCAGAGCACTCCTTGAAACTGTTGTCAGTTTGGCTGGGCATCCCTGCAAACAGGCAGAGCCCTGGACAGACGTGGGGAGAAGGGCACTGACACAGTGTGGCTTTTTGACTAATGTAATAATTATCTTTTTCCTTCTAGGAGACAGAGCTGCTAGATATCAGCCTTGTCAAAGATGCCAGATGCGGAAAACATGCCAGGGCTCCCAAGGTAGGATTTTTTTGTCTGTGTACTTACATGCCATGTTGATGACCTAGATGAAACAAGGGGAATTAATGCAAGAATTTGGGGGGAGGTGAAAAAAAGTTCCCCTTTTTTTTTAAAGTAAGAAGTATTTTGTCAAGAAATATTTTGTCTGTTTAACACCGTTTTGATGAGAAGCATTGAGCTTTTGTTATTTGATTCTGTATGTTAAATGCTGATGGTGGTTCTGCAGGCAGCCAGGGAACAAAATCCACGTTTGTCAAGGTAAATTTATGCAAGCTCCTGGCTTATCTGATGGCAACGACCTGATAGTTGTTTAGGTCCATGTTGCAGTCTATGTTGCCTGTTTTCTTCTTTTTTTCTGGCCTCAAGAGGCCAGAAAGAGGTTTTTTCAAGCTCTCATCAGAGAGTTTGGGATATCGACTCCCTTAGGTCTGCTCCGATGCATTGCATATTCCTCTGCAGTCTCTGAAGATAGTAGGTTCTAGATATGTGCTAGATATATGCCCTCTCTGGTGTCTGTTTGGACAGAAACTACAAATCAGAGAGAGAAAACCAAAGCACTTGGCTGTGGGAGTGAGATAGTGCCTCCGGGAATCACTAGAGCAGTAGGAAAAAAGGAAATCTCCTGAGAGTGTGGCCACGCTGTGCTTAGCTGTGGTTAAATGCTGGGATTGAAGCAGCCCCTAGGAATGCTGCTTCTGCTCTCCTCTCTGGGGAGGAAAACGTCTGGGTCTGCCGGCTTCGGCTGCTCCAGAGCATCCCGCTGGGCTCCCTCTCCCTTGCACCCAGCCTGGGCCAAGGCAGGTCCCCCACGGGCTCCTCAGCCCCTTGGGAGTAGGCATTGGGGATGGAAAAGGTTGTTTCTCCATACCAGCATGCCATTGCAGTTATCTCTGAACTGACTATTCAAATTCGGTTTTCAGAGCTTTCCCTCTAGTGCTGGCAGCATTTTAAAGGCTGAGTTATAATTGAAATGCAACAGAAGTACTTTATGACATCCACATTAATACCAAATGAGTTCACCATGATTAATGGTTCTATGATGAATAGCAATAAAGTATTAACAATGGCTAGAACATTATTTTAAAATGCTACCAGCTTTACAGAGGATATTCGTGTTCTTCTAACAAAATGTTTTTAGCTAAAATTTATGCATAGCTATTGCCTTGGTGACTTTTATTTATTAGGTTACATAAAGGCTGTTTTTGTTACAACGTGTAAAGGATTTGACAGCAGTGGCATTAAATGAAGGGTATGAAAAATCCCTGACTTTTCGGGTGGTGAAATGCACCACCTGTGTGAATGAGTTTGCTTTTTGTCATCAATTTGTGTGTGGGCAGAATGGAAACAGCACCTGGGTTAGCTGTTGGTGGGATCTTGCAAGCGGTCTGAAACAAAACTCTCATTCTGGGGCCAGTCATGTTGGTTCTTCTTTGATCCATGTTGTGGGAGTCAGCAAAGGAGCATTGACTGCAGGAGAGTGAGAGTTGCAGAAGCCCATGTCCCATCCACAGAAGATCTAAAACTAGTACAGCACCGGGAAGGCTTGGCTCAAAGTCAAGCGGTAGCAGCTTGTGATTGCATGGGGGTTTCTGGTTTCAGAGAGCAGCACCGTGTTTGAGTGGTACTTGCCAAAATCCCAGCTTCTCAGAGGCTTTTTTCTGCAGCTCTACTTTCAGTCCTCGTGCTTAGGTGAGCATAAATAATAGTTCAGGGCAGTTCTTGTGTTGGAAAGCAAGCATAGAAAAAATTCATTCAGAATCTGCTCACTGCATGGTAAAAGTGTGATGCACGGGATGATGATGTGATGATGACGCCAAGCTGTATCCAGCAGAATGGCTTTGCTCTTGTTTACTGGTACCTGCAGAGCCTCCTGCCCTGTATGTAACACATGCAGTATAAAACATGGAGCCAAGAAACGGGTCTTACTGCTGTGGTACTGCTTAACAGAGGTTTAGTAGCTATCCCAGAAGGTAATCTCTCATGATCTGGTGGAATCATCACAGACTTGGGAACTTGGTTGTTGGAGCCTTGGCAGATGGAAAGGACAACGTGCTGTTGTGCACTGATGAGTTTGCTGTCAAACAAGAGATTTAGGTGATTTTTCTCTTCATTCCTCCTCCACCCTTGGACAATTCTTAAACTGCATGAGGGGACTTCTTCCAGTTCATGCAAATTTTTTAATCTATTTTCAGATGTCTGAGTGGATTTAATCTGTGGGTTGTCATTAAAAGCTTGTTAATGGCAGTCCTTATTTGGTGTATTTCTGAACTAGTCCTACCTTCTGATAGTAAGCATCATATTTATTAAGTCTTGACTTTTCTATTAAACATAAAAACTGTTAACAGTTTTTTATTTGTATAGTAAATTAAATTTCAGTGTAGTTAATGACACCCATAGTAAGCTACCCAAACTTGTTAGGTGTGCTGTTATAGAAGACTATCAGTGAGCAATGATTTTAAAGGACCACAGGCAGTCATAGTTCCCAAAAATCATTCCTCCCCACCTCCATCTGGAATACAGACGTCTTCCCCATATGCTGCCATATCCACCAGCGGGGACGTTTATTTGGTAGCTTAGTTAATCTGCCAAGCCCTTGGTCTTTTGATGGCTAGAAACAGGGTGTGTTCTCATGCTGCATTTGATGTTCCTTCTGTACGGCCATTGGCATTCCTAATTTCTGAGAAAGAGAAACAGAGACTTTTGATTAGTTTCTCTCTCAGCCTTAGTGGTGGACATTCACTTTTCAGGATATTTTTCCATAAGTCCAGACATACATATTTTGTGATTGTTCTTGTATGTGTATTGTTGCATCTTTTAGTCTTTAGTATAAAAATGAATTTAATGAAAACGTGTTCACGTTTTGCTCCAGTGCTGTTTGTTTCCGGGTGTCTCATGCAGGAGGTCTGGCTCCTTTCCCCGTTCCCTCTTACATTTCATCTCAAAAGTTCCCTTGAAGGCACAAAAGTGCAGCTTTCATCCCACCCTTGTCACAGTGAGGTAGCATGAGGAATGAGCTGAGGTCTCCCCGAAGCACTGGGCTGTAGTTATGCAGGTGATAAGCTCTGATGGGCACTTGGAGTGCGAAACCACTTCTCTGGCTTCTGGTCTGTGATGATTCATTAGAGTCTCTTGAAACCTCTCTCCTGTTCTTCCTGTTCCCTGGAGACTTAAGAGCCAAGCGTGGGCACGATTCCTGGCCATGCCAGCAGCCTGAGCAGACCTTGGGGATGGTGATGCCTAATGGCAGGCAAAGGAAATCTGTGGATTTAGCGTGGTAGGTAGACCCTTCAGGTCTTGGATGGAGGATCAGGATGGTTTTACAGCAGAAGTCAGATTAAAAATTTGATCTGTCAGAGCATTTAAGCATCTGAAAATAAGCCTGTATGTCTTTATTAGGAACTTGAGTTTCTAATGATGTACAAAGGAGATTGTCCATGGGTGCCAAAAAATGGATGCTTTGGGCATGAGAAGCCCATCCTCTGACCACAGCTCAGTAAGTACTTTACACCAATGACCCTTGTGCTAGTGAGAAGCTGCAGCATCGCCACCTTTTTCTGCAGCCTTTCAGGGATGAGTCTGTCTGTCTTCAGTTTCTTTTTACAGGAAGGATAACAGAGTTTTCCTTCTCAATGTGATATGCATGCAAAGGCTTATCCTTCGGAATGAGAGCAGATCTCGGGCAGGCACAGCACTGCAGCAGATCTCTCAATGAGGAGAAAAATGGGAGTAATGTTCTGAAGAGAACAAGACAAGACTTATTAATTGTGTGTGTTAGGAAAAAGTTCCAAAATTCAAAATGCAATGAAATTTATACAGAAGTGTGGGAATGAAAAGATTATTATCAGGATTTTGCCTTTTTAGTAAGCATTAGAATCATTTAGGAAGGGAGGAAGCAAAATTTTGAGAGCAAGAGATGAATATGGAGCTCATTCTATTATTTTTTTTTCCTTTGGAAGACGTGCCAGCCCATCAGTTCAGCACAGCCGTTCTGAAGTGTGGTGTGTCTTCTCCTCCAGGATTCAGGGGCTCAGAGCTGCCGCCAGCGTCAGCAGGGGTGCAGTGTCAGGAAGCTCGGGGCTCGTGTTGTTTGTATTTTGAAATGCTGAAGGAGTGGGAAAATCATGGGTTGTGATGAAGCAATTATTTCATTTATTTGCCCACTACCTGATGGCACACTCGACGTTTGCTTAGATGGGTGGGCTGACAGAGAGGTGTATTTTTCCTTTGCAAAGTTCAGCAAAGAGGTCTGTAAAATAAAATAACACAATGAGCAGTGAAGAGAAGCCTACAGTTTTGTACAAGGAAGGGGGAAAAAAAAGCTCTGAATATTCCACACCACCTGGGAGGCATGGGGAGAATATCGCACACTCAAAAAGAGGGAGGCATAGCGAGAAATGTCACGCGGCAGTAAATGCTGCTGAAAGGTTAGGTGGTGCAAATTTGGCAGCTGCAAGCATGCTCACACGACTAGGGAAGTCACACTTCTCACCATCTTGTATTTACTTTAGCCAATAACGGTTTCTATGGAAACTAAAATCTTAATGCAAGCGTATAAGTGTTTTCAGTAGCAAGAAGAAATATCGGTATGAGTTGGCAGGCGTAAGGAAATAACCCCATGGTGAATGTATCATATTGAAAACTTTTGATGCATTTGATCAGTCTGTTTTCCCCCAAAGATACCATAAATCATTCAGCAGGAAATGAATTTCTTTAAATGACATATGCTACGGAACCTGTAGGAGATGAAATTATGAATGATCGAATCACTCTAATGCCAAAATGTTTACAGAATGTAGTCCCCAATTTTAAAAACACTTGCAGCTCCCCTGCCCCAAATTTTCTCACTTTAATGAGAAAGCTCGACAGAAAAATAATTAAGGTTTTTAATATGAGAAATTTGCCAAGACCTCAACTACTATTAATATCATCACCAGCCTCTCTGTATTTAGTGGGTTTGCTGGAAATGCTCAATAGAGTGAGATGACTTCAACAGTATCTCAGCTGTAACTTAAAAATGACTTGCTGCCTCCTCACTGCAGAGGGGTTGCTGGTTTCTATCACATCTGTAGAGAAAAAAAAATCAACATTTCTTGTACTAGACAGGCTCAAAAACTAAAAGGAAAACTTAACAAGGAAAGTCTAAATAATTATTTAACTGGAAATCTGGTGGTCTCCAGGGAAATGAGGATGTGAAAATCTGTCTGATTTGTCAGAGCTATCGAGACCAATGTCTTCATCTGCTTCCTTGCTCCTTTGCGCTGACTTAGCATTAGTAGGATTTGACTAATATTTGTGTAAAAAATTATGCAGAGAAGCAGAAAGTAAGACTTTTCTCTGTGATGTTATTAATAATCTTGTATTTCTTTCTTTATTTTTTAACTTGCTGGCTGCCTGAATTTACAAACACAGGTGAAGAACCTTTTGTGAAGCCACTCAAAGCACACGCACGCAAATAAATACACTGCAGGTAACACTTGGTTGATTTGCTTCTAAATAAGGCTCTGACTTCTAATTTACAAGTCCAAAGACAAGAGCCTGTCAAAATAAATCTGATTCAGTCACTGGATTTCTTGATGGTATCTGAACTTAATGCTTTTGCTTGCAGCTGGTGATTTTTATGGTCAGGTTGTTTGTCTTTTATCAGGAGAAGAGATCTCTCACTTCTGCAATACTTGAAAGACGAGAAGTTTTAATTTCTTTGTGATAAAGTCTGTGCTGGGTCAATTATATTGTGTTTAATAACCACTCTGATTAGATTACATGTGGGAAAAGGCAGATAGATTCCTATTTTTCTTTCTTTTTGGTGCAGTCAGTCAATTCCCTGTAAAAGCCAGCTGCCTACATGGATTGCACAGGAGAGCAACAAGCCTGCCCTTGGCAGCACCAACTTGTGTCACTCTGCCTGTCTCAAAGTTGTGTTATTTTTATCTCCTGATCAACGTACGTCGCTTTCCCTTCCCAACCTCGGTGCTAAATTAGAAACTCTAATGTAAATTATGCCTAAGTAATGTTCTATTTCTGCCAAAAAGAAATAAAAATGGAATGTGCATGCAGCTCACCTTCTTCCCACTCGCTGTAGGGATAACAACAACATCCTCAAACATCCCCCCCTCCTCCAGTTCGTTTGTTCTTCCACATAACCGCTTTATGTCATAATAATGATTAAATTATATAAACATTTTCTTTAGGTTGAGTGTTCTTTTGTTAAGGAATGTTGAGATTAATTTCTTTGGATGATTCTTGACCAGTGTTCGTGCTGTCACAGTTGTAGATGGGGAAATACGAGTAGTTGAAATGCTTCAAGGAGTGTGGGAGTGGTGTTAGCTGTGAGAGCAGTGGGTTTTGTCTTGGACCCTCGTGGAGTGTGAGCCTTGCTCTGCCCTCACTTCCCTCCAGCTTGGCATCGCCAGGCTGAACAGGGTCCTGATGGCACATGGCATCTTTTGCTTAGCCAGATCTTCCCATCAGTGAAGAGTTACTTCAGAAAAGGTCTCCCCTCTGTCCACAGTGAAGTCCTGCTGATGATTCAGGGAGTTTCTGTATGGCTAGGATGCTTTTGGGTGGGTTAGGTTTTTTTCATTACATCTGTTGAATGTTAACCTCTTGGGGGAAGCCTCCTATCTCCAAAGATAAAGCTGTCTGTGTTGCTGTCCAGGGAGCATGGAGAGCAGGTCATCATTTCTTCGTCAGCTGGAAAAAGTGTTACCGTAAGAACTGTTATTTGTACTATTCTGGAAGCAAAGCAAAGCTTCCTGGAAGTTTGAAGCCTGGGGCACTGAGCAGTGGCAGAGTAGCCATTCTCATTCTGCTTCATCAGGTCACAAGTCGTGTCTGAAACACGGTGGCTTGCTCAGTAGAGTGGATGAGCACAAGCTCTTTGCACCTGCGCTCTGAAGCCTGCAGGCATTCCTCGTCTGCCTCAGAGTGGGGTTCGCTCGGCTGCTCGTGCCTGAGGCCACCTCCAAGACAATCGGCATCCTGGTGCACCACCAGAATGGCCCAAACTGGAGGTGATTTTATTGACAACCTTTTAATCTTTAGGGAACTGCATCCTTTTCAGAAGCTTGTCATCCTTGGTATGACTTACCTCTGTCTGGGTAGTTCATTGCATTTGCTGTTTACTGACATTCAGGGTATGGTAGAAAGCCCAGGTTTTAGTCAAAGGCTTTTGCTATGAATCATTAGAAAAAAAGACAGCTTTGTGCATTGGTTTTTCTTCCCTTCCCTACCACCCCACCACCCCTTCCTGCTCACTGGCTGTTTCAGGGAGCTTTCTCTGCTACTTGGGTTTCTGACTGCTATGTTTATTAAACATATTTTTGTTTGTATACTTCCACACCAAAGTAGAAAGTATGTAACAAGAAATTCTGTATGTTAGGAAGCACAAAGGCATTTTGTAAATGTGATTTTAAAAACTGACGTTTAAATTTGAAAAGGTAGAATAGGACACTGCTCAATTAAATACGTGATATTTGAGTTGCTGAGAAAATCAGCGTCAGTAAAGCTGCGCTTTAAATGCTACCACTGAAGATGTTTTTGAATAAACCTCCATACGCTTCCCCCTCTCCCCTTTTTCTGCTTTAGAACAGCTTTTTTTCTGGAGTTTAATACTCCACAACTACTACAGCCATACATAAACCACTGCTATGAGCTTTCAGACTGAGGTGGTGGGTGCTGAAAGCAGCACATGGGAGGGCATGGACCTCATCACCTAACGGAGCGAGTGCTTTCCTGCGGATGTGAACTTCAGTGCCACCATAATATTTCCTGCAGTAGTGTGATTGTAGTCATCTCTGCACTGTTTCAGCTCGAAGGTTTCAATTCCTCTCCTTGTCTTTCCCTGCTGCAGGATAGGGCTTGCAGAAGGAGGAGTGGGTTGCCAAGGGACATTCCTCAGCTGGCAGGTACCACTTCTGGAGAGCCTCACAGTGCTGCTGGTGGCAGCCATCGCCTGTGTGTGGGGGTTCTGTGTTGGTTTGCTGTCAGTGGCTCACCTTGGGGACGAGGCTGTATCAGGGGATGTGGCCGTATCCAACGTTGGCAGCTTTTTGAAAACATTTGTGCTGCTGCTGAGTGGTGCAGGACATGGATGTCTTGTTCCTGTCCTCACAACTAATGAGAACGCTGATGAGATGAGAATGTGGCTTGGACAGCGTATCCAGCTGCAGCTACCACTAACCCCACTCACACTGTCAATCCAGATACATCTCACTTGAACCTTATAAAAGGTATTTTAACAGTGGCTGGTACAAAATTTAGAAATCGTTGGGAAAGTGTAAAATTATTTCAGAAATAATTTTAGCAGTGCAAAGATGTTACTCTTGTCTGTCAATACCCAGTATTATGTTTGTTATCTTGTGTGTTCATATCCACACATTACTTACTGACTGGCACTAAGATCATAAACATTTGGCCAAGTACAGCCCTTGGTTTCAGTGTTGGTTCAGTACCTCACCAAGCAAGGCCCTGTTTCATGGGTGTGTGTCCTCAGTGCAATACTAATACAAAACCTAATAAATAAAACGTTGCTTTCCATAAAGTTTCAGAATGATGTATTCAGCTTCTGTCTTGAACAGTCAGGCTGGAAGGATTTTCAAAATGTTTCACTGGAAAGGTACAAATAACTGAGTCATACCAGTCTTTCCCTCTGAGCAGTGATCTCCAGATAGAAATATTTCATAAATATTAAAGTATATATTTTAGCAGCAGTGCGGAGCTGGGTATCCGGTGAGATACTTGGTGGCAGTGCAATACCCTCAAGCTTCAAATGTAGAATCAACAAGCTTGAGTGAAGGCATTGTATGCAGTTGTTCAGAACAAATGATTTAAATGTCCCTGTTTTATTGGAATCCACCTTGGTGATTTTCCATGGCATCCGTATTGTGCAAATAGCTGGTCAGAGAAAATGTCTGTCTCTTAGGTAGTAGTTGAAAAGGTTTGATTGATTGATTGATTTTCATCCATCTTTGTGGAACTGAGTAAAACCTAGTAAATAACCCTTTAGTATTAGAAAAGAGACTTCTGTGAAACACTGGAGCAAAAGGATTAGATGTAGATCCCAAGTAACCATTGCTGGTGGAGATGCAGGTTTTTTCACAACCAGGTGCAAGCGTCCCACCTCTCAGCTCTTCAGGGACAAGGGCTTTTCTGTCAAGCTGCCGAAGAGCTGAGGAGGAGCAGAGAGTGATCCACATGGGTGTCTCTACCTGTGTAGGAGCAGTCTGTGTGTTGCAGTGGATGTCAAACCCTGCCTGGAAACTGAGGCAAATGGCAGGAGCTGAGCAGTTGTGACTGAGTGTAAACTGTCCCTGATCAAAGCTTGTGGACCCAAGAGATTTAGAGGAGTTGTAATAAAAACATGTTTTTGTTAATAGTGAAGTTGTTGAAGCTTGCTTACACTCTCAGAGCAGCGTCCAGCATCGAAGTTCATTATCTTCCATATTATATTAGCACTTTCCCAGTCTCATGGCTAAGCACATTTGGCCATGAAACTGCACGTTCGCCCGATGTTTGTTAATCCATATTTGTATGCTGTCCAGTACAGATGCCTGAGAAAAGGTGGTGAGAAGGAACTTGTCTCTCTGAGCTAAAACTTTGATCGCAAAATAATTGCATCCCCTGCCATAAATAATCCTTGTTTGATTGCCGTGGCTTTGCAGTTTCAGTGTGCTTGTGTCCACAGCCAGTGGCATGACACCCACAGGAGCTGTATGATGTACTGCTGTGCCTTGTGGTAGTGACACAGGTATCCTGCAAAGAGACCTCTACCACTGCTGCAGGGAAGCATTTTATTAGGAATCGGAATGGGGGACTTACAAGAGAGTTAGCTGTGTATAAGAAGCTAACAGGAGCAAAAGGAAATAACCAAAGGTCTGTGGGAACTATAAAGGAGCAGGAAACTGGCCCTTTCCAAGGTAATAATGTCAGCATATTTATGCTAATCCGTGTTACCAATTTCCAGTGGGTCAGGAGGGAACAAGGCTGTTTTGATTCTTTTGCTCTAGGCTGCTCTGGATGTATAAGAAGGTAGAGGCAAATGCATCCAAATATTTGATATTTTTTAAAAAATACAGTAGGATATTACTAAAACCAAAACAAATCCAACTCTCTTCTTTAATTATAAATAGGATTATACTGCTGACTAAAGCATGTGAATACTTAATTTTTAAATGTTAAGTCCTGGGTCGTATTTATGTGGTGATAACAGAAGAAGAAAACCTTGTAGCTCTGTTGAGTGTGGGTTGCTTGTCTCTGGCTTTCTCAGCTCCATCGCCTCCCAGCCAAATCCTAGTTAAATAAACAGAATTATCAGCTGTTGCCACTGGGGAGCTTAGACACTCTGTTCCACTCCTGGGGTGTTAATGAGCCATCCTCAGGGATGTGCCTGCAAAATGGATGGCAAGGCAACACTAGCTGATAGATAACCATTTTGCTCCCATGTTCTCATGCTTATCTCTGTGTCTGTGCTAAAAGAACATTTTCTTGGGCCAAAGGTTTGCTTAATGCATTTTTCAGCCCTTGGTAGGCCACTGGACTAAAGCATAGTGTACTCCTGGTAAAGACTGCTCTGTGTTAAGATTGATATGCAGCGTCACCCGATTTAGCAAGGCTTTGTCTGGCTGGGAAGTGGATACTTCCTTCCAGTACCACTGTGAAGCTGAATGGGTAAAATTGCTGTGGCTCATCCATGATATGGCTGACCTGCACTAGCAGTGCATATAGACAGAATTGAGGCTGTTTTCTGCATGTGGGAATCCTTTTGTATGGTTATTGGCACTTCGTGCCCAGTGTCCTTCCTATTTTGTCTTTTGGTGATAAAACCCAGGTCTTTGTTCCTCCTGAGAGGACCCATCTGCTGTGAAATCCCACACGTGGACCTGTAGTTCCACTCCTGTTGTACAGAAATCATCATACAGGATGTGTAAGAAAGGAAAATGGCAAGTTCCCACAATTTGCCTTCTCTTGAGTATGAACTTAAGTTCATACCCCCAAGGCATTGATGGAATTATTAACCAGACATTTACAGGGTCTTACTGAAATACTGTCTGTATATCAGTGCTCTGGGATTGTGGCGTGTCCTAGAAAGGGAGTGTGCCGGAAGGGCAGGTTCAGTGCTGATCTTACACCAGAGTTCAGAGCAGCTCTATTTTTAGTTAGTAGAGTAATCTTGATTGAATCACCAAACAAAGCAGGGAAAACCCAAGTGTGTAATTGTAGATACTGGTGATCTATTAAAATGCAGGTTCATTCTTTTAAAAGGAGTGGATTCCACATGCTTTCGGTTTGTGAGCTTCTGTGTTACGTTGTTTAACTTGGGGAATTTGGATAAAAACCGAATTAGCTTACTTTGGAGGAGAAATACTCTTGGCTGGGAGTTCTTGGCTGTAGTATTTTTCAGTATCCAGTTTCTTCATTGTTTTTTGGAATTAGAGTGAAATTGCAAATGTGCAATTTAGGAGCTGGCCTAGATGGTATCAGGATTTTTTTCTACCCTGTCATGTGCTGCCTCTGCATCTGGGTTCATTTCCATCAGGGGACACTAGTTTCCAGAAACTGAACTTCCAATGATGCTTAATTGCTATAATGCCAATTAGGAGAACGAGGGGATTTTTTCCTCATTTTTCCAGGAGGAATCTTAAAACAAGTGTCAGTACAACTTGCAGATACACTAATATCATAATCTGGGTTGTTTCATTTCTCCTGATTCTGCCTGCAGTAGTCAGTGCCTGCGCTACAGAGCGGGTGCGATGTGCAGGCAGAAGGGTGAGCTGCTGGGGTTCAGTCCTCACCAGCAAGCTGTGGAACTGGCAAGGTTTAGGGGCTTTGGGTCTGAATTTTCTCCTTTTCTTGCAAGAAAATTATGTCCAGTCCAGGTCCTAGGACAGCGCTAATGCTCTAATTTGGTACAACTAGTCAATAATTGGATTTTTTAAAAAAATGGGTCTGAAGAAATGTGACCTTTCTGCTGTCTGCAAGTATTTAAAGCAGTGCCAGCTCCTTGATTTTTATAAGCAATATTGTGATGGAAGGTTCTGGTAGATCAGGGGAGCAGCACTGCCTGTGGTCTGACTTGCACTGCATCCCGAGCGCCAGTTTCTCCTGTTTTGAAACACATCCAATATTGATAATGCCATCACTGAAAGTACACTAAGATTCCTGTTGTTGTTCTTGCCACTCTGAGTTAACCTTCTTCCTCCAAGATTAATGAAATCCGTTAAAAAAATAATCTGTATGAGAAACTGTATGCTGTAGTTGTGAATGTTCAGTATAAATGGCTTCAGAATGATGTTTACTAATGAAGTGGCAGAAGCAGAACAGCGTGCTAGGTCACGGTGGAAAGGGAAGAGGCGGTCACAGTCATCTCAAAAATAACGGCGGTAATTTGCATGTTGTGGAAATGTTTAAAGAAAACAATGAGACTGCATTCAAGTAAATAAAAAACAGACTCCTTGAACACTTGGGTGTTGAGACAAACAGGACGTGGCGTGTGTTGGGATAGATGGAGCTGTGGCAGCAGGTCGCTGCCCTCTGAGGGCAGTGGGAGCTCTGCTTGGGTTTTGTTGAGCACTGGGCTCCCTGCGTCATGCTAGAGGTCAAAGCCAACGCCGACTTGTTTTCTGCAGTGTGATTTTGGTAAAAAATTTTAAACCACAAAACAGTCATTGGGCAATTTGAGAAAGCAGGCTGGTTTTAGCGAGCCTAGTTAGCCCAGCTTTGCTGTGTTCTGCCCTAACAAGGACAAAGATCCCTTTCCTACGAGGACAGGCTGAGAGAGTTGGGGCTGTTCAGCCTGGAGAAGAGGAGGCTCCGGGGAGACCTTATAACGGTCTGCCAGTACCTCAAGGGGGCCCACAAGAAAGATGGGGAGAGGCTGTTCAGTAGGGCCTGTTGTGACAGGACAAGGGGTGATGGTTTAAAAATAGAGGGAGGAAGATGTAGACTGGATATTGGAAAAAAGTTCTTTACTGTAAGAGTGGTGGAGCACTGGAACAGGTTGCCCAGGGAGGTGGTGGATGCCCCATCCCTGGAGAAGTTCAAGGCCAGGTTGGATGAGGCCCTGAGCAACCTGATCTAGTTGGGGGTGTCCCTGCTTCTTGCAGGGGGGTTGGACTGGATGACCTCTGGGAGTCGCTCCTAACCCTAATCATTCTATGATTCTGCCCTTCCACCACCATTTCCAGGCATCTGCCCAGGGTGCTGTTCTGTGCCCAGAAGTAAGAACAGTGCAGCTTGGCAATATTCCTCCTTTTATTTCTTTGTGTTTACACACACCTCAGACAAACACCATGGGTTTGTAGGACAGAATGTTACCTTTTTCTCTGGAAATGTTTATATCTATTTGTTTTTAACAGCGGTAAAGTCTTTCTTCACCACCATTGTCTGTTGCTACCAGGGTAAACATGCAAGTTGTTGGACAGTAAGTGCAGGAGGAAAAGAGTTGGTTTTGTCTCACAGTGTGTTTTACAAGTAAGTGCAGGAACAACAACATTCTAAGCATTGTTGCAGAGATTTGAGTTTGCTTGGTTTTAGCTGAAGGAGAACTTAGTAGTTGCTTTTGTTGTCCTTCAGAGCAGCAGGCTGTGGTGACCCTAGGCACTGGGTGCTTCTGGAGCTCAGGCTGATGGTAGTGGAGAAATTTCCTTTTGCTCTGGTCAGTCCCTCCAGGTCAGCTTTTGTTTCCATGGGCCTTTTCTGCAGTATGAACCAAATATCTTTGCTGTAGTAATGGAGGTGTTGGAATTAACACTCGAACTTGCTAGAGTAGTTAATGTTAGGTTTTTTGCTCCTCCTGCATCCTGTGAGAACATGAAATCCTTGACAGATGGTGATCATCACTGTGTTAAAGGGGTGAGATTGATCCTTGTCTGCACCACTGTGGTCAAACCAGGGACTCTCCAGTGTGTCTCAGAAGAGCTGTTGTCACTGTGAATTGTGAGCGGCACTGGATGTGATCTAGCTCATTTTTAAGACACTGATGTGTTTGTGGCAGTATTTCAGTTGGGGGAACTCATTTCTTTGCACTGTATTTTTTTACATACTGCGAGAGTCAGGAGAGATGCAAGTGGTGGGAGAATTGGGATTATTTAGCTGTGGCTTACATAATGAAAAAGGAGAATTTGAAAGCTGTGCTCAGGGCTGGCTGGTCATATTCAGCAATCCTTGGTGCTTTTATGGTTTTTGTTTATATTTAAAGGGATTTGTTATCTGGAAGCATGATCACCTCATAATGCTAATTTAACTTTTTGCATGACACCTGCAAATTACATAATTAAAGCAAACTCTTCACTTTTTTTATAAGTATCACATATTATCTGGTTTAATAGCATTTAAATGTCCATGTGTTTCCAAGGGGGGGTGTCTGTATTTTCTCCTTTAATTGAAAACTTTCCTGGGTGAATTAACAATGCCAAGGTAAAACTTACCAGGCTGCAAACAATGTTCTACAATCTCCGTTAGCCTTCTGCCATCGGATGAAGCCCAGGCACCCTCAGACAGGTTTAGTCTCTCTGTAACAATGCTATTCCTGGTGGTATGGAAGGTGAATGTTTATAAGAGGTGCTGCTAGGGGCCGAGAAGTTTTGGCAGAGGTGGTGGTGCTCATGTCCTGGGCTCTGCTGTCTTGATATCCACAAGTTGCTCTCCAGAAACCTCAGTCCCTCTGTGTGGACCAAAAAGAGACCTTATGCTTGTAGGTGGTGGGATTGGGAGATTCCTTCTCCTCTGCCCCCAGATTAGGTACCGCTGTAAGCACTGAGTGCCTCCATGCTGCCTTCAGGAAATTTTGAGATTGTGAACTGATTTGAATATTTGGAATAATTATTCATGTTATCTGTTCAGTTATCTTTGCTCCAGCACTCAGATAGCAAACCCCAGAGAATCAGGGAGTGCTAAACTGAGCACCTCTCTACCACTCCTACACTGGTTTGCTCGCGCTTACTTAATAATCCTCTTCCATGCAGTACCCACTGTGAGCTCGCCCCAGGATGGGAGCTCACAAGCATAGATACAAAGTTGTCTGAGCTGCATTTCAAGGGCTGAACCATGCACATCCCTTTTAAGGGACGTGTTGCTATTCTATCTGCTTATGGATTCATCAGAGCCCTTAGCGTGTGCTTCAGAAGTCTTGTTGGAAGAAACCCTCTAATGACCAAGTATTCTGCACATCCAGAAAAGGTGTGATCTCAGAACTCGTGAACTGGGAGACAAAGCATCATCTGAAGGGATTTCTCTATTAAGTAGCCCAGAGTTAAAATCACAGAATCATGGAATATACTGAGTTGGAAGGATGAGAATGTAAAAGTCTTATCAGAAGCTTCCCCGGAGTAGTAACTGCTCTGGTTAGTCTTGCAGTTTATCCTGATGGTAAATTCAGAGCTATTTGCAGGATTATTCAGAGTATAATAAAAAAATGCATCTTCATTTGCAGAGTTGATGTCAAACTTGATATAAAACTGTTTGATATAAAGTTATTTCAATTACAGTTAAATGCAAATGAGAGACTTATAATTTTAACCTGCTCATGTAGCAAAAAAAAAGATTAGGAGAGACTGCTTTTATTTGTGGGAAAATAGTGGGCCCTGCTGTAGATGCAGATAGATATTTTATTTTCTCACCCTGGGTGCACAATCAGTTGCTCCTGGGAGTGCAGAAAGGAATTCCATGAATATGTCATCTGGTCTGGTTAAATAAATATTGTAGTTGTTCTGCCTGCTGCAAATAAGGGGTTGGAAATACAAAAGCTAAGGAATGCATGTTTTCCTGTGCCTTTCTATATGATGGGTTATGCTTGAGAATTTTAACACGGTAGAGGACTGCCATATATGTATTCATATAGGTGATGCAGCTTCAGCACCACACACACAAAAAGGGAAAGGACACACACAGCCAGAGCTCTCCTTGAAGTCCATGTGCCTGGCTTTGAGCAGAGGGAGCAGAAGAGTGGATTTCATGCTCGTGTGTGCCACGGGGAGAGCTGTTTATACAACCCAGCAGGTTTAGAGTAACGTTGTCAAGACTTTAAAGCTAGAGCCTATTTCTGTCAATTGCTGTGAAACGGAGCAGCAATTTGGGTAAAGCCAAAATCTATTTATAGGACTCTTATCGGTATGTTACAACTGTTCCAGTTTCCTTGATGACACAGTGAGCCCATCCCCAAACTGAGGCACAGAAGTGGTTTCTTTGCTGGGATTGAGAGCAGAGGCGACAGGCGTGAGGCTTCCTTTGCTGCCTCTCCCATCAGTGTGGGATTGCCAGTTGGTGAGGGGGTTGACTTTGGTTTTGGGGAGTAGAAGGCTTAGAAATGTCACTGGGATGTGAATGGGCAATCAACAGGTAAATCACCGAAGAAAATGCCAAAGCTGTATTTCAGTTTTTTATTAGGGAGATATGTGGCACTGCTCTTTAAAATTCCCATTGCACAGAGTTGATTTGCTTTCTTTTAATTTACTCCAGATAATAAGAGTGGGCACTGCATTTCCTTGATCACTCACACCCAAGTTGCTTTTGCTACTGATTAGCAGATACAACAAAAAGAATAAGCAAAAAAAAAAAAAAGTGGGCTGACTTGTGTAAGAGGAAAAAAATGCACAAAGAACAGAAGTGTTAATATATGCAAGTATGGCTGGGAAAGAAATATGATGGCTCATTGTGTTTGAAAAGCTGTCCTGAAATGCAGAGATGACTGATGTGGGCAACAGCTGACTCTGGTTTCAAGTTTCTTTTGGAAACCCTGGCATGGGAGGGCAGAGCTCAGGCTGGGAATGTACAGCCCAGTCATTCTTGTTAATTCAACGGGTTTTGTTTGGTTTTCAGTATAATTTGATGTGTCTGCTCTGGTTTCTTTGCATATGTACATTAGGAGTTTAATTAAAAGTTATATTTTAACAAACATAAAATAAATGTTAAGCATGAGGCCAGAGTGATTGAAGTGAACCAAAAAGTCCTGATGAGCATTTTTAGAAAACAGCATTACAAAGGAGACTTGGAGGAAAGATCCTATATTTTAGAAGCAATAGCTGTTTAAGCTTATTAATTTAAACCTGTTGCAAATATTTCTGTTTAATTGCTCCTTTGAAATGGTTGATATCAGTGGGAAACATGTACTTTTTGCTAGACCAGAGATAGTTTTATGTTAGTTTTTTTTCAAATTCTACAGAACATTTTCTATTCTTTGGGTTTTTTAGATGTTATAGGTAGGAGACTAGTTACAAAGCATGAACTGTACTGTCTACAATATATATATATGTATGTATGTCATGGCTGCATTTTTAGTGCATTTCTCTTTCAGATGTGAAATCACCCTAGAACGGGAGCTCAGTTCACCGATGCACAGCCTGCACCACTACATGTCTTTGGATAGAATCATGCATTAATGTATAATCAGTTTAAGTGCGGTTTATAATCTATTTACAATTCAATTCCTTTATCTATGACATGTTTCTCGGACGAAGAAATTATGTTTGACAGCGCACTTCATGTTTGAGAGCTTAGATCCAATTTGTCTATTCCTAGAAAGCTGGTGCCCGTGTTTCTATTAATGGAAAACCTCATGTCATCCTGTTGTCCAAATTACACAGCAGGAATGACCGCTAACCGTCCGTTAACCTCTTCCAGCATACCTTACCAGTTAGAGCACCAGCTAGATAGGAAGATGGATATTAACAAACCCGGTGACCTTCCGCTAGTCTGCTCTTTCCCTACAAAGCATTTTCATGTTTTTCTCAGTATATTTAAAGGCTGAACCATTTTTATTTCTGTAGCTGTTTTCTAGTTCCTGACATTATTTCAGCGATCGAAGAGATGATGTGAAGTGAAAGATGAGGATAGGTTGTCTGCAGTACCATCGATGTAGTCGCTTTGCTGGGCTATGTAATAAAATGCCCACCAGCCATCATGGCATAGAGCATTTGCAAATGTGTGTATTTTGTTTAAAAGCCAAAGAGCAGAGTAGTTACTAGTTTGGGATCTGTGCCTAATGCAATTTTCCAGTAGTAACTAAACCAGGCAGTGCTCTCAATATTTGTTTGTTTTTTTGCTGAGAAGCAGGGGTAGTGTGGATGTGGTGGAATTGGAGTGCAGCGTTGAGAGGTAGGAGCAGTATTTACCACAGCATTTGCATTTGATTTACTGAAGCATTCATTCTCTGATACACTTTGTTGATGACCTTTAAAGTCCTTACCAAGTTTACATTTCTTCTGTTTTATGAATCTTATCTTTAAAAAAGCAAGCTGTAATTTATTCTTTTCTCTAACAACCTTAAATTATGGAAGAGAGTACTTGTAATTTTAAGTAAATATTTTAGGTCAGAATAGCAAAATGTTCTAAATTGATGACCTGCAGTAGAGCTTAACCTCAATTATCAGTGGTGAGGAATTTATGTAACGTCTCCTCTCTTTCCATAAATCTGTGAGGAAAATCCTGACAATCTTGTCACATTTGATACACATGCTATTATATTTTAATTCCCTAACCTGGAATATTTCACTCTAATTGTGCATCTCTGAATCATCAGATACTTTTTTTTCTTGGGGAAAGAGATTGCTGTTACTGTTAAAGCCTGGGAAATATGAAATGGGAAAGCTGAGGGTTTCTAAAGCTCTGCAGAAGGTATAGCTGCAACTCTGAATGATCTTTCTTACTATGTACGTGTCTAATAATTGAAGGTTACACATCCACTGCCACTGAATTACAGCTGCTGGATTGCAGAGCTTGGCTTTCCATTCTTAATTGTTTAACATCAAATAAAGACATCTTGGAAAGAGGACCTGCGGAAAGGCAGCTTCTCAAGACAGCACCTGACAGAAACACCGGTGTTAGTGCTGTTCTAGTTCCCTCCTCTGGCTCTGAGGATTTGCAGCAGGTGAAGATGAGTAAATAATGCAGTGGTTCACGTTATGGCAACAATGAAATTAACTTTATGCAAAGTTTATACGTCACTTTATCAGGAACCTAAAATGTCCTGATAGCATATCTTTCATAAGTGAGATTTGCTTGTTACTTAGTTCTGTATTGGGAAATGGCATTGACACTGTGATACATTTTTTTCTGCTAAAAACCAGAAGGCTAAAGAGAGGCAGAGCTTATATGTATTTTTTTTTTTTTTTGAAAGGAAGTCGAGTGAGGGACTTCAGACTGGAGATCAGTTATCAGCAGAACAGGAAGGTCTTGGTATCATCAGCCTGTGAAGATGCTACATGTAGCACTGTTGTATTTGTTCTCGTCTTCATCGTATTTCATCCTCTGTCTTGAGCCTCCTTTCCTTTGCAAAGGTCTCTGAGAAGGTACAGAGCAGGTTTCTTTTTCAAGCACCTGGACTCGAGCGCTTGTGTGAATGCCACCCACCCTTGCCAGTTAAGACGACATTCCTTCACATAGAAGGTCATAGTGTGCTTCTAATAAGGTATTTGAGCTGAGCTGCAATATTTTAAACAAGATGATGGGACTGCACCTGGAAGCAGATTAGGTTTCAGATCAGGTAGCAGATTATGTTTCAGAAACTCTGGAGTGGAACTTGCCCCTGGAGTTACAGGCAAGTTCTTCAACGAAGAAGCAAAGAAGCCAATGCTTCTCCATCTTCAAATGTCCGTGGAGGCATTTCCCTTTTATATCACAGGATAATCTCTGACTGACGATGCTGTTAATTAAACAGAGGCTCTCAACTCATGAAAGATGTGCAACCAAATGTGAATCATGCGGGAGTTAACAGCGATGGAGTAGACTGTAAAGGGTGTGCGATAAGGTTATATTTCTTGGCAAGCATAGCAGTTGGCTGGTGTTGACATCAGTGAACACGATTAAGTTGTCAACAAGAGGGTGGGGTCTGAAGGTCTATATGTGAATATTTGATTTATGGAGAGGGAGTATGAAACAGTACTTTGCTCTGGAAATTATACCGGCTCTCTGCTTTTGATGAGCAGTTACAGAATAGAAGATGCAGTTGCATGACTCCCCTCTCACATACACGCTGTTGAATCACTAGTGCATAATTTCTCTTGGTTCAGTTATGGTTTGTGTATTTTAAAAGCAAAAGTCTCACAAAACATCAGCAGTTTCAACAGAACTTTGATTTCATCCTTGATTTTTCTTCTGCCAGAGTCTGTTGTCATTGGAGTATGAAGCTTTGGAGTTTAATTGCCTTCAATTTTATCTAGAGACCTGGTTCATACAGTACAAATAGATTGAATAAGAACTTTTTTAAAAAAATTCAAAACAGTTTTATTTTTTCTTTCTGAATTTTAATGATTGGTGGTTTAAGAAGATCTTAAAGATTTACAAGTGAGACAGATTTTATGATGGAAATTTGGATAAGCAGTCGAGCTACAGACTGTAGATAACATGAATGCTTACAATCATATTTGTTTTGTTTCTGGGCTGCTATGCCAGCCAGTTGAATTCTGCTCATCAGAAATATTTAACAGAAATCAGAGCATGATTAATACTTGGTGGGAAGGATTAATGAAAAAAAAATGGCCAGAGGAATTCAGATCTGCAACAAAATGTTTAAAAGAATAAAATCTGAAGCTGGTCATACATCAAATAACCTTTTCCCCTAAGGAATAGTGTTGCAGCTTCAGTGTAGAAAGAGAAGCACAGCCTTAGTGAAAAACATCAGTGACCAAAATATTCTGCATGTTGGAGACATCTACAGGGGATGTATTTTTTTGAATCAAATTATCTTACTCATGCTAGCTGCTTTCTTCCAGATAAACAAAACCAGACAGGCTATAAGCAGATTACTAAAATACTTTACAATTATAGAAAACTCTTAAATATACAAACAATTCTTTCAATTTTATATGCTCTCAGTTTAACCTAAAGCATGACTGTATGCAAACCAGGTCTGGTAAACATCTGAGTTAGCTGAGATTCGGTACCTAGCAAGATTTAACTTAGCATCAGAATAAAGTTTCCGTCTCAACTAAATTACAGAGTGGGAGTTGAAGTCGTTCTGCACCTAGAGAGAAGCACTTGGCATCATGCAAAGCCAGTCTCTGAGCAGTCAGAAGCAGCAGGGATTCTGCGAGTGAATCCCTTTTATCACAGAGATGTTAGCTGTATTTCATGCATTATAAGGAAGGGAGACATCAGGAGAGGAAGTAATAGTGCTCTAAGATATCCAGTGTCAGGCCTTGTGTCCAGTGCTGGGTTTTTCTCCTTTGAAGTAGGGGTAACAGGTAAGAATTAGAAATAGATGGCTGCTACTGCATGAGATTAATTAGTGAACAAGTCTAACAACAAGTTAAACAGAAGGTACTATAAGCAGCATCAACAATGAAGAAACTTCATTAATCTATAAGAAGCTGTTTTGCTTTGAAGTTAGAAAATTTTTCCCTGGAAAATTGTGCTGCCTTAATTTTACCAGTAATTGCAAGTTGTATGGAATTGAATCCTTGTAGGCTAATTGTATTAGCTGAATTGGAATTCCTTTAGAAATCAAGGAAAAGCCTGGTTTTCAAGAAGAAGCTTTCTAATACAATACTAGAGGCAGTATATGGGCATAACCAGAAATAGATTTGTTTCAAACATACCAAGACTGTAGGTTATAAATCATCATGCAGACAGAACTACCAATTAAAGGACAAGTTGTTTTTCAGTGATATCTGCACTATATAAAGAAACAAGCTAGAAAACTTGAAGTTTTCCATCTTTTTGATCACAGCAGTCACTAGGTTTTGAGTTTTTTATTTGGTTCCCTATTGAGGTAGTTGTCTAAGATTTTGGAGTTTGTCCTGTAGCAGGTGCTCATAAAGCAGCACAACTGGGAAGCTGGCACATTGCTGTGAAAGCCACAAGTTGTTGTACCGTGTGAGGAGTAGGAGCGTCGCCAGGTTTGCAGAGCAGGTACTAAATGTGGCTTTTGGTAGAGATGTCTCCTGGAGGAAGAAGGAAGCCCTGAGAATGACCTCTACACCACAATTTGTTTATAAGTGGTTTTTATTAAACATGATGAATTTATTTATTTGTCTTCTGGACACAAAAGATCTTTGTGTGCACTTGGACAGATTTACACCCTAGAGATACTTGTACTTCTGCAAAGCCTGGTTCCTGTGTGTAGCTGTAACACTGTTAATTTCAGTGGGTTCCTGTTTGAATGCAGATTTGGTCTAACAGAGTGGGATTTCTATAGGACACAATGGAGTTCAGGCCAATGCAGTTCTTTGGGTGTATTTGACAAGATTAACTTTAGCTGCCTTACATGATGAGAGCCAGATTCATACAGTGGAAGGGGGTCTACCCAAAGCATCTCTGACACTACACACCTTTACAGCCTCGTACCACTGAGGGCATGCTCATAGGAATTTGTTATGTGAAGGTACATCTAAAACTCTGTGGGGATTTATCCAGGTTTGTATTAAAATATTTTCAGTTCTGTGCAGTAAGCTCATTTTTAGGGCTTTATGTAGGTCTGTGTAAAGTACAGGACTATTTTATAAAACAGTACAGATATGGTTGCTTGATTTTGGTTTTAATATATACAGAAAATTTAGGCTTTGCTTTTGCTGCTGTTTTGGCTGAATGTATGTATGTGCTTATGCTGTCATTTCCTCCAAACGAATGGGTTTAATCCATGTTTGCCATGTTTTCAGGACTTTGTTTTAACTACAATATTGCTTCTTGCCACCCACTTGCTGGGAATTGCAGGATATATGACTCCCCAGTGAGTCTCACCAAGTAGCTGCACTTCATATAACCAGGGAAGCATATGTGCTCATGCCTTCATATAACACTTCTCTGAAAAGGAGTTAATACGTCCCTGCGGGCACAGTAAAGGAGATGTGGAGTTATGTTTGCCATGAGCTCTGGGCTTGCAGAAATTCCCCCTTGGGTCTCCACAGCGATCAGCCCAATATCTCACCTGAAAGCATGGCTCAGAAACCATACCTGAAGTTGCACTGCTTCAAGGCTGATGCACTTTGAGAGGTTTTACTAGAGAAACTTGGGTAGTAAAAACCCTGTTAGAAACACAACTGTAGAAGCAAACTCTTTTACTGGGTGAATTTTATTTCTTTCAGTGAAATGGCTTTATTGACAAGGTAACTTACTGCTAGTGTAACAATACGAGTATGTCTGCACTGAGATGTCTGCTGTTACCTACCAGCGAGGTTCATAGATAGGCCGGGGCTTGAGTAGGGACGAGCCACTCACAACTGCTGAGTGACAGGAATTGAGAATTAGGGTCTCTCATACACAAAACAGGAGCTTGTGATTTATTGCTGCTGTCATTTAAATGAGGAGGAAGATTCTGCAATCCACACTAATGGAGTTGAGATACTGAAATTAAATTTAGGAGTGAAAAATGTCCTGGTCTTAGTTAAATTTAGTGGCTTATCCACTCATTGGTAATTGTACACTTGCAATTCCTTCATCTGGACTAGACTTAAAATATGTACTTTAGTGATCAGATTAAATGAAATTTTAACGATCAACTGGGGTTAGACAAAATACTAATTAAACCCAGGGAAGTCTATTAATATAATTAGCCTCAGGGCAAGACAATTCAAGAACTGGAAACAAATTATTTGTAGCGTCCTGTCATTTCCCAAGTAAAATGCTCGAGTCTGGAGAGAAGAGACAAAAAAAATGGAAGTATTTGTTCAGAAATGAGAAGGCCTGAGTGTATTGTATCTGTTTAATATTTTCTGGGTAGACTTAGTTTACTCCTGAGGTCCGGCACCAGTGTGAGATGAGCCCATGCATTGTAAACTACATGAGAAGGAATCCACATGGTTGGATTTGAAGAAATGCCCTCTTCACCAGCCTCATTACCCAAGCAAAGGAGTCTGCAAGTTGAATGGGCATTGAAAAAACAAACCAAACCAAAAAAATCCTTGTAAAACGTTTGGGGTTATTTTTAACTCTTATTTCAGGCTGTACGCTTGAAAATGAGCTCTGTGGAGCTCAGGGAGAAAACTCTTGCCTTTTTGTCTGGGCCTCTCTCTAATGCTGGTTCAATTTTTCTTTCCTTGTATGACTCTTCAAAAGTTATTTTATTTGTTTTGGTTTTTTTTTTGGAAAGCGCATTTATCTTTCATATTTCCTGTTTGATATGTGATATGAGAATGTGACAGTTTGGAGTTCCTTGGTGCACCATTCATTTCTGACAGTTTTGGCCAAAATCCGTAGTTTGTCAGATGGTCTTTGGTTTGTTCAGTACTGTGGTGCAGGTAATCTTGTTCAGCTACTGCAGTCTCTTCTGTGTCGCCCTTTGAAATATCCCTCCACCTTGAATTTGAGGAATAGAGAGTACTTAGTTGTTACTCCTCAGCCTTAACTACATTGAGCATTGTGGTCCTGGAAAAGGAGACCATTGCTTCTCTTCCTCTCCTGGACAAGCAATAGCCCTGTGGGCACATGAAAGGAATCCTGCTACAAATATAAAGATGGTGAAGTTGGGTGCCAAGCAGAATATTTTTCGTGCTTTACCTTCAGAGCAAGGATTGGTGTTTACAGTTACACAGAACTTTCATGTTTGTTCTGCAGAAGCTAAACATAGAGGAAGAGATTTGAAACTGGAGAAACCCCACCAGTTTAAGCATATCTCTGGAAATAAAGTTGCTATTTTTAATTTGCCCTAGTAGTAATGACTTGCTGATAAAATTTGTTGTTTAAAAAGGATGTCAGAAAGCAGAGGTTCTGAGAAAAATATCTAGGGGCTGCATGCACACTATCGCAAATTATATGTGTAAATAGTATATATCATGTGTAAACGTAGGTATTGTGTGCACACACATGCTATATGCTGCAAATTAAAGGGACTTCATAGAAGAACAATACAAATCATTCCAACATTACAGTCACTGACTTACATGGAAAGCAGGAAAAACTCATTTGTTTTTCCCTTGGCTGAGTTAACAATGAAGAGATGTAACAGGACTGGAGTTTATAAAACAAGCAGGAGAAAAACAATATCCTCTCCAGCAAAAAGAATCCAGACACACCTTATCTCACCCTCCTGTTTGCTGGGAGAGGACAAGTGGCAGCAACCTCAGTCATCATAATAGGCAGCACTGGCTGTGGAAAGGGTATGGTTGACGAAGCGATAATTAAAACCTTTTCTGTGGCTGCCTGAGCTTGCTTTCAACTCTGTAACAGAGATAAAAATGTCTCCTTTGCAGAAGCTCTCAGTCTGGTCTCTGCTATGTAAAACTAAAACTTGTTGTGTGAAAGCTCTCCCAAGTCATCCTGCTTTCCTCATCTCCAGATGCGGGAGGCAATCTCACCAACACCTTTTACAGAGCTTGCTGACCAGCACATTTAGACTTCACAAGTCAACGGAAGCCACTTTTTCTGCAGGCAAATGCCCAATGACCTGAAAGTCCTTTACACAGATTTGCCCATTGCCTTGAGATGCCCCAGACATCTTCACTTGATGCTCATCCAAGCGAGCTCTTGTCGAAGAGGCTGTGCTAGAAAGGCAGAAATTGCTTGGGAATTAAAGATGCCGGTGTGTCCTCCTGGACATGGTAAGGTACATTTGGTTATGCTGAAATGCAGTAAAGGACACAATTTTTGTGTCTCTGGTTTTATTTAATTGACTGTCACTAATCATCAATTAATTAATGGCCTGAAGTTTGGGTGGTACTTCATTGTCTCAGGTCAGCATAGCACTGTTCTTTGTTACAGATGTAATCCATGTTTGTCATCTGTTCTTACATGGGACTTGTTATTATCTGTCGGAGGGCATTGGGCTGCACACTAAGCTTTCTCCTGACTCTGTCCCAAGAGACTTTCCCTGGACTGTCTGTCCTGAGTCACTGCAATGTGATGTGAATTATCTCAGGCCCCAATCCAGGAAAGCACTCAGGCATGTATAGAGCTTGACGATCATAGCTTCAATTGTTCATTGACATCAGTGAGAATACTGACGCAATAAAAAATTATGCACATGATTAAGCACTTGGCTGGGCAAAGGCCTGAGCTCATTTTCCTTTGTAAGCAGATTTGGACAACAATTGACAGTACATTTCTGGTTTTATTTATTATAGGATTTTAGGGTGAAGGTAATTTAATCTCCCATCAAAGACTTCGGCAAACACAAGCATTAGAACAAAGCATTTAAATATAATTATAATAGAGCTTGTCAAAACCACTTAGAGTCAAGTAGTTAAGACATTACTGGCCCTAAACTCTGTTAGCTTGGGGTACCTGAGAACTTCAAGGAGTGCTTGAAAGCGCATGATTAAGTATACAGTGGCAGCAGAAGAAAATATGTTCTTCCATCTGGTTAATAACCGAAAGGAAGAACGTATCTGGGTGAAGGAGCAAGCAGAAAACTCCAGCTACGTTGAGCACAGAGAACAACTGCTGCTAGGTTTCTTTTTGGTTGTTTTAATTTGATGTTGGAAATAATTTTCACCGTTTCTTAAAATGTGCTATAGCAAAGCCCCTGCAGAGGTAAAGTTAATGAAACATGTCTGCTAATGGCTGCATAATTGAGAGGTGTCGGGTGTCATCAGTGCTCCCTCCCGCCCTTGTTTTTATTGGCTTCTCTGAGCAAGAAGTATTTGCTTGTACTTTGATGATCATCTCCAAAAGATGAAACTAAGTTGCAGTCTCAGCTTTATATTCTCTTCCCATACCAGACAATATTTTACCTCCATATGAAAAAACCCGATTATAACCCAAATAGATGTATGTGTTTATATGTATGTTGAATATGACCAGCTGTATTCAAGTCATTATCTGTCTGCATCATGGCAAGCATCTTCATACCTTCATGTTCAGGTAATCTTCCCTGTTTTCAAGGGTGGCCATTAAACTAACCCACAGCAGGCTTGAGAGGACATCCTTCAGAGGGGTTAAAGCGAGCTGAGGATGTGCTGTATATATATTCCATACCTCTACCTGTGACACTGCTGGGCTGTATGGACTTGTCTCACCAGGGCAGAGTAGAGGGGGAGGAGGACCTCTCTTGACCTACTAGCCACACCCCTTATAGTAGACCCCAGGATGCCACTGGCCTTCTTGGCCACGAGGTCACATTGCTGGCTCATGGTCATCCTGCTGTCTACCAGGACCCCCAGGTCCCTCCCACCTGCACTGCTCTTCAACAGGCCAGTCCCCGACCTATACTGGTACCTGGGGTTGTTCCTCTCCAGATGCAAGACCCTACACTTGTCCTTGTTAAATCTCATTACATTCCTCCCTGCCCAGCTCTCCAGCCTGCCTCATTCAGCTGGTCCCTCCTGTTCCCTTCCCATCCCTCTGCCTTTCCTGCTAGCTGTCAGCAAACTATTTAGGGGCAAGACTGATTTCAATACACATAAGTACTGGAACAGGCTGCCCAGAGAGGTTGTGGAGTCTGATTCTCTGGAGACATTCAAGACCAATCTGGACATGTTCCTGTGTGATCTACTCTAGATGATCCTCCTCAGACAGGGGGGTTGGACTGAGTGATCTTTCGAGGACTTTTCCAACTCCTTATATTCTGTGATTCTGTAATTCTGATTGGTGAGCTGACCTGCAGCTGCTGGCAGTAGTGTTGAAAGGTCTTAATTTTGTTTATTGTTATTTTTTATTTTTTATGTTGGGCATTGCTGGAAGGCGTATTGGAGAAATACTGGCCCTTTGTGACTCAGTGTCCTTTGTGACTATGGTTCTTCTAATGGTTTGGTAGTGTCACTTCGTCATAGACCATAGGTTTTGTGAGAAGGAGAGATAAAAAAAATCTTTCCCAGTACTTTTGTACACAGAAGTGTAGAGGAAAAAGAACAGATATTGACAGTTTTTACCATCTAAAATGCATTATTGAGCTTTGTATCCTAGGAGGTGCCTGCCTTTGGGCTGTAAAGCCTGCTTTGCCACCCTAGGAGAGCTACTGACCACATTGGTTCTGGTTCACTAGGCCAGCCCCCATCTTGTGGTGTGACAAGTTGTTGAGCTCTCACCAGCCCCTCGGTGATATGTGTGTACCAACGAGGAGCCTAGTCGCTCCCCTGTCCTGCCTGGGAGAAGCTATGGAAATTCATCCTGTGGCTCCTGAGCCAAATGCACGGGTGAGGTGAGGAAGGTATTTGAAAAGTATTTTCAAGCTGCATTAACTCAATAGTAAATTTGCCTTTCAGTATTAAATTGAGGAAGTTATTCTGTCTTTCTGCTTGAAGAATGGATCGAATCCTCCAATAAGTCACTCTGATGGTTAATTGCCTCCAGAAATAAAAAGATGTGACCTTTTCCCGCTCTTAGTCTAGCTTTGCTTTTCAGGCAGTAGCTCGTGTCAGGCTTCTGTTTGGACAGCTCTTGCATTTCCTCCAGATTAATTCCCATCTGGATTCCTGGAAATAATAAATCAAATTTTGAAAAAACAAACAGTCTTTTGGGAAGGAATGAATACAGTGAGGTGGTTACTTGTAGTGCAGCTTTGCAATCCAATTTTCTGTCTCTTGTTCTCTGGAAGATGGAAAACTGAGCAGAGAAAGCTACACTTTTCAATGTAGCCTTGTAAGACACATTTAACCTGAATATATGAACTTGGTAGTCCCAAAAGTTTTTCGAAGAAAAGCTGTCAGCTCTCCTTCAGTCTGTCAGTACCTACTAGTTAAAATATAACCAGGTCCAGAGCCCAGGTCAGCGCAACTGTTTTTCATTTCATGTAGCAAAAGCAATCAGCTTATTCACTTGAGTTTTTTTGGAAGATGTTGTGGGTGTAGTGGTGTGCAGAAACTATTGCTTTTTTTTATGTGTGTTATGAAAAATTGCAAACAGCCACGCTCAGTGAAATCTTCCTCCTTTCTGCTTCTTCAGCAATTTTATCATCATGTTGTCTCCTAAAGATTTAGTTGCTATTGGCAGTCTGCGGGATACAGCTTTAGTATTACTTGGATGATTCTGAATGAGAATTAAAAAGAAAAACCAAAACAAAACCAGCAATAACCCCCAAAAACCAGTTTTCTAAAGTCAGTACCAGATACAGATTGCACTTGCCACTTCAGTATAGAAACAGTTACTGTGTTTGGCAGAGGACAAGATACCATCTCCGAGGTGACACTTGCTGATTGTGAGTGAGAAGGACATCTTTCTAAATTGNAAAAAGGACTCTTTCTTAAATTGGTGTTTTTTTTTTTTTTTTTTTTTGGCTGGTGGAAATATTTGACACTTCTGTCAGTGGGAGGGGAGACAGTTTGTGTGAGAGAAGGAATATCTAGTAATAACTCAGATCCCCTCGGGGTCAGTTGGAATATTTTACAGTAGAGAGATGCTGGCCCTATCATGAAAGCTTCAGGTTACACTAACTCTGCTTATACTGCTCAACAATAGTTTACAGAAGTCAAAATATCAGATTCTGACCTAAATTTTGAAGAATACTATTAAATTTTCCATTAGATACCTTAGGGTTGGCTATGTGGCTTTTAATAAGCAAATGTTCCAAGCTAAATGTAAAGAGATGATTGTCAAGTTTCTGACTTGAAAAAACGACAACCAACCAACAAAAAACTCTGATACTATGTCTAAGTTGGGGGCTTCCAAGTACCTAAACTTGCTCTTTAATTGGTGTGCCTCCAAAATCTCATGTGCTCAGAGGAGTATGCTGTTGGGTTCCGTGACTGCGGATAAAATTCACAGCAGCATTTTAGTTTCCTTCTACATGCCAACACCTTGACTGGGTTGCGTGTAACTGCTCCTTTGCCTATCCAGAAGTGTGGTTGAGGTGTGTGTATTGACAACTTTGAAACTGTGTGCTGTGTTATCCTGGATCTAATGTAAATAATCAAAATGGTGCCATTTGGTAAGTTGTTGTAGGTCTTTTGGAGTGAAAACCTACCAGTAATTTCTGAGAGCTGCAGGGGAAAAAAAGTGTGCTTTATGTCAGGTACCAAACCTGTTTAATGTTGCAACATAGTTTGTATGCAGTGGAGATCCAGCAATCTCCATTGTCTTGCAAAATAGAACATCCTCCTAAATTATAAACACACCTACAGGCAAACAAAACCCACCACCTTTTAAAAATTATTTTTTTTTTTTTAATTCTGTGGTGAGCCATAAGATGTTTTCCTGTGGTACCCAAGGAAACTAGTGGTTCCTCATCACCAGCCTCCTGTGTGTTCCTGCTCACGTGGTGGAAGCGGAGGTGGGTACATCTCAGTTTACACAGCTATCTCATCATTGTCATGAGTCCATCCAGCCTTGCCACAAACATGGACACAGAGTCCTTACTGGATAGAGTACAACATTGTCCAATTCTGTACAAACAGCTTTAATGAGTGTGAGTCACTTTATTCTTGGAATTCATTTCTGCACTGCAAATGGACATAATTACGTGGCTAAATTGAAAGGAGCCGTAAACAAAACAGAACTGTCAACCAAGTCCCGCAGGAAGCGATGGGCTAAGAGCCTCGCTATCACTGCCTTGTGCAAAAAACAAGTGCTGTTAGGAGAGATGTAGGAAACAAGAAAAGGATGGTGAAACATCAGCTTGGGCTTTGCATGCATGGACAGCAAGCAGAGTATGGCAGCAGCTGCCATAATCATGAGGCTGCGGTCAGTCCATGTAGGAACCTGGTGCGCCACCTGCAAGGCCTGGGGCACCCTGTGCATCGCTCAGCCTTGGTATTTCCCTATGCCTTCATGTGGCCAGCTGTGCCATGAGACTCTTCTGGCCATGGGATTCTGCCTTTTGCATCGTGGGGCTTACCGGGTTTGTTGGCCTAGGTGGGAAGCCTTGGAAGTGGCTGAGGCACTTGGAGTACACCTGCTGTTTGCTGGTTCATTTGCCTTACCTGAGCACAGAAGTGGTGTTCTTAATTGCATCCCCAGTGGTAGGATGTGTTTGTTATTCATGGAGTGGGGGAACTTGGTTTCTGTACTTTTGCTTGGGGTTGCTAAGTCCCTCTGTTCTTTGCAGCGTGGGCTCTGTTCTCACAAGGTGGCTTCAGCCCATTTATGATGGCTTCAGGGTGGCATCACAGTTGCTCAGTGTGGACTGTGGGATCCTTTTAAACTCATCCAACTACTCATCTAATAAATGCAGGAGGGCAGAGAACAGAAGGTGTGATAGAAGGCAAAAAGCAAGGAGAGCTGGAATACCGGTTGAAAATCACAAGCTTTTCTCTGTGTGCAATGTGAGATTCTGTTTTGTGCTCCAGGATTGAGAAAAAGGACGTTTGTTATTCTTGAAAGCAGCCAAGCCCAGGGAAGCCTCTAAACGGGGAGTGCAACACTGCTGAAGTGGTGTCCTGCTCAGCAATGTCCCCTCCATCAGAAGAGACATCCTCTCCCAAGTTCCTTCAGCAGCTAAAAAGAGTGTGGCATTTATCTTAGCATGGCCTCTTTCTTCATTCCCTCACATCAACATATTGGCAGTGGCTGTGAGTCATGTTACCCTCAACTGGCACTGGCAGCAGTGGGAGGGCAAAGAGGCGATTGTGCTCCCTCCTTCGCACCGGTTCCTCTGCCAGTTCGCCATTCAGAGTGCAACAATGGGGTATTGTGCCACCAGGATTGTGTGCCACTGTTTTTGTGGGGTGGGGAAGGGGTCATTATTTTTGTACAGTGGGAGCTGGAAATCTGGAACCAACTGCTTTAGAAAGCGCCCAACTTTCCTTTCATTATTACCAAAATAAGAAGTGTATTATGCAGCAAAAGGACTCCATGCTGCTTATGTTGTGGAGAGGGCTTTTTCCACCCTTGTCAGATATTTTTACCAAATGAAAAAGACTGAGGAAACCCTTTAAGGACTGTTAGTGTTCAACTTTGTTGTTGTTGAGAGCAGTGTGCTACTAATTACCAGTAATTATACCTCTTTCCCCTTCCCCAAGGAAAATCACAAGTCTGACTTCTTTTTCTTTGAGAAGGAAGAAATCTCTTTGTCTGTGTGACTGAATGGCTGGTGTGCTTCAGAGCAACCCTCGGGTACGTTGTTTGGACCCAGGAGGAAGTGAAAGGTGGCAGCTTAATTACTGAGCTGAGAGGCCTCTAGAGACAAGTAAGGTGTCCACATCTGTGTTTGGTGTTCTCAGGAGATCAGCCAGTTCAGCTCCAGAAACTCTTAGGAACCCTTGATAAAAACAGAGATACCCAAGAGTCAGAAGTTTTAGCAAACAGAGGAGGAAAATCAATATTGTGTATTAAGGACAGGGTGGTTATTAGCAGTGTGCAGACACGCCATAGCCCTCTGTGCACAACATTCCCACGCCAGCCAGGCTTTGGCTGGGATGCCAGAACTGACTGCACTGGTGTTTCCGGCTTCCAGGAGTCCCTTTCTGTTAGGATTGTGAAGAGCTGATGGTGAAATGACCCTCATCCTCCCCTTTCACACCCTCACCATTCCCACTTGTGATTGCCTCAGATTTTCTCAGGTTAACTACAGCGCTGAAGGAATAAGCAGTTGCTGCACACCTTGCCCTTGCAGTCCAGATATCTTACTGGAGTTTGGTCTTACTAATTGGCCTGACGGTTTGCAGTAACTCCTGTCATTTTTAGGGGACTTGCTGTTGCTCTTTATCAGACCTGGTTTTATTCCTCCTTAAATTTTGAGCATCTCTGTGAGTTCACCATAGTTTTGAGTGGTATTCCTAGCGTGTGACAATTATATCTCCGGGTAGGCATTGAGTCTGCTGAGATTTGAGAGATGTCCTTCCCCATAAGCAACACTTCAGATAGGTACTTGTGCTGTGTTACCCAAACTTTTGCATATGTTAAAAATAACCACAAGTCTCCTAAATATCCCTAATGATGGCACCTGATAGTTTGTTGAGATTGCAGAGAAGGTGTCAAAGCTCTTTAGGATAGAGCTGTGTGGTGAAGCTGTCCTGTTCTCCAGAAACACATTGGACAAGGAAGGGCCAGAGCTGGGTGCAGCATATCTCCCAGCCCAGAGATGGATGGAGGACTTTGGGTGCTCAAGGGAGATTCTTCTCCCTCATGGTCCTGTAGCCCAAGGCAAAAACATCACTATGGATTAATTTGAGGCACAGGGAAGGAAGTTGTCTT
Source organism: Heliornis fulica (assembly GCA_013399135.1). Taxonomy (NCBI): domain Eukaryota; kingdom Metazoa; phylum Chordata; class Aves; order Gruiformes; family Heliornithidae; genus Heliornis; species Heliornis fulica. Next base: position 1,359,699 of record VXBZ01005662.1, on the reverse strand, counting down.
GGAAAGTAAAAAAAAAAACAGAAATATGTAGTTTCGTCAAAGTTTAGCATGTTACATAAAATAATAACATACTCCTGCATCAGCTGCAAGATGATGGTTTATATTTCCTCTATTTTATTTTTTTTATTTAGCTTTTTGTAGAGTGCAACTAAAAAAAAAGTAGCTGAATGCAGAGCTATTGCTGTCACTTGTTATGGGGGTCTTTTACTTAGGCTGTGCATTCCTGCCTTTGTTCATAGATGTAAAACAGTGTGGCTGTGGCCATATGCACACGTGGGCTCCCACTGCCACAGTCACACTTAAACAGGAACGCTCGTAATAGGCTGGGTTTTATAGCTCACACACGTTCCCTTTATGTCTGGGGAAGGGACTTCATTGCAGTTCCAGGTGTCAGGTGTCACTGGCTCTTGGCTATGTCACCTTCCCCATGATGAATACTCTTGGGCTTTTTATCAGCACCATGGTTCACTGCTCACTCCGTTGTTCTCCAGAGAGATGCCGTTGTGTGTCCGGCTGCCGTGTTTCGTCAGGCAGCAGCCTCGCCGCGCAGGTAACGCTTCGCTGGCTCCTTTCGTGCCAGCGAGAGGTTTGTGTAGCCAGTGCTGCCGGAGTGGGCCTTGAAGCAAATCTCCTGTCACACTGCAGAGCGGGCTTGGCATATGCCAAGGGGATGAAACTGAATCAGTTTCAGCGCCTACCTTATGTGTTGCCACCATTAAGTGGCTGTGCATCCACAGCACCCCCTTCTCACCCCTGCCATACACAGGGATTGAATTCCAGGTCTGCAGCGCTAGCAGGGTGTCTACAGATCTGCTCCTAGCATCCTCACTGCTTGCCTGTGTACGGATAGCCAGAGATATCCTGAGCCTCTCCTCTCCTGCTGTAAGTTAAGGAAGGCATCCTCTGCTGGGCTTTGCCTTTCACATCATAAGCAGGGCCTCTTCTGAGGAAATTTAGCAGTGAAATAAATGTAGCATTGAGTTGGAATGCTAGATTGTGTCATTGGATGGCTAAGTTCTCCTGACTGCTAGAGTTTAGCCAGGTCCCTCTCCTAATTGGATGTTCTCATTTGCCTGTGAGGATGCCTCAATTTGTGTACAAAACTCCCTTAACCTCTTGGATCCTAACAGAGAATCGTTGCCAAATTAATAAACTGCTACCTGATAAACATACAAATTCTGCCTAAGATGGCAGGCTAAATTTGAGGTGACTCTTACCCTGAAAATTTTTCTTCTCTTTCAGCTTGGACTAGCCACATGCGATTGTCATTTTCATGTCCAGTATAAGCCCTGTCTCTTGTGATACTCTTAAATAATACTCTAGCATTATATCTCCACTTAAACACATTAAGTGCTACAAAACATGTGGCTGATTGGTAATCATAAAAGCATTAAAATTGCCAACATTTGGCAAGAGATGCACAAAACCACACTGGTCTTTCTGTAAGAAAATAAGAGTATTGCTCAGTAACACAGATTCTGTGTAACTGCTCCATCACATCAGTGCCTGATGCCTTGGCAGGCTTTCTTATCCAAGAAGTGATACCCATGTAACCTTATTCTGGCCAGTCTTGGAATAGCAGCAAAACAATTTCTATTGAAGTGTCGTTCACTTGTCTGTTGGTATTGAGGAGGAACAGATTGCAGGGGCATCAGATGTTTTTCATTTTGTGGGAAGTATTATGATCTGGTGTCTGTTGGAGTCAAGGTGACATTGTCTTTTCATGGATGAGTGAGATGCTCCCCGATAAGCCTGTAGACTTTTCTCTGTCAAACACTTCTTGTCTCCAGAAGTTATTCCCTGAAGAAACTCAACTTCACCCCAAGTAGTTCTGTGAGCTCACGAGCCACTCTCATCTCTGTGTGAATTTGCTGTTTTCCCATGGGTTTAAAACAGTTTTTCTCCTTTCTCTTTGCCGGTATAAAATAATAAGAATGTTCCAGTGGGAAAGGAAATGTGTTTTGACACCATTGTGTCAGAATGCCACTCTGAAGGTGATTTGTTTAATTTGTGCTAAGTTCCTCTTGGTGTTTCTTTGGGGTTATTATCATTCTGTAAACATTACAGAATAGGCTGCAGAGTGCCAACTGCCTTGTGTTTGCTGTTAAATAAAACATACAGTACAGCCCGTTCACATGAACTAATCTCGAGTGCCTGCATTGTCTTGCATCTTTGGGACCAGCCTCTGCAAAAACACCAAGTTTGGAATACAGAGCCATGCAGCTGTGGTCACCCCAGTGGGATGGTAGGCCTTGACACCACATGTGACTCGGGTTGGAAGAGGAATGCTTCCTTCCCCTTCCTTGCTCTGAATTGTTAAAAAAAATAATAAAAGGAAATGAGGGGTTAAGGAATCTGTGGGTTTGTCTTGCCCTACTCACTGTGGGCTGGTGACCTCAAGTGTTATCTCAGAGTAGGAAAACACCTGATTTTGTACATTTTTATAAATGCTGCCCGTATTTACTTACCCCTCCATCCCAATGAGCACATCTAGTTTACATTGGTGTCTGTAGCAGGTGATTTGGATCCCTGATGATTCTTTCCACACGCCGAGGGATAGTGACACCAGCACAGCAGCTGCCCCAGCCAGGCAGGAGCTACAGGAATCTGGGGGCTGTTTCTGGGTGGCCTTGCACCCCAGGCGGTCGTGTCCCTTGGGATGGGCCAGAGCAGGTAAGCAGTGCTGCCCAGCTGCATTGCTCACTCCTGAAGAGCCAGGGATCCCACGGGGCAGTACGTATCCTCTGTTATGTGTTGTGCAGAGAGCACGTGCTGCTACAATTATCGACCTGTCAAGTACCTGCTGAGAGAGCAGGACCGGTAAATGGACCGTACGTAAGTTATCAAACATCAAAGGATTTATGAGTTGCCACATTTTCCATTTGAAAACTAATGTATCGTAAGGAGTGAGGACAGGCAGGAGAAAGTTATTTTAGTTCTGGGGTTTTAACAGCTGTTGCTATCTGTTGTCTTGTGATGGTCAACCTGGCCAGCCAGATGGACCATGTGGCCCCCTCCAGAAGCAGGCACGTGTTTCTTGTCCCCTGGAACCAGTCACACAAGGCTGATGGCTTTGTGTTTACACATCGAATGTAGTGCTTCTGGGGAGCTTTGGACTGAGATGTATTACAAGCTGGAGAAATTCATTCTGCCTCCCCCCTGCTTTGTCATATAATGGTGACAGAAAAAATGGCACTAGGAAAAGGCTGCTATTGTTAAAATAATTAATCTGGCTGATAGCCTCTTCCTAAAGGGCCCTTGGGAAAGAAGAATGCCAAAAGTAGGCTGCAGGCTGGGTGAATTTGCATAGTGTGAAAGGTGGGACATTTAATAATAAATCTGTATATGTTATCTTGGCCTTTCACAATGAAATAGAAGTACCGCCAATGCTTTCACATCCAGAGTAAATACCCTACAGTGTTTACTGGAGTAGGCTAAAATGGGCTTACATAGGGGAGTTAAAATACAAATGAAATTAAAAATGGACACAGAAGCAGGGTATTTTAAGAGTAAGTTTCAAATTGTTCAGAATCATGAATTTCCCTGGTTTGGGTTTCGGGAAGTCTTGAAGAGATTAGCATAAATTTGGTTACATGAAGGATAAACCCTGTTGTTAAAAGTGGTGTCAGTGAATCCAGCACAAGTATAAATTTAATATTCTGCTTCTGCAAGTTGTCATCATTTTCATAATGTTTCCTTGGCCAATTTATCTGCTCTGAATGTAAGTCCAAATCACATCCTTCCACAGGTTTTTACATCTGTTACTGCTTTTTGAGCATAAATGGACAGTTATAAAGGTGCCCAGGCTTAACGTAAAGATGCTTGGTGGTGTCATATACGTCGTGTGTCAGGGATGTGACTAACTGCTCCCGTCATTTATTGCCTGTGAATCAAAACTTCAACTCTGGCTAAATAGTGATTACTGATTATGTCATGTAATTAGGAGTTATTCTTTATGTGTAGTTGGGCTACTCATTTTCATGGCTTTTGTATCTAACAAGTGACATATTCCAAGCAACAAAAGTTCACCGTTTTAAAAGGTAGTGTTGCCCAGCGAGTTTGGTGTGGTTCATGTCTGCAAATACCATCTGACAGCTCGGTACTGTTGTTCTCCTGCAAATGAAGCAATAGGATGGTTGCTGTCAGCAGCGTGTCTGCCGTCAGCGTAGGAACAGGTGAGCTTTCAGGACGCAGAAAGGCACCGCTTACATGGGTGATACTAGGAAATGGGTTTTTTCCTCTCCTCTTGTCTTCTGAACTTACTGAAACATTGCATATAATGCCAGGGAAGGCATTTTGTGTAAAACTGCAGCTGGCTGATGCCTCAAGTGCTCTTTCCGATGCTTATGGTGGTTCTGACACCGCTCTGTTACAGTTTCTAAACACCGTGTCAGACACGGGCTGGATGACTTGTTCAGCGCCTGACTGTATTGGGTTACACCAGCAAAGGTGATGGGAAAACCAAGCAGAAAGCCTAACTGGCTCAGGGTTGCCACCCCCCAGTATGCAAAGGCCAGAGCTGCAGGAGAGTGCTGCGGTTAGTAAGCATCCGGACGGGCTGGTTTCCAGCTTCCAGCCGGTTTGCACAATGCCTGGTGCCACGCGGACAGGAGCCAGTCAAGCACGGCGTGTGGAGCGGGGCGATGCGCTTTCCAGGCGGCAGGGAGGCAGTTTGGGGTATGCTGGCTAGACTTGTTGAGCCAAAATGCACATGAAAATTATTATCTTAAAATCTTTGTCTGTAAATGTTTTATCCCACTGTTCGGAATAACCATTGTTTTGATTTCAGCAGTGAATTCGCCAGCTGTCACAGGCTGCTATAGGGAGGAAGAAGAGGTGCTGACTCAGCCCAGATGCTAAAGCACGATTAACATACGGGATCTGCGGCACAGAGTTTAGGAGGGAGAGAGATGTAGTGAAGCTTTCCATGCACTATTGCTGTACCTAGAGAGCTCCTGGTCTTGCTGTTCTGCTTTCCTGATCATTTCTTTCCTTACTGTGACTTTCCTCAGCCTTTGCATATCCCCCTGTCCCTGTAATTGTCCAACATTGTCTATTGTCATTATTTTGGATCAGTGCCTTTCCATATACATGTCTGTGCTTCCCTGGCCCGCTTCACTGACAGATGCTTAGGGGCAAATCTTAAGCTGGTAAAAATAGAGCTCCCTGCAACAGTGATAATTCGCACCAGCTGAGGATTGGCCACTTGTGCTCCGTCTTAAAATACCCATCTCAGAGAAGCAATTTGTTACTTAATGAAGAAAACACTCCTAGTCATCTATTCCTCACTTCAAAACAACACAAATGTTTTTGGTTGGTTTGGGTTTGGGTTTTTTTGTATTTTAGACTAGGCTCTGTTTTAAATTAGAGGCAGTGATGTATAATCTGGACTATAGCACATGTTCATAGAAGGTCATTCAAAATATATATTTCTTTTGAAAATACTTTGAGAAAACCATTTTGTGATGAGATATGCAAATGTTTCATACATGCCAATACTTTCTGGTTGAAAGTACCCCTTCTGTATTTGGCAGGATAAGTGTCGTTTTCCCCAGTCATTTTCTGAAGTCCTCCCTGCAACCAGTTTACTCAGCTGACTTCAAACATGTTCCCCATTTTAAAACATCAGTGGGTGAGATAACTTTGAGTGTACCTGTAATCTTTCATCATAGAAATTAATGGATGAAATTACAGCCTCCGTCCCTATCGTTATAAGCCTGCAGTGCCAAGGACTCAGGCTGTGTCAGAGCTGGAAGATCATCCTCCTGAACTGCACAGTGGTGCCAGAGCAGGGGGTAGGCTCCACACTCTTGCAGATGCTGGTGACTGGTCTGGGCCTCGGGATGTCTCATCATGTTAAATAAGGGCTGTTGATTCTGGAGAAGGGCATGTTACCACTGAGTTTGATGTACTGAGGTTCTTGGTGCACAACAGCCAAACAAGTCCACCTGATCCAGGCTTTTAATTCTTTGAGGAATCGTACAAGTTGGAAGCCATTGGTTAGTGACTTGTATGATGTAGGCTCAGATTGTCTGGGAGGTGGGGTGGTGGGATTAAATCATAAATGTTTATGCATTTGCTCTCCTGTCATGTTAATGTATACGTACTATGGTGACTCCTTGTTCATAAACAGAGGTTTCTGTTCACATCTATCCCTATATCAGCTACACCAAACTGTAGTGTTTATTTATGTATAGTAAAAAAATCCCATTTTCATTCTCTTCAGATGATTAAGTATTTGCTTAGTGCTGCTGCTTTCCTTTCTTAAACTTTGAGGGAGTTTTAAGGAACGAGAGAAGTTGAGTTTTCATGTTCAAAGTAATACCGACTCCCGAGGCTGACCTTTATTTAGCTTTCTAGATCTTAAAATGCTTGCACTTCTAAACTCTACTGATTCTACAGTAGAGTTCCCAAAAATACCATATGACTGTATTACATATATGCCATATTACATGTTACACACATATCTCTATAAATAGGAAATGATTGTGGGTTTCTTTTAATACCCTCTTGCCTGGTCATGTCAAACGTCTTTAAAAGGAAAAACAAAAGAGGACTATTTTAAGTGGGAAAGCTGAGTGAAATAGTAGAGAGACAGTGGTTGGGGAGATTTGGTACTGTTCAGGATGCTGTTATTGCATTAGGTGAAGCCTGGCTTCTTGCATAATGCATTAGAGCTGACAGGCTTGCTGTTCCTATAGAGGCATCCAAATTGTGTTTCGGTTGCCCCGTGAAGAGAGAAGAGATAAAAATGGCAAAGGTGCATTGGTTTCATTACAGGTTCATTTTGAGATTGCCTGGTTTGGTTTTCTGTGGGTTTTTATATTTGTGTGGTCTTTTGCTTTGGTTTAGGGCAAGATATTTTTGTTTTGTTATCCCCACAGCAGCAAATTGCATCCCTGCACCAAGAAATAGAAAAAAAGCAGGAGGAAATGCAAATATCTCAATGCTGGACCTTCTCATATGGATGAGATAAAGAAGCTGGTGCTTTCTCAGCACTGTAGCTCTGTAGAAGTAGTACTAGGAACTATGCTGGTGGAATGTTCAAGGAAAGGAAGTTATTGTCACTTCTGAGTATGATCAGTGACAACTGAGTATGACTCTTGTGTTGCTTTTTAACTGTTACTGCTTGTTGCAACTCATTTGGAGCTACTTAATAATCATATTTCATCCTAATAGATAACCATCCAAGCTATCACAGTATGCAATAGTTGATGAATTCACGAAGCAGCAAACCTTGTCTTAGAACCTTCTTATTTTAATTCAGTTAATCTTTAGATTTATGATGCAGGTGCAAATCTGTTTCTTCGTTTTAAAAGCTTCCAAGGTTGATTTCTTCCTTTTATATATGCATTTCAAACTGCAGTTAATACAGATCATTCACACAATGAACAGGCTACAGAGCCTATGGCTTAACTAGAAATGGCAAGAGTTTGTATCTGACTCAGTTATCTGCAAGAGGTTATCTAATTTATTTCCAGCATTTGTGTGGGGTTTTTTGCTGGGAGAAAATTACTTAAGGACCTGGCTTCTTTGAATCTTGAAGTCTTCTGGTCTGATGATCTGACTGGTTTTGGACTGCAGAGGAGATTGAGAGAATAGTCCACAAGGTCTGGACCCTGTCCCCAAGTGCAATGCTAGCTTGCATCAACAACCTGAGTATTAGCTTTGTGATCAGGTAAGTGGATTAGAAATCAGACCATTATACAGTCTGTGCAAGTATGAGCTCTATGTGACAATCCCATCTTGGTATTATTTCGATAGGCACCATTAGCTTGCCAGCTGAGAACTTGGGGGCAGATGGAGAGCATTAATGAGTAGCATGCAGTCATCCAGCAAAGCAGCAGCAACTTCTGAATGGGAAATGGCAACATATTCAGGCACTTTGTCTGAATCATCCATTGTGTGAGAATGTCTGACAGAGCAGTCAAGACATGATGACATCTTCCCCAGAGAAGGCATTTGCAAAGTGTGCTGCATCTCTTGCATTCTGCATCTCTTCTGCTCCTCTGGTAAATGTTTTTGTTAGAGCATCTTTGGCAAGGTAGTTCTGAGAGTGGGGTCACTTCCAAGCACATCAGCAAAATTTGTTGTTGCAACTCAGAGAATGCACAGTGTTTTCTTTAATTGGTGCTGAACAGATCAACCTTTAGGCATTAGAACACCAGTAAATATACCAGTATGTCTGTTCTTTCCTTTCAGATATATGCATTCATATATTGCCTAACAAGGCTTATGAATTCATAGAGTCAGTATGCACAAACCTCCCACAGTCAGAGAGATGTGTTCAGAAGCCTGTTCAGAAGGCCTGCCAGCCAATGCCTGGGTGTGTGTTCAAATCGGTTGCCCAATACGTGTTACCCAGATGATTTTCTTCAGTGTATTTTTACCTGATGCATAGTATAAACGATCACAATCGTGGCATAAAAGTTGCCCAGGACAAGTTGGTGATTTGAAATGGATTCCCTAAAGATTAGCAGTGGTTGAAATATTAGAAAAAAAATTATAATTAATGCTGTTCTTCTAATTCGTTGATTAGTATCTACATTTCTCAACCCTTGCTCCTTACCTGTTCTCAGGTCAGCACCCAGTACAAACAGTAGTAAATAACTACCTAACAGTTCTTCAGTGCGTGTGGAACCCACAAGTTTCCAATCCAGTTCAGAAGAGAAGATCCAATATCAGTATCACGCCTGCTCTTTGGGCTCTAGTGCTAAGCTGGTTTAAAGCTGTGTTACCTAATGTAAAAGTGAGAATCTAAATCAAATCTAAAGTCATGGGTTTGTGTCTTATGAAATGTTGAGCAGACAGAACAGCCTGCAGGTGAGACTGTCTAACTGGGCATCTGCACCTCATCTTGGCATTGGATCTGAGCATGCCTGTACGAGGAGAACATGCCCACTTAAGTACCCCCTTGGCCATGTTTGGCCATGTATTGCCTGCTACACATAGTATAGAAAGGCTCCCCGTGACTGCTGTCATGATTTAAGCACTTGGTCTAAAATTTTCAATTTCATCTCCTACCCCAGTGAGGAGTCACACAAAGGTCTAGGATGAAGAGTTTGCATGCACCACAGTTCATTGTGTTTATGCAGAATACAGCTGCAAACCTCTGCTTCATATGTGTTGCTGCAGCCTGGCTCGCACTTTAAAGAGTGTGTGCTGGACTGTATAGGGTTGGTTTAGTTGTTGTGGGAGTAATTGTCACCTCCTTGTTGGCTTTGTGCTGTGCCATGATTTTTATTGACCACTTTCTGAACAGCCAGTTCCAAGCTGGAGAGTTGTAGCCTGTGACCACCTCTCCAGTCATAAAAGCTTATTTTTGACCATCATCTCTTTCCCCTTCATTTTACCTTTTTGACTTGCTTTTAGGAAGTGACTGGAACTTGTGCAGTACCCAAGGCAGGGCTGCTGTGTGGAAGCTGCTGTTGGCACGCTGATTTTTTTATTATGTTTGTAAACTGCTATCTTGTCTCTTGTATTGTTGGGCATAAGGTAAAGCATGTACATGTGTTCAGATCTTTACATCTCTTCTTCATATCCTCTCAGACTTTTCCTTGTTGTAGTGGAGTTTTTTTATTCTAATCTTCAAGATTTTAATGTCTTAATTTTGAAATGCTTCATCACTGTTTCTTAATCTTTTAGTTGACAACCCCTTTTCTTTCAGAAAGGAAAACCATTAATTTGCCCTGTGAATATAAAAAATAGGACTTGCAGGTAACACAAAACAGGAACTTACTGGAAGAAACATTGCAGCTTTCTTTTAAAATTCCTTCATTTGTATTATAGTATTGATATTAAATGGTATCATCAATTATACAGCAATCTTTTTTTTTCTTGCCCACACAGATATTTAATAAAAGAAAAGAAAATGTCACTGAAGCTGTGAAAATGTCTATATATATTTGTCAGAAAAGTACAGTAGAGTGGCATTATGTTCAGGGCCCAGTCAGAGCAGTAATTATTCTTTCAGCAGTGTAAGACTGTATCTATTCTGTGCATTTTAAGTGGCTGCTGAAGAATCAGGCACCACAGATTGATTAAATATTAATTGTGACACTGAAATTTTTAGTCCAGTATTGTTTGGCTGCGATGATCCGTAACCTGCGTTTAAATGGTGTGATGCAACTGGTTGAATGTGATGAAAGTACACAAAGAGGTATTTTATGTGAAGCCCCTCTACAGCTGTATGGAAGAACACATTTTTGCCTGTAAGTGTGTCCTGGGGAATTGTTCTGTGTTAGCTCTGCACACAAAAGGACCAGTGAGGTCAGATGAAAATTTCCATACTAAAGGATGTGTCTTGTGGCTTAGTGGAGTTTTTGTGGGCGAAGCTCTGATAGCTTCAACAGGACAGTTATTTTGATAAAGAGTATGTGTCAGTGCAAGGCTCTGGCTATAAAGAATATGTAAAATGCACAGCTCACCTTAGCAGCTCTCCCGCACACCCCGAGATGCTGGGTTTATTTAAGCCATTTTTCACATTAACAGGGTTTGTACTGTATTTGCAAATCTCCACAGTTTCTCATCTCTGATGCTTAGCATACCACAAGTCAAGTCACATTCCAAAGGATCTGTTTGCTATTTCAGGAAATTCTGCAAGTGCTCCGTTATTGCAACAAAGGACACGAAGCAGACACATGGGGCTACTCCATACCACACCTCAGCCAAGTCACTTCAGGCACTCGGGGTCTGTATGTGTGGGCAACCTGCAGTCACCACTGTTGAGCAGCAGCCATGTCAGTGGGCTGCAGGTGTGAAACCATCCATCCATCCATCCATCCATCCATCCATCCATCCATCCATCCATCCGGCATTGCGCCCAGGCTCTCCGAGGGCATTTTAGATTAATTTTTTACATGTACTTTTCAGAAGTCTGTAAAGTGCATATATAAACTATAGCAATCATTGGTAATCAGTTTAATATAGATTTTAATGGATGTTAATAGAGTTTTCCATCCAAGTGCAATAAAAATTACTCCTAATTTCATTTTACCATCAAAAAACCTCTGCTATACTTTGTTTTTATTTTGTATATTTTTAATCACTTCCCATTTCAAAGCATATAATTTTGCATTAATATACTACCAGGGAGCTTGTTCTGTCGTAAAAACATTAGTTGTTTTATTATCAGTGTTTCACTTGGTATATTTCTACCACGGGAGAGTAAGACATTTCCTCAGTTCTGGCATGTTTCATACTTAGAAAATATTTACTTCAAGCTGTTTTTCCTGTGTTACTTTCTGTCCTGAGGCATTTCGTGTGATGAAGGGAATCTGCGTTTTGTGAATTTTAAAATGCTTTGTGGAGATCTGGTTTTCAAGCTCCAAGATGTTTTCTAACCATAGGGCAAATCAGGCATGTGTACACTTGCACGTGTAAATGTACCATACTCTTCAGCCTTGCTGATTTCACATGTAATGATTACACAGGATAAGGGCACCATGTAACTGTAAGAAAAGTGTAGAAACTCAGTGCTCAGGTGACACCATCGGCTGCTCATTTGAAGAGCTGAGCCTTCATCCAAGCTATCCACCCGTAGCCAAAGCTCCTTTACCCACGTCATCTCACCAAACCCTTATTCTTAGTATTCCACTCATTTACCTCCACCCTTTTTCCACTTGGTTAAGCTACTCTTTTTATTTCATAGTTGAAGTCTTAAAAGCCTGCCCTGTTACCTTGTTTGTCATCCGCATTGCTGGAGTCTCACATTTATCCTCCCACTTTCTCCCTAGCAATTATTTTGTTCTGAGGCAATGCCTTTGCAGTCAGCTCACTCTTCTAAAACTGGCAACAATATCCTTAGGTATTTTTCCCCCCAAGCTAGTTGTTTATTTGAAGTCAGTTTTCAATTGTCAGTGTCTAAAGTGAAGTACCCAGGTCTTTGCGGGGAGTGTGCGTGCGGGGTGGTGGTGGATAGTCATGTAAATACAGAGGTAAAGACATGGTTTTCCCAGGGTGGAGCGCTCCTAGTCGATGGTACCTTTATGAAGGGGTTCAGAACCATGAGGGGGAGGAAAGCTGAGTTCTCAGTTAAGATGGAGGTTTCTTATCTAGACTTGATGGTTTACAGCAGCTGAATGTGGCAGGGAGGAACGCCACACTGAGAAAAAGTTGCAGAGATGGTTATGTTGATGGTAGTGCAGATGAGAACATGACAGAAGTGTTGCTGGTCAAGACTGGGAAGTCTCAAAGGTGACAGGAAAAATTCTTCCTGTGCCTCCTAGCTGCACAGAAAGAGTGTGGACTGACCTCATGGGCTCTGTATAAACGAGGGATGCAGAGAGGCCAATTACCATGTGTATTTGTAACATTTATCCTAAGGATCCTGTGCTTCTTGCAGCATCGTATTTTCCATTGGAAAGGAAGCCATTTTTTATCTCCATAAGCAAGTTTATTCTTCTTTGCGCTTATTAACTTTTTTCCTCTGTTAATCTACTGTTCATCACTGAAACGTATTCTTGTAATCTTCTGTAATCACCTATTCATGGCCCATCAGTCTAACGATCATTATTTTTTAATATTATTAATATAAAGTTGATGTTGCATCGATTCATCAACAGCTGTTTAAAAGTGATTCAATTCCAGTGCTCAAACAGCATCTCCCAAACTCGCTGTGTTTGAACACGGTGTTGAATAGCTGCGAGCAGAGTTTTTGCGTCTATTTCCCTGTGTTTAAAAACCACCCAGTCGCAGCAGCCCGCTCCTCAAAAACCTCTGTCTCATTGCTATTAACTAATTACAAATTCATACTCACAAGTGCTGTGCAGATATACACAGGGCTCGGACTGTGAGTCAAAGCAAGGATGCTCTGAATTAGGCATGGCAAGAAGTGAGGCAGCGAGAAATTGCTGTCAACAGACGCGGCGCTCCTCTGCGCGCGTCACGAGGCACTCTCTGTCTCTATCTCTTCAACTGCCCGCTCTCTGCCGTGGCCCCTCTGCCCCGCAGTCCCCTTAAGCCTCATCCAGCCCTCTGGAGTGATCCTTGCGGTGTGAGGAGCGAGGGTGTGAGTAACGTGGTGCCAGCTGAGCTCCTCAGATAAGAGGTATTTATGCAGATTCGGATCATGCAGGTGGAACAGTTGGGGCACGCAGGCCTTGCCTTTTTTATAGTGTGATTTTGTGTTTGCTGTAAATAAAGCTCTTTCCTGCTGGTCAGCCATGGTCAGCCAAGCTTAATTTATTTCTTCTTGTGGATGGCCTCCTGTTTTCAGCTGGCCTAGCTGATTTTGCAGTGTAGCTGATGGTTATTTTGCCATCACTTGTGGCCAATGTTTATCCATGAACCACTAAGAAACCCTGGTATTTCCACTAAATGGCTATTTTGTACTGCTTCTCAGCTGCCTAGTTATAGTCTGTGAAAGTTAATACTCATTCAATAACTGAAATGCTATTTTCTGGGATATGATTCTCATGGGTCAGTGATGATACTGAAGTCATCACTAAAGCTTTGTTGTAATCTCAGCTGATGCAGATGAAACACAGCTTATGGTTTAAAAACCCCACCAAAATCAAAACAAAAACCCAAGAGGCTTGCTGTTCTTCCTTTATCTTTTCTTTATTTGAATAAAACTGATCATTGTCATCCCATGCTTTCACCTGTATGAATAATTGGATTTAGTATGTCATGTAAAACTGCCAACTTTTTGTGACCAACCTGTTCTTTTAATTTTAACCCCTGCCTGCCATTCCCTCTGTTCTCTTTGAAGTAAAAAAAATACAACAGAGAGGAACAAATTTGACAAGAAGATCCTTGACCAGCTCCTGTCCTGCCTGCAGTGAAGGTCTCTTCCCATACCTCTGGCAGGGCTTAGTGCACCCACCCGCTGGTACCTGCTGGGTGCTGCTGAGTCCCAGCCCTCAGCATTGCTGGGTTGCCTGATGCTGGAGCAGTCAGTGGGCTCCAGGTGGGACATGGCCAAGGGGAGATGTGCAGGAGAGACAGTGGGCCAGTATGAACTGGGAAAGGTTGGGGAGGGGGGGCATTGCAGTGGACAGGGGGTGGAAAGGAATTGGTTTCTCTTGCAGAGAGGCAGATCTTTAACTCATGAGGCAAACAGCTTTGGGCTGCAGAAGTACAGGCTTTACATTTCTCTGCCTGTTGCTGTTCTTCCATACAGATCAACTCTTTCACAGAGTTATAGTCCATGTTTTCATTTTATGTAGTAGTGCAATAATTAAAATCTTGCATCAGATGTGATACAGAGGGTGCAGGGGAGGAGGAGAAGCTTTGGCCATGATCCTCATCTCTCTGCACGCTTCAGGCAGGACAGTTTGCAAGGGTCTGGGTGCAGCAAGTGCCAGGCACTGCCTCTGGGACAGCAGACACCTCCTGGGAACAGGCCATGGTCAGGCTGGAATGTCAGCCCCAAGGCTGGCCAGGCTTGGAGACATCCTACAGCATCCCTAGGGTAGGGATTGGTGGCTATGGGCTAGCAGAAATGGTGTTGTGGGCCATAGGAGAAGAATATCAAGGTATTAAGTACTCTGCTTTGCTTCTGCTCTACCAAAACCCTCTTCAGATAAACTAAATAAAACTGAAACATCAGTCTTGCCAAAACAGGATAGAGTTTTTATTGAATATGGACCTCAGAGGTTAATTTAGTGTTCCCAGGAGCTAAGAGCATGAGAATATCAGCAAATAAAACTGTGTTTTGGGATCCAAATTGGATAATGAAGTTGCTCCCATATTGGCTCATCTTAATTGAACCAAATGGTTTACCTAGTTTGCTTCCCATATTACAGATCATATTGCATACTTTCTATTCTGCTCTATTTTCCAAACCTATTCAGTTCTCTTTGTTCTTGAGGTGGTTATAGGAGGAAAAAGCCCCCATCAGCTGCAACCTAACAATAAGCTGATTTTATTCCAGATGCTGAGTTACTGGTCAGAAGTCTTTGCAGTCAGTGGGAGGTTCAGCTTTCAGTACTGTAACCTCAGGCTAATCAGGGAGAGAGGCCATTAACATGCAATCAGAGTTTTTCAGTGTGGGTTAAGGAGCATACCTTTGTCACTGACTATGCTGGGTATGAAATTACAGATATTGCATAGAAATGCTTATGCTAAACTAAATCCTTCAATTGGTTTTCATCTGTTCCTAACACTTTTTTTTCCCCTACCTCTTGAAGAAAATGTGGGCAGGAGTACTTTAACACTCTTCCTCCCCTCCCACGGTGCCCACTTCTGCTCTGCTGACAAGTTTTATCGCACTCTGAATGTAAGTAATTTCTGGAGGTTTGTTTTTGCAAAACAAAAAGGAAATTCTGCCCCCATTTAAAAAAAGATACAAAATACTTGCTGTAAAGACCTGTAGACTGCTGTCAAGCAGGAAATGGAACCCTCTCTGGTCAGTCCAACCTGCAGTTTTCACTGCTCTCCAGGGAAGAAATGCCACACTACCCTGCAAAAGGTAAGAAGAGCACTTGGAGGTGACAGTGAGGAAGAGCAGCAATGTCATTGTGTACTGCTTAGAAGGACTCTGAGAAACATGAAGTGCTTCCAACAAGTATTCTGCCTAATTTATTGACATATAGGGAATAGCTTAGAACTTCGGCATGAGCTGCAAACTAAAGGCATTTTTAAAATGTTGGTTTAGAAATGATAGCACACACTATGTATAAGCCTGAATTAGCCTTACTTTATAGACTGATATTTGTGGATTATACTTTAATGGTTCAATCCTACAAGCTACTGAGCAAATCTGGCTTTATCCACTTACCGACAGGCTTTGATTTAGTGTGTGCATGGTCTCCAGAAGAGGACTGTTTGCACACTCATGTAAGCATCTGTATAGGCTTTTTTTTTCCTTAGGACCTGAGTATTGAGCCATGCAGATGGAGTGTTTTAGTTATTTACTTCTCACACCGCTCCCTTTCTCTTGCCTGAAGGGAAAATGAGCTGCCTTACTGGACATGGGGACATCCAGTATGATGCTGACTTTACAGTTAAACAATAGCTCTTGATTACTATTATTTCTAATACTTTCCAAAATAATTTCCATCACTCATGTCCGCAGCGGTCCCAGGATCAACTGGGCAAGATCTGGAGCTCTCATGGCTGCCTAAGCGTGCACCCATTTCACAAGGCTTGCCACTGTCTCTTGGGACACCTCATGGTTCTGAAGACATCAGTTAAAGGCTCTCTGCTGCCTTGAGCTTGGTGACTGTACCTAGATCCTATCCTGGTACAGAGGTTATAATATTTTTCTCTCCAGATCGTCCTTACAGGGCTTAAAACTACAATCAGTCATTTTGGACCTAAATGGCGTATGTGCAACCAGTTTTCTGTAGGGTCTGATCTCTGTGAGCTCAAAGTCTTGCAAACAGTGTCAGTACGATATTTTGTAATGCCTGAGATTAAAGTATCAAGTAAGTGATTCAATTTACTTAGAATTAACTTCCAAATAAACTCTTTAAAACCCAAAGGTTACATTTTAGGAGAGAGATTGCACTAGGCTCCTGTTGGAATGTCTTCGGCAGTGCAGTCTGCAAGACTTCTTTCCATCTGGGGTACCTTCAGAGCTTTCCCTGATGTTCAGCACAAATCTTTGCTGTGTCATTTGTGGTCAGTACTTCTTAATGTTCTCATCATGCATGAAGAGAAAAATTAGTTCTTCCTCAAACACCATTTATTCAGCCTGTTGTATTTGTCTCTGCTTTTGTCACTCCTTCAATGTCTTTGTACCACATCTTGGAGTGCCTGTGGGGAGCCCTAACAACCCAGCTGAGACTCAGGAGGGGTCAGTGGTTAGCCATTGTTTTCTGGAGACTCCGCTCTTACATTTAACAAACAATAAAATCTCAAGTCCCTTCCCCGGTGTGGTTCCTAGGAGATGTAAGGTGCTTTAGAGTGGCTGCAAGACCTGGGAGGAAGCAGAGTGTGGGCAGTGATGGTGTTTTGGGTGCTCATTCTTGACCTTTAGCAGCTCCAGAGATGCTGAACGCCCTCTCCCTGGCAGTGCACTTGAGAAAAGCATTGCTTGCAGAGCAAAATACCATTCGCTTAAGAGAGAGTAGGCTGCTCTGGCACATAGTGCCCCCCTTTGTAGTTGGCAATTGGTAAACACATTGTATTTAAAGTAAAGGGGAGGGAGGAGAAGTTGAATTTGAAAGAAAACTCTCTTTTTTCCTCATGCTGAGCTGCTTCCAGGCACCCCTAGGTGCTCATCGTTCTGCCAAGGCGGTATTCAGCACTCCAGGCAAGCCCCAGGCCCCCACAGTCTCCCCCAGCAAGTGCAGTGCCGTGGGGCTATGCGATAAATCCCTCCCCTGCAAAATTCAGGGCTTTATTTTTGCAGAAGAATCCAAAAGTGGCAACCCAGGGGGAAAAAGAATTCAAATTCGAACTTCCCACACGGTGACACTGAGTCACTGAAGCTGCTTACGAATATCATTATGAATATTTGCTGAAAACAATATTCCTGCCTGATAAAGCAGAAAAGTGTTCAGGCTACATAAAATTCAGTGCCCTGTTAAAAGTGTCTGTTTTCAGCCTCTTGTTTCTCAGTGATTTAGGAGACATGTTACATCTCTGGTAAAAGGGTTTTGAGCCACAAGGTGTAACTCAGATGGAAGCTTGGGTTTTGGGTTGGGTTGTATTCTAGCTTCAAATGCTTGAGAAGGAGGAGGGACAAAAGGAAGCAAAAGGCTCTGTTTATGGTCTCTTGAGAAGACAATATACTGGAGAGAGTGTTTTGTTTGCATATAATATAGACAAGTTGCAACATAGTATTCTACCTTATCCTAGTATTAACAACTGGATTTCATGTGAATCCAAAGGAAATGTTTAAACATTTAATTTCATTGTCTCGGGAGTTGTTTTTATTCTCAGGGTTTGATTTACATTGTGGGTTTGTTTTGTGCTGTAAAAGACAAGATACGGAAATTGAGCGACATCAAGCACACAGTATTTCTCAGCAGTTTAATTGTGTTGTGCTATAAAATCTGAGGTGGTAATGATTGATGATGGCAGATCTGTACTTAAAAGTATCACTTGGGTATGTTGGGAATGAGCCGGTAGACCAGCTGGCTCTTTGCCATCTAGCAGGGGATAGTAAGGAGGCAAAAAATCCCTCCCCAAACAAAACCTAAAAAAAAAAAAGTGGAAAGTTCAGTTTCACTCATACATGTGGTTGCAGGTCTTCTGATAGGAACATAATCTGATTTGAGATGGTTATATTGTTAGTGTTTGAGGACTGACTTATGATTAGCTGCTAATTATTCAGGATCTCCAGAGTGTTAAGCAGGGAAATGTGGGCTTCTTGATGCAACCAGAACTGCTGATTGTGCAGATGAAA
This sequence comes from Heliornis fulica, assembly GCA_013399135.1. Lineage (NCBI taxonomy): Eukaryota > Metazoa > Chordata > Aves > Gruiformes > Heliornithidae > Heliornis > Heliornis fulica. The sequence goes on along the minus strand of VXBZ01005662.1, from coordinate 1,341,401 downwards.
CCTGGGTGAATGTAGCTACAACCTCCACTAATGGACCAGTGCCTGTGCCGCGAGTTAGGATTGGCTCTACAGAGGGGAAGAAAAGGGACAAATACATTGCAGAAATACACTTGATATCATAAATACTTCTTCAGGAGTTAATGACTGCACTTAAACCATCAGTCCTCTGAACATTTAGCTTTCAGAAGTTCGTTAATATGCCTATTTAGTTTTCAGGCATGTCTCTGATCATTAGAACACAGAAGCAGGGGCAGGGGAATTCAGGTTTCTTAGTCTTAAGCCCTGGAACAGCAAATTTTGACATAGCTTTGATGACTTGTGATGTTGGTGTAAGTCTATGTCATTGTAGAAATAAAGAGCCAGCCTTGTTTCCTTTTCAAGCAAGAAAAAGAGGGGATGTCAAGGAATATTTGGGCTGAAACATGTTTCAGCATTTGCGTGTTAGTTTTCTAAATGATAGTTGCTATTAATGTCAGCTATGCTCGCTAGAAAAGCCATTACGTGTTAGTAGAGCTTTCTCCTGTTAATTGCCCCGTGGAGTTAATTCTGACTTACATGACTGACCTTTATATCCAAGTAGAAAGACATCCAGAATATGCATTCCACTTAGGACCCGATTCATTGAATCAGACTTGGACCTAATTGCCCTATGAATTGCAAACTACACTCCAGTCTGTGAGATGTTCTCATGTTGCAGGCTCTTTATAATAACGTGTTAATGGCACAGAGCATTGAATCGATCTTGGTAATTTTATTTCTGCAACTCCAAAGAATCTTCACGACTTTTTAAATGGCACAAAGAGAACTAATAGTGAAGAAATTTAAGCTGTGTAGTGAAAATTACACTGTATGTGGATGATATTTGTACTTTATGTTTGAAAAATTAAATATCTGAAGCAATTTTTTTCCTCTCTTTGACTTTATTATTTCATATCATCTTTCATTGCAATAACTGGCAATTATATAAGTCCGTCTGCATCCCTGACAACGATCCTGAACTTTTCCAGGTACTGTCATGTTTAGAAATGATTTATAAAAAATGGGAAGAGAATGTATTATGAAATCTAGGCTTAAAGGAACTGAATTTGTTTTAAAACAACAAGTCATGGTTATAAGAACCATTCTCAGTTTGACAGAAGTGATTGGATTTGATGTGGTCTGTTACTCTGAACAGCAATGCAGATTTTTTCCTGTTTCATATTTTGATGGTGGACCTACAGAGGATACTTCTGTGCATTTTGACAACAGAGATGACTGGTTTAAAGAGTAATGCCTAAGATTTTTAGAAACCCAAAAGAGTTTATGTGCCGAATTCCACTATAATTGTGATGGAAGTTGACTTCCCCAAGTCAGTGATTCCTAGATCTTTAAATTCTTTATCATGCATGTATTTTTTTTTACCAAAGAAAAAATTTAGAGGTTACATAGGTCACCAAACAAGTGTGAAAACTAGGAAGTATCATTTATCTGTTGCTGATTAAGGTACCATAATGATGTTTACCTAAGAAGCAAAACAAGGAATATTTTTGGCACTTAATAATGCAACTATATCCCATCAAAATTGCACAGAAAAGAGACTTATTTTTGTAATGTGAGGAACATTTCCTTATTTCCCATAAGAAGCTTTTTTCAAGCGATGGAGACCATTTGTACCTGGCGTAGATTCCTCTAGTTCACAAAATAGGCTTCACCTTAAATTGGCAGGAATTTGGCATGAGCCCTCATCATTTGGCTGTATCTGCAATTCTGCAAGGACTGGCTATTGCAGCAGCTAAATCCAAGGAAAATTATTACTCTGAAAAGTCACATTAAAAAGAACTAATATCAGTTGAATTGTGAAGAAGAAAAGCCAGTTCCTATGTGTTATTAAGTTAATGAATCTCCCCTGATTTCAGGGATTATATTGTCATTTATAGCATGCCAGGGATTCTAGCTGGCAGTTTTAGGTAGCAAACATTGATGTTATCCTTTGGCCAGTTAAATGGTATGTTCTCAATCAGGCCCTATGCCAGTGAGAGGGGTGATTCTCATGCAAGGAGTAAAAAGATGCCTGTGTATCTTAAAACTCTTAAAGTAATTGCCCTTTGAATTATAAAATAATTAGTTTTCTTTTTAAAGTGTCTTCTCTGTGTAACTGTTTGCTTTTTATAAGAGATTTTCCCATTTCTGTTTTTGAGAGAGAAAGATTGGTTGCCTTTAGGGGTTTACTGTAGTAACTATGATTTTATGTTTCTCATTCCTTTCTGGAAACCATGTTTCTCCTTCTCTGTTGGAAACTATACTTTTGTGTGCTCCAGTGCAAAATAAGTTAGTGAACAAAGCAAAACAGAAATTGCCTAGAGGCTGGGCTTTTTCATTTTGACTTTATATAAGTATACTTTTAAACAAATCTGGCCTGATGGAAGCACTTCCCTGGCATCCTTGAAGAGCTGCAGGTGCTGAGATGTCTCTGTCCCCGCAGGACTGGCAGGGAAGATGCTGAGCTTGAAAAAAGGTATTTACTAGTAGCAGTAGGACCATTAGTATCATGTTTTGGAGTGTGATAGTCCTAAATTACGTCTAAAGCAGTCATCTATAGCATGGTGGATGTGTATGGGGAGTGAATGATCTTTTTAATCTAGAAAATAGGATACACTTTTTTTTTTTTCACAGGGAGTTTCTTTGCAGAGGTGTAGATTTATTAGCTCAAATCTCTGCCTGGTTAGAAGAGAGTAGGTAGCTTGTTTTAGACATACTTTGTCCAACTCAAGCGGCAACCGGGCATGTTCTTGGTAGAAAGTTACTGTACAACTGCCTTTATCCACCATAGGCCTCCTGATGGACTTCACGTTTCCACAGCATTCTGCAGCTAGTGGCAGTACCACATGTTTCTCTGTCGGTTGGACTCGATGCTGTCTTGAGGTCCCTTCCAACACCTACAGTTCTGTGATTCTCTGAACCTGAGCATCAGTGAAGGGAAGCACTGTGGGGTAAAATAGGCGACCAGCCACAGTGTAAGCTAATGCTACCTCCATAGCGGGCTGTGGCTGGGTTATGTTTGTATTCAGGAAAGAGTTGTTTAAATATTCTCCGTTTGTTTTGCTTTGTCTTAGCTGGGAGGTTTGTTTATCCTGGTTTGTGCACATTGAAAGGGAAGTGTAATCTATAAGGATAATTGTAATGGCTGAAATATAAGAGGTGCAGACCATTGCCCGCACCCATGTTGAAGCTCCTCTAGTTTTCATCCTGTGATACCTGATGAGGAAGTTAGATGTACTTCTTGGGCCTAGCTTGTACTTTCTCAAACTAGTCAGGTGTCTGCATAAAGGAACTGTGACACATACTTTTTCTTAAACTGATTTTTAGGTTAAAATTTTCAGTCAGCGTTAGAAAGATCATATTTGTAGAGATTAAAACATGAAATTGGTCAACAGAAAGGTGACAGTCTTCCAGGGCAGGATCAGAATTACAAAGCCAGCACCACAACAAAAAAGGTTTATCTTAATAGGAAAGTCCCACTCCTAACACAGCTAACCATAATAAATGCATGTTGAAGGAAACAATCAAGAATTCACTGAGGCTTAAGAGATTTGCGGTGTTGAGGCTGTAAGACACATCATCCGGTTGCTGTTTTGCCTCCTGCCTTTATTTTCCTTTGATGCAAGTTTCTTTATGAAGTATAATTAAAAATTGAACCTAACACTTGGATTCTTGTTTTTCAGTGGCTGAATACAAACAGTATTGTAGACAATACAATAACCAGGAAGAGTTTACGTAGGTGCATAGGTTTCTTCTGCTTTTATTATGTGATTTAAATGCTAAACTGCAGTTCTGGCTGCCCTTGAATATCAAAAAAACTGGAAGTGACATCAGATGTGTTTGACATTTTGCTGGAATACAGTGCTGCAGCAGAAGTGCAAGTACAAGTTCTACTTTGTTTAATAACTGTAATGATATTTTGTTGGGGAGAAAGAAATCTATTAGAAATCAGCAGAAAAAATGATAAATATTTGTTAAAATTCAGAAAAATTACTGGTACTCTCTTTTAAGGCACAAAATGGCACAGAGTATAAAAATACTAAAACTGGAAGGAGATAATTTGTTAAAATTAATTGATGAGCCCTGCTGTGGGAGTGTGGACATCATATTATTTGATATGCAAATTTCAGATAACTAATTTGGAATCTTTTCTACTTAGTCATTATAAGTCGATACTGCTCCACTGAATTCTGTTAAACTGCTTTGCTGTAAAACTTCCAAGAGGTTTTGTTGGTGACAAGTATTTCTCTCATCTCATTCACCATATGCTCCTGCTTTGCCGTTGCTGATTCAGCTATCTTTTGAATTTAACGTGTTCTTCAGGGTGATCCTTCAATACAGAGCCATTGTAAGTAAATAAATTCACACTTGATAGTCTTGAACGACAGCAGTATCTTCATCTTGGATGTGCAGAATAGGAACATAATGCTTTAACTTCCCTCTCGTGCTCAACAGTGTGTTACGTTCTTCGGCCTGCCTTACCCTTCTGTCTTATTAAAAATTGCCTGGTCTGCTTGTCTGTTTACTACAGCTGAAACGATCTATAAATTATCCTTTTTAAAACTCTTGCATCTTTTCAAAATGACTCCTTCAAGCTGTTTCCATAACCATTACGGTACACGATTGAAACTGCAACCCTTAAAGAATTAAATGAGTACTGGTTAGGAAATTTTGCATTGCAGAGAATGGCTTGCTTGTAATAAAGGGGAGAAAAATGAACCTGAATTACTGAAGCTTAAAATCTGAAGTTCTCCCCAAAGTTTGAAAATGACTTCTCACTTTTTTTGTGAAGGAAATAAATTTTTGGACCCTCTCAGCCCAATGAAATTTTAATTTTGAAGCTTGTGAAGGTATTTTTGTTGATCAGGGATTTTGTCAAGCTGGTGCTTATATGGCATCAGATGGCGCTTCTGCGAGCGGTTCGGAAGTAGGCCTTGCGAAGATACGTACCGAAATACGAACCAGACAGTCCCTCTGGGCAAATTGCTTGGGAAAAGGAGGTTTTTCTGGGTCTGGTAAGGTCTGTGTGTGGTAGGACGCCAGATCTGTTAATCATCACTGCAGGATTCTCCTAACTAGCAGTTGTCACTCTATTCATTGATCCAAAACTTCAAATGCCTGAAATCTGAGCAGGTACAAACTGTAGTGGTTTCAAACCCACCATACAAACCTTCCCTTTTAGGTGTCTCACAATATATTTTCTTTTTTTCCATGCAGTTTAAACCTGTATAGGGGGTGCAGACTTCAGAAAAAGCACACTATGGAACATGGGGGTTTGGATTAGGTTTGTAGGTAATTTCTTGCACTAAGTTTTCTGATTTGAAGATCGTAATCTGGAAAGCAGTCATCTCTTGAAGAACATCTTTTGGCTTTGTGTAAGTAACAACAAAATCGGATGAAGTATCTGCCAATGGGGTGTTTTTCCACCTTCAAAATTTATGATCTGGATTTTAAACTCCTTCACCTTTTTATTGCTATTGATAGAGCTCAGTAAGTCTGTGCTTTGGGCATTCTTCCATTCAAAGCTATTTCATTTTATTGTTAAAATTAATGTGAAAGCTGTGAAGATGTGGGGGAAATTAGTATTTTCTGAAACATCGAGCTACTGATATCAGAAGATACAAGAAAGCTGAACCCCTTATATGTATATTCATGCTGAAAATGGTATTATTTTTCCAGGCAGTTTTGTTACTGAAAATATGGCATACATCTAAAGAGAGTACTTTGTCGTTAATTCTCTTGGAAGTTTTTTTGATTGTTTTTTAAACTTCAGCCGTGGGCAGGTGGCAGAAGTTCTGTAGTTCTGGTTGGTGTGAGTTGTCAGCATGGTCGAGTTATGTGAAAATTAATTCTGCTTTTTTAATGCCTTTGTACTGAAATGTTAGAAAAATTGAGGCTTGTGGGAAGCAAAATTGACCCAACGTCCGTGAGAAAGCAGTGTTGAGGTCTTCAGCGTTCTTCTTCTGTACTTGTTAGCCAGGTATCTGAGCAGCCACGTAATCAGTAGAGATGTGTCGAGTTCTTCTGGCTGCAGGTCTGGCCTGTATGGTTTTGAACTGAATATGAACTGGTGAATCCTTTCAGTCTCCACAAAACTGATGTACAGAGCTTTCCATAAAGACCGTCAGTCCAAAAAAAAGAACTCTGAAGAATCACTCAGAAGATAATCTTATAAATATACACATGCCAACAGTATTTACATATCCTTTGTGGAGAAACTGAACTGCAGATTACACGTCTCAGTTTAGCTTTTCCACAATTTGGGAAAATATTTGTAGTTATTGCAGGGCTGCTAAACAACAATTAAAAGCTAACTGATTGAAATGGTTTAAAGGTTCAGTTTTGCATGTAATCATTACATGAATTAATTTCTGTTGGCTGAATAGTTTGGGAGCTTCAAATAATCTTGCATTTGTGACACATGAAGGTAATTAAAGGGAATCTTTACACTTTTTGTACAGAAAGAAATTAAGCTAATTTCTTACGAATTTTGGGGATCATTTGAAAGAATAAATAACTCCTGGGAATTAGGAAGTAGCATGTATGCATTATTAGAAAGAGCATATTTGGATCGCTCTAAATAACCAACAAAGTTGAGCTGCATTTATATCTTCTTAAAATTTTATACTTCTGGAGAGCAGGCTGTTGCTCAGAGTCATCATCATAACATGTTTCTTATGAATTACACCAGTCATGATACTGAGTGTTGTGGGAAAAGGAAGAAAACCACAAAACAGTTGTGTCTGCCTCCCAGTGCCAGGAGCAGGAGGTTCTCGGAGGGCAGGTTGCTCTTCTACCAGGTGAGCAACTTCGGCAACAGCTGGTGGTGGGAATGTCCTCTGTGTTTCCGCTCAAGTGCCTCAGTGTCTATGGACTGTGGTAGCAAATTTTCTGGTTGTAGTGGAGTAGATACATTGCTGGGATGATGTCACAGGATTTCCACCCCCCTGCCCCCCGCCGATGCACACACACAGGGGTTGAGCCATGGTCTTATCTTGCCATTACTTAAAGGTATTTTTATTGCTTTGAGAATGTGCAACCTTTTATGTGTCTCACTCTGCCGAGGCTGCTTGAACTGAAAATCTATTAGCTGGAATCTTTGATTTTCTCTTTTTCCTTCACCTTAGTTTTCTTGATTTCCCACGTTTGACAATGCTGTGTATATCACCACTTCGAATATTTTACCTATAATGAGGCAATTTCTCCCTTATTGGAAAGCTGTAATCATCTAGTCATGTTTTTAGAGGCAGAGATGGCACAATGCAAAATGGCTTGTATCAGAAATGTGTCTTTTCCATCTGCCTCAGTTACTGTGACAAAAGATTTTACTGTCCCCACAAACCTTGCATCCCTCATATCTATCATGGCTATAATTACATTAAATCTTCACACAATGTCAAAAAAGAATTAATTACCTCATTCCCCACCCCCCCATATAAAGGCTTTCTAGATACAGTCATGTATTTGTGTGCCCCGAGTCATATGCTAAATCCTGATTTTTTCTAAAAAAATACAATATACAGGTCATTGTATGTGACACAGCTTTAAACATCTGCCTCATATCAGCATGAGGCTGTGAGTAGTGTTGCTGGAGGTATATTTGGATGAAGTGCAAAACTAAGTTCATTGTTTTCTCAGTCATGGTTATCTTTCCTCCCAAGAAATTAACAGAATTTTTCTGATAAGATCACATTGTAATGTTTGACAACCATCCACCATAAACATTTCTTCCTTGTGCAGTGGTTTCAGTTTGGTTTGTTTTGCAAGTTTTTTAGAAGAATGGCAGTGAAAGGGACAATAAAAGAAGTAGCACACTTCAGAGCAGTTTCATACACACAATGACTTAGTTTGAAATGTCTCGTCTAGACCTGAAACCATGGTGTCTTAAATAATCTTTTAAAGAGATGTGTTAATAGAAACGGCCTAAAAATGGTTTTAGATATTGCATTCAGCCTGCTTAAAATTCTGTCTGTGGTTTCAATTCTACTGTGTTATTTTCTTTCTGTCTAAACTGTATCATCGTCTGCGATTCCCGTGTCTGCAGCACCATCAATATTGCTTCCTGCAGCATTACGCTTTCGCTCAATCCTGGCCCTGTGGCGTCAAATTGCTGATTGTTTTTCAGAGCATGGACTGAAAACTATGGAGATTTTTCAAGGAATAAATAAAGTGTGCTGCTTGTTCTTAGTTTCACGCCTTAGGAAGCCTCTCTCCAGCAGGCAAAGGGACAGGGGACTTTCTGAAACTTTACATAAGCAAAATGTGGATTTGACAGCATGTGAATGGGCAGCTTCTCAGTTTGCCAGTGGTTTCCAGCTTCCTTCCTTTGTGGATCCCTAAACGTTTTTCAGGGTAGCAGCATCCTACTTGGGAAACTGACTGTGAAGTCAGTATTTGGCACGCGCTGGTCACCATTGCAGACTTTGTGGAGACGGCCGTTAGTGCTGGTTGAGTCATGCAAACACCAGTAAGGAAGAAGGAAACACAGCTTTTGGAGGCTAGCTCGGTTATTTTGCCAGTCACATTTCTGGAGAAGGGAAATACGCTCTGGTGCTGTCTTTAAAACAAAACTTTCTTTTCATGTAAATAAAATAGTGGGATTTTTTTTTCTATCAGTGACTCTTGGAAAACATAGAAAATAAGTTACCTAAAAAGATAGAAATGTTGCTGTGATTTAACCATTTTTATAGTTCATCTCATATTGTTTCTTAAGTTGTATAAACATCTTTAAACATCTTGAAATGATACATGTACTGAAATTTTCTCCTATTTCACTTTTAGCTCTTGCATGATAGGCAGACACATACTGCAGATGGAGGAGAGACTAGAAATTGTTTCCATTTGAGTGTGGTCAGCTCCTGTTAGAATAGGTCCCTCTTACTGCATGACTGACCATGCTTTTAAGAGCCTTATCAACATGGAGCTGTCACTTGAAGTCTATTATAGTCAGCTGGTATGAGGCAAGTAGAAGGATTTCACTGATCTCAATCCTAAAACTTTTGATTTCTCATTTATTTTGTTATTCCAGAGTGCTTTAAGTTGGAGATCAGTTTTGAGCATGAGAGAAAATTCTACTATGAAGTTGTTTATTCCATCTGATCAACTGTTAATGTCTTGTTTTTAAAAGCACTTTTTGGAGAGCAGTGCTTTGGTACTCAGGCATCGAGAACACCACATAATTAGTGGGTATATAAAAACATAGTTTGTTCTTGTGATTAGTCACATAATTAATTTGGTAGACTATTCTTTTTCTTTAAAAACATTTAACTGTAGAATATAGTCATTCCAGCTTTTGATATTTTACTTACCATATTAATAAATTTTAATATCCAGAAATGCAAAGAATGAACTTCCTCTTAAATTATACTCTTTAGAGAACAAAAGAAAAATTAAACCAAAGTAAATGATGAGTTTGCTTGGCGATACTGAAATGAACTTATAATATATACAGTACAAGTAGTATTAATGAAATGTCATGTTACAGCTCCATAGCTTTTTTTACCCCTCAGAAACCTAACATGTCATTTTGTTTTCTCTTGTTGTTAAGTGGCAATGACATCCTGGTAAGGCATTTTGTCTGGAAGCCCAGAGACCTCTCGGGGCTTCGTTTAAGTTTTGGCAATGTTGCTGAGAGCTCTGGACTTTCCACGATCCCCACAATAAAAACACAACAGACACAGTCTGCATATTTGACTAGAATAGTACTTGTAAAGGTGGTAGGAATATAAATCAGGTTTTACCAGGTGAAGGAGGATTTACAGCTACTAGAGTAGTGTGTGCTTTATTCCCAAGCTCCTTCAAAGGTGCTACAAATAATGAATGATCCCACCATGGATGGGGCAGGATTAGGCACCAGGTACATTTTAGGAACTCTCAGTAAAGAGGAGCTGCTGCTGCCTTGAGGGACTCATATCCCCTTAATTAAAGTGTCGTACCCTGACATTGCCATACAATTATTCCCTCTGCACTGCCATCCCTTTCCAATTAGGTAATAAAAGGAAGTGGTGAATTGTTGCCCACTCTTCATCTTGCTGGCATTGGAGGAACAATGCTAAGGCAGATACGTAGGCTGGGAACCTTATCATCCCTCTGGCTGGTGAAAACCCTTTTGTGAGCTGCTGTTTGTAACAGAGATGGGTCTTCCCTGTGTTTATGAGACTAAATGCCAAATTCTTATTAGTGCTTTGTGGATATTCAAATCGAGCTGCTGCCTGTTTTCCAGTTGCTAGACAGTTGAATACAATAAGCTGAGTTAAAAAAACAACTGTGCTTTTACTTGAGTTCCTATTGTTGCAGTTGCATAAATAGAACACAAGTGTCTTTACTAGGCTCAGTGTTGGAGAAGGAAAATAAGCAGATTTTTTTTTTTGTGTGTGTGTATGTAATGTCAGGTCAAACACCAGAAAAAAAGTCGGTCTTTCCCTGCCACTGCTGCTAATACATGGGCCAGGTTCCTGACCTGCTGACCACGTACAGTTATCCTGATAATTCAGAAGAAAACACAGACCCTGAGTGTTGCTCTGGCTTTGCTATCTTATGGCTACTTCCCTGAGAACAGTAGCTCTTCCAAGACACAAAACTAACACCACCACCCCCCAACCCAGGCCCTTGCCAAAGCTTTTCCTTGAATTACCATCCAGTCCATAGCAGTATTTTACCAGTAAATAGCAACATCGGTGCAGTATCTCTTTCTTTGGTAGCATCAGTCAAAAAAGATCAGAAAATAATCAAAAGGAGGAGATGTTTTTACTGTTGAAATAATTAAAGGAGGCTTAAAACAGCCATCCTAATTGAGACGGGGACTTGAGCATCAAGGTGTCTGGGTTTAGCGTAGCAATGGAGGATGCTTTTGGAGCCGTTGTCTTTCAGTGACACTTCAGGAATTCACACACTGTACATAGATGACGTGATGCATCCTGAAAGATCCACTTTGGAGTACCTAATTCTGGAAGGGAATGTTCTCTGTGTATCGAAGAGCTCACATAACTGAGGGGCAGCCTCAATTATGTGCCAAAAACCAAGGTAGGATGAATTATCCCACACCAACAGAGAAGCTGCATTCTCTGTTCATTGGTTATTTAGGCCCTTGGAAGGGGCTTGCCACAAATGTATATTTGAAAAACATGTCCAAAAGGATTTGGATTTTTAAAACAATTTCTCTTTAATCATTTCACTTTTGTAAGTCTTTTAAAGCTAATTTTCAAAGATCTATTTGGAAAGAAAAGAAGCAGCACCAAAACCTCCCCAGAAATGCTAATTGGAATAAAGCCTTCCAATCCTTCTCAACAAGTTTTCACAGAAACAGTATTCCTCAACAACAGATCTTTTCTGCTCTGAAGTGGTATGCTGAGAAAGCAGGAAATGAGAAGTGCAGGCACAGAGGAGGAAGAGAGGAAAGAAATTAAAATAAAAGATACTACAGGCATAGAGCCAAGACAGCAGTTGTGAGCTAGGGCAGTAGTTGAGGGTTTCAAAGCAAAGCTGTTTATTACCTAGTTGCATTGGCAAAGGGGCAGCAGCAGGTTTTGCTGGGAGTGTTTTGAGGAAGGGGAAGAAAAGGGAAGAGAAAGGCTTATGGGGTGTTTGGCAGCCAGGCAAGAGCTCATCATTGGGTTTGCCAATTAATCTGATAGGGCTCCGGAAAGGAAGTTGAAGAAGAGGCAAAAGACATTGGGTTTGGCTGTGGGAGTAACTGCGAGAAAGCCTGAAGAAGCTCTGAGGCTAAATGTGGGGCTGGGGACAGCACTGCCGGAAGGGTATTACTGCTGCAGGGGAGAAACAGCCTCTGAACATGAGTGTGAGAACTGGGGTTTCCTAACAGGGAGGAAAGGGAAGATGAGTTCACCTTTCAGCTTTTGTGGGCAGAAAAACATCCATATTGAGGTGGCGTAGACACAGAGAACTTTCTCACTCTGTTTTTTGCCTTTGCCTTCTGTAATCATTGCTCTTCCAGCTGCAGTGGGTCTGCTGCCTCAGAGCTAGGACCTGTACTGTCTTTGCAATGGAGCGCTAGTCTTTCAGAGCATACCAAGTATGGAAACAATGCCTATAGAAAGCCTACTTTTTCATACTTGACGTTTTTATGCCCTCATATATTTTGTGACCCACTCAAGTGTAATTAAAATTGTCAAGGATGTTCCCAGTATTGCTTTATTTACACATATATTTGAAATTGTCTGAATTAATATGAAAATCTATGTGATGTCTTTTATGGAATGACCTCTAAAATGTCTTTTAAAAACCCCCAAAAACCACAATGGTATGCCATGGATACATCCCACAGTCTGTAAGCAGCATCCTACAAGGTATTTAAGACCCTCAGTTCACATATATTTCATGGTGGTCTACATTATCGTCTATGTATCGGTATCTCTGACATTGTCTAGTGACCTTCAGGTTTTCACGGCTTGGCCTATATGGCCCTGTTAAATCCATAGGGAAGCATGTGTGATATTTTCTGCTCCTACAGCCAGGATTTTAGTGTCTGTTGTGACACAAGTACTCAACTCCTTGGAGAATTCAGCCATAAGTCACTGACATGATTCCTTTTTCCTGAATCTCCATAAACCTCACAGTGTTTGAAGGAGCCACCATTCCCTTCACCACCTCTGCACCTATTCCAACACCCTGCACATGAAGAAAAAGCCTGGAGAACATTATATTGCAGCTGCAGGTGTGAGAGACTGGGGCAGGAGAGGACAGGGAGGTATATATGTGTATATAAAATGAGTACTTGGGGGCTGCTGAAGCCCTTCTGTGGTGAGCATCACATATATACATGAGAAGAAACCAGATTGCATTGCTGAGATGTGCAGATCCAGGAGACAGCTGGCAGCACAACTCAGCAAACCAGACCACAAGCGTGCCTGACCTTCTAGCCTGTGTGCCCTCATCTGCTTCTCTCCGCTGCTTCCCTGGTAGGGGTTCTACGCTCTGCAATTAAGGAGGATGAGAGGAAGTGTTTGTGCTGTGCTGACAGATCTGTAGTGGCTGATGACAGGTAGGCTGCTTCCTTATGCCCTAAACGCTTTTAATGACCTTCCAACATGAGGTCATTAGCTGCAGGAAAGAGAGACACACTGCTGGCTGTGTTCCTGTGCATCAGTTCAGTGGTACAGGCAGCACAGAGAGAGTTTGGGAAGAAACCACATGGGTATCATTAGCACGAACTTTAGCATTACCTTTGGCAGCCTTCAGGTCTGTGGGGCATTTTGTGGAAGCTGTGCACAGCAAAATGCTTCTCCTGGCTGTCACCAGCTGTCAGAGGTTGCAGGTGAGGAGGGGAGAAGGTTCAGTTCACTCTCTCCCAGCCAGACCATTGCTTCTTCACTGCTGCAGGCAGAGACGTCCGTCCTCTTTCCAGCCTTTGCTAGGTGACAGCCAAAGCAATATGAAAAGCAAAGGGATGTGTTTAGTGGAAATTTTTCATGGAATGAAGTTGTGTAGGGCTTGCTTTATGTTTCTTTGGAAAATCAAGAACTGCTAAGTTTTAAAGGTCTCTGTACTAATAATGTTTATTTTTTGTTTCGGTAGCAGCGCGTCCTGCAGCTATGATATTACCGCTTTGCAGCACTTCCTTAGTAGTTTGCACCGTTTCTAACTGCTGGCAACTGTAATGCTTTCAATATATAATAACTAAGCAAGGTAGTTTTCTAAAGGAAAATAAGCAGATGTCAAGGTTACGGTTGAGCTTGGGACGACAAGTCCCTGGTAATAAGCACTTTGTTCAAGCCGGCGCACTGAATAGTTCTGCAGGAGATTTTAGCACTAAAGCTTCTGTTGTGACTCACGAAAGCTATTGTTTTATCTGAGGCAGCCGATCTCTGAGCTGTGTTATCTCCAGGGCACAGCACCATTGGGCTGTAGTGTATTCAAGGGTTTTGGGCTTGGCAAAGTTAAGAGGTTGAGGTCTCCTTATGGCTGTCATTTCCTGCTCCCATCTCCCCTGTGGTCTTTACTTGCTGCATCTCATTTTCCTTCTTGTAAGCTTGACTTTTTGTAGATCTGTTTGTTGTTGTTATGTCTTGTGTGAGTTGTTATATTGCTGCTGGTACTATTATGTTCAGAAGTGCCCGGGCTCGCGTTCGGGGTGCATATGCCCGCACACTTGGAGCTGGGAATGCTTTCACCTCCCCCACAATTTAGAAGCCGGACGGAGGCTCTCAGCAGTTACCTTGGAAGAGCCTCCTCATTGCCTCTTCACTTCTTCCCACACATTCATCCATGAGCTGCCTTCTCTCAGTGTCTTCTTCCCACTCCCAGCCCATAAAGCTTGTCGTGCTGTGCGCATCTCAACACCCACACTGCCACAGCTGTCAGCTCTGTGTCCCCTGCACTGCCAACGGCAGCATCCCGTCCTGCCTTGGGCTTCCAGAGCGGGATCGCTCCCTTGCAGACAGAGCAATCTCTGCAAGTCACAAGCTGTGCAGTCTCCCAATCTCCAAACACACTAATGCTTACATGTATATTTTGTTGGGGTATTTATGAAGTTCGTTTGATTTATCAGTATCAAAAGGAAATGTGAAACAAGCATTATTTGGCTTCTCGGGAAACACAAAACATTTTCCATGTTTTGAAAATGAATGCTTAACAAGGCCCACTATGGTTTGATTTTAATGACATATTAAATCCAGAAAATGCAATAAAAATTATATTTTTGAGATGAAGAAAAAATACCAGAAGGATAAAAATATATTTATCATTTAAATGCCTTTTGGACAAAGCATTTCAGCCAGTGACAGTTTTACGTATTTTCCTACATTTGGCTATGGAGCTATGACAGAAGAACAGGGTTTTTAGAGCCTCAACTGGGTGTCATGGGAAAGCTAATTTTAGGCAAGTAGACAATTAGGTATAAACACATAGGGTACACACTGTTTTCTAGCGGATCATTTGGCAGTCAAGAAAATGGCATTTTACAGTACTCTGTGGAGTAGCTCTTTTTTTAGTATGGCTCCCCTCTGAGTACCCACCTTATCTTCACCACTAGATTATCATTTGTCCTGTAAATCCAGGGGAAATCCTGTAGGGAGCTGATTTGCTTTGGGTTTAATCAGTGTGATGGGGAGCTGTTGGACTCCTGTGTAACGATGAGACAATTTGCCTTTACCTCCCTCCCCATCTTGTTCCTCTCCACATCACTAAACCCAACTTTCCACAAACTTTCTACGTTTCTACCTACACTTTGCTCTCTTTACTGTTTTTATTTTTTTCTAATGCCCCACCTGGACCTTCCCAACTGCGCTGCGAACTCATCCCTCCCTTTCTGCACCCCGTGAGCTTGGAACATGCTGCTCTTTCCTTTCTCTCTCCAGCATCATTCCCTGTTGCTGATAGTCTGCTGTACCCTTACGCCTCAGTCGTCGCTCCTTACGCTCCAGGCTTCCGCTTAACTCGGGTTTCCATCTCAGATCATGTCTTTTAGACCTTGGTTCATCCTTCGTGCTGTGCTTGGGGCTATCTCCAGTTGGTCCCCATCTGCTTTGAAGGCAGCACCCAAAAGCAGGTGCCGGTTTCCAGCCAGCTCCTTTTCCTGGAGCTGAGGGGGATCGGAAGAGCGTTCAGCCATTCATGCTTACGCGCACGGGTGTTGCCGAACACAGGTGTACATACAAAGCAATGGCTTCTCACAGCAGTGTGTTTACCTCATCTTCTGAGGTTTAGTTTTCCCCATTCTGTATTTATGCAGTTGTCAACCCCAATTTTCAGGGCCCTCTGAGTAGCACCCCATCACTCCAGACCATATCCTTGGTTACTTGGGGTGAGATTGAGTCTGCTCCATGCTTCAGGGTGCTCTCCATCCCTTCAGTCTTCATGGCACTTACAAACCAAATAAATGTACTCTGTACTCCACCATCCTTTTGTTAGGAGGCGGTGGTTTCCAAACAGTGGCAAAATTTACCTGTGAAGGAAGGAGACATCTGAAAATTTAACGACAAATAGGTGGCATGGTCTGTTCAGAAGAGACTGCTGCAGATTTTTCATTAACCATGCTGGCTTAAAGAGACATTTAGAGGAAATATCTCTCAGCATTTGAATCTGCCAGCCGTTTATGTCTGTTTACTGTAGGTGTACCTGTGGCAGATAAACTGTGAGAAAACTGGATTAGGATTGTCTTTTAAAAGTTAATCAAATATTATGGTTTTTATCCTGTGGGGAATTAGGCAAATCTGATTATTTTTCCATCGTGACTGGAGGAAAAATGTAAAAACATATATTTTCATCTAGAAAGTTGAACTACTTTGTTATTGTGGTCTTAGTTTATTAGGTAGATTATTTCGTCATTTGACTGATCTGAACATGGAGTTTTGGTCTGCTAAAATGAATCAAACTGTTCAAACTTAATTTGTTATTAAATGATAACTTGGAAATGATAAGAAAAAAATCTTTCTGGAGCCGTGGTTTCTGTGACATTAGAGGTTACCAGGATGCTCTCAGATAATATCGTAAAATAATTCATTCTGAGTTTCTTCTGCTATTAAGAGAATTAAAAAAAAAAGCTCACTGTGGTAAGCCTGATTTCCATGAAGATGGATTTATGTGTTTGGGGTTTCCTCCAAAACCCACTGAGCAGAACTTTTGAGATCAGTAGTGCAAGAGTAGGGCCTCTGATTGACATCCATGAAGTACAGATTAATTTCACTATGGGTGTTTATGATGAGAAAAAAAAAATGGATCCAGCACTTCATTTTCCCCATTTTTATTGCTCTGATTCAGACTTGAAAACAACAGCGATGAGAGAGAAGGTAAGCAACTGTCCTTGAGCACAGCTTTGTAACCAAATTAACACCTGGTTGTTTCATTGTCCGTTGTGCCTTTTGTCTGTCCGCTGTCAACAGCGGAGCCATTAAAATGCTAAGAGGCCAGTAAGAAGTAATTATTCTGGCAGTGCTGCGATTGGGAAGGTTAGTGCTGCCGAAACCCTCCAGTATGCAAAACCAGGAGTGAGTGCCCATTTTCCAGCTGAATTCACAGAATGCTGTTGCTGCGTTAGCTCTTTCAAAGCATTGCCTGCGCCTGAGAAGGTGCCACCATCTGCTTTGCTTCCCCTGAGCCATTGCTCTCCTGTTGCACAGTGGGATACGTGTGATGGAGTAGCTACACCAGGTTACCGTGACCGGTGACCGAGAGCAGGCTTGCGGTTCACTGCTGGCTGTGCGGGGAGCTGCCGTGTGCCGGGGAAGCCGCTTTGCCCGCCGCTCGCAAACCGAGGCGGGAGAAACACGCTTCTCCTTTGGCACTGTGTCCCCCCACTGACTACTTTCCTGCTTGCAAAGGACCTTCGGTGTTTCATGCCTTCCTCTTAAGTTGTTTATTTTGCTGATCTGACAGTACAGGAGCAGGCAGAGGGGATGCTATCCATTAGTAATAATTTTAATTATCTTGGCAGAGCTTTTCTTTGTTTAGTAACAGATTATACAGCAGAGTTTGCCAGATTATCTAGTGATGTTTTCACTTCTGAATTATACTTAAAATTTCTCTGCTTCTGAGCAGACAGAAAATGTGTTAAATTGTTTCTGGCCTGTGTGGATATTCAACTTAATGCTGGTGTACATGAAAACCATACTGAAATGAGCTACCTGTGCATCTCATGTGGGCAAAGTTACATTTAACACATTACATCTTTTCAAAGCATGTCAGTCTCACTGACCTTCCTCTGCCAGATGTAGGATTCATAGGGGATGTAAATGTTTTTGCCGTTTGTGTTGACTAATTGTATTCAGTTGGAAAATGACATGAGTTAATCTTGCAAAGCTGTCAGTCATATGTCACATACAGGAATCTATGAACAATGAGATTGTGATGCCCTACCCAGAGAATTCTATATTGCAGACAGTACTTTGTCTGGGCTGTCCTGGGACAAAAATGTCGCTTGAATTTTCACTGTCTTCTCCTAGCAAGAGAGATGTGTGATGCATTGCCACTGTTAGGAAACCAGACAGAAAGAAGAATTTGATTAAAAAGCTTACTGGGGCATGCTTGCAAGTTTGAAATAAAGTTATTGATTCATTTATCCTCCGAGACTGGAGACTTAAACTTATCAGCATTACCTGGTGAAGCAGAAAAATAGTCCTGCTTCCCACTCCACATGAGAAAACTGAGAACATAAAATATCTACTGTCTAAGTTTCCAAGGTTCTACACGTGTCAATTTTTATGCTTTCAACTTTCTGAACAAAGCTTGAGATTTCTTAACAGGGCCATGGGGTTTCAAACAATAAATTCATAGTCTTTAGGTAACGAATGGAGAGATGGAAGCTGAAATGTTCCAATGGGAAGAATTACACAACTCTGTTAAAACCAGGCTTTTGTTCCCGAGGGTTTAAATGGTGCCAATTAGTTGAGGAGAGGCTCTCCATGTAGAGCATATGGGGGAGTAGCAAAGCCAGTAGGAACAAAACTTGCAAGTACTATGTGAAAAATTCCCTTAGCGTGCTCAAATCTGGACGCCTCCCATTGCTCTTCGGTGGAAAATAACCCTCTCACTTCTTTTCTTTCCATCATATTGTCATAATACTGCTACACATTTATCTGTAATTTACCAACTGTTTTCTTGTTAAACCTTGAGTTGTCTACGACAGTGTCCTAGCTCAGTACAGGGTTTGTTTTGTTGCTCAGGTTTCTGTTACTCTGTGTGAAGTAAGTTCTTGGAGAAGCTGGTAGGATTTAGGTGAACAGAATGCAGAGATGTTCTTTGGTTGCTTTAGCTACTTACTTATAGGTGCTTTTATGGATGATACTTAATGTGGTTGATTTTCTGAGGACCTTAAATTTGAAGGGCAGAGGTCAAGTTCTGGGATTGATAGATATATTTAGTGGAGAGGTTTGGGTCTGTCTTTTTCGTCTTGCCGTTTGAACTCTGATGCGTGGGATGACATTTCGCCATGCGATAAGATTTAAAGCAAAAAATGTAATCGTGCCTCAGCAATATAAAAAGCAATAAGAAGGATGTAGTTAATAAGAAAAGGTTAATATACATCAAAGGCAGACAGCTTTAGGGCTGTCTTTGGCTTCCTCTGGCCTCCCTGTTTTGCTTCACAGCCAGAAGACTCACCTGCAGGCAGCAGAAAGCAGTACAGCAATATGCACAAAGAGCAGATATGCATGGTCTAAAGAATCTTGACTAGTCCTCGAAGGACTGCAGAACTGCTCTACCCATTGGAGAGAGTGTTAGACACGAAGGGGGTTTGGTGTTTGCTTGCAGTAGCACAGCTGCTGCAATGGAGCTGTCACACTGAGGTTGCAATTCTGCTCCTCTCCCCGATTCCCAGGTTTCATTTATTCTAAAAGAAGTGACAGAGCCATAATGTAACTTTAAGTAACTTCAAAGAGCATTTTCAAGACTTTTTAATAACACAGTGGAACTTATTTAATGCTCCAGTTATAGAGGAGTTACTATAATAAGAACTCTTCAAATGTGATTGTGTTCTGTGAAGTATCATCCCTCTTAAATTTAAGTGGTGTTATTATGGAAAAGGCTTGTTCACACACCCAGTACATTATTGAAAATTGCTTTTATAATTCAGGTTCCAAATCAGTCTACTAGTATTTAAGAAAATTACTACAAATTTCCTGGTCATAAAAACCGCAAAGCAGCAGGATTTAGATTTTTATGGCAAAACTTCCTTTAAGGTAAGGAAGTAGAGAGCAAGCTCAGATTTGCATGGACTTCCCAGATTTTGGAAATGAAAGGAGCCACAGCCAAGTACACACATCTGCAGCTTTGTGGTGTTACAAATCTCACAGCTATCCATGCTACATGAGCCAAGCCATCACCATGGGCTGCTGTGTTACTGTGTGCGAGCTGCTTGGGTGCTGCTTCTCTTCATAGAATCATAGAATTATAGAATTTTTAAGGCTGGAAATGACCCCTAAGATCATCCAGTCCAACGATTAACCTACCGCCACCAAGTCTACCCTTAGACCATGTCCTCAAGCACTGCATCTACCTGTCTTTTAAACACCTCAAGAGATGGGGACTCAACCACCTCCCTGGGTAGACTGTTCCAGTGCTTGATGACTCTCTCAGTAAAGAAGTTCTCACTAATATCTAACCTAAATTTTCCCTGGCGCAACTTGAGGCCATTTCCTCTAGTTCTGTCGCCTGTTACTGGGGAGAAGAGACCAACCCCCACCTCACTGCAGCCTCCTTTCAGGTAGTTGTAGAGAGCAATAAGGTCTCCCCTCAGTCTCCTCTTTTCCAAACTAAACAACCCCAGCTCCCTCAGCTGCTCCTCGTAGGGCCTGTTCTCCAGACCCTTCACCATCCTCGTTGCCCT